>CAWVRF010000267.1:0-367000 GCA_963932465.1 Maratus speciosus | reverse complement strand
GATATCTCTACTATTTCGCCCAATTCCCATAGAGTTCCCTTGTAAACCTACTTGCTTATAGAAAATCAACCCATTGAGATATTTGAATGCAACAAAATCTAATATTAGCTTAAGGGGTTGTATTAAATTTTTCTTGGATGACCTAAGTAGGAATTGACTTTAAAAATCAAAATTTTTATATTACTTGTTTTGTTTTAGGTTACAATCTAAGAACTGGCCTGAAAAGGAAGGATTACGACGTCAATAAGTATTTTGAAAATCTGGATATCGACTGGGGTAAGTAGATTAATTTTATTAATAAGTAGCGGGTGAAAACATAACGAGCCTAAAGGATATAAGACCGGCAGCACAGACAATCACCTCATCGGCTGCAATTCCAGAATGTGTTAAAACTCGATTCACCTATTAAGAGGCTACTTCAGTCCAATGAAAAGACCCGTTCGCTAATGCTAATCCTATGGAAGAAATTTATAAAGATATCTCGGTTGCATTTCAATATTTTTAAATGATTTTTTTTTTTTTTGCATTAGACAGCTGAGATCGATCTGTACAAAGGTTGTTTTTTACTTTTTCGATTTTGTTTATAGACATTTTTTATGGGGACACATTCATTTTCGAAACCGGTTTCGAAAGTGAAAACATCCTCATAAAAAAAAATCTGCAATGATAATTGAAAAAATAAAAAAACGGCCTGCATACAGATCGATCTCAGCTATCCAATGTAAAAGAAATCATTTAAAAATATTGAAATGTAACCGAGATATCTTTATAAATTTCTTCCATGGGATTAGCATTCCATAGGATTCGGCATTAGCAAACGCGTCTTTTCGCCTGACTGAAGTAGCCTCTTAAAACACAATCGGTATGCCAAGTTTTATCTGGGTGGAAAACACCTGAAAACCTGATTTTAACGGTTGACTCGTAGGTTTACCATTGTGTTTTCCTGCGCTCAGTCCTTCCTGTTTTCATACCTTTGGGTGCGGCAAAACACAATGGTAAACCTACGAGTGAACCGCTGAAATCGGGTTTTCGGGTGTAATATAGGGCTTGACAGACCGAATGTGTTTTAATAATTCTGGAATTTCAGCCGTGAATTCAATGGATTGTCTGTGCTGCCGGTCTATGTTCTTTAGGCTATGTAAAATACTCGTTTCCTTTCAATCGACTCATGATTTGCTCACTTGATTTGCTCTTGTTTCTCGAGTTCCTCGGATCTAAGCAAACACGTAACTTCCCATTATGTTTTTCTACTACAATTAAGCTATTTACCTAGTCAGTAGGTTTGTTTACCCATGATATAATACCTATTGTTTCTAAATCAGCTAACGTATCTTTTAGCTCATTAATTATAGCTAGGGGAACTCGTCTAGGAGGGTCCATAACAGGCGTGACATTTTCTTTTAACTCTATAGGATAAAGGTTACCTGAAAACTTGCCAAGACCTTTAAACATTTCGTCATACTTAGTCAAAATTTCATCTTTACAAGAAATGTCAATATTATCAATTCTGTGCATTAGATTTAACAATTTATAAGTATTTAATCCTAAAATAGGTCTAGAATCAACATCAACAATAATAAAATGTAACTTAACATTTTACACTTATCTGTTGAACATAATAAATTTACCTCGCCTTCCGGCTTTAGTTTGTAGTTACCATAAGATACTAGGGCAATTGTAGTTTCATTTAAATTAGAACATTCCTATAATTTAAAGTTATTAAATACACATAAAGGTAGTATATTAGCTTCTGCTCCAGTTCTAGTGTCTAATGTAAAGTGGTTTAAATATGGATTTCCACAAAAATGTTAGATGTTGTTTAGGATTGCTACAACAGTGTCACCAACCAAATAAAACTAATAATGTAACATTCCAAGAAATTAATTTACAGTAAAACCTGTAAAAATGGAATCGCAAGGGATCGAATACAATTCCTTTTTGACGAGTTTCCATCTTAGCAGGTAACTGCAGTTTTAGGCACTGTTATTTAGGCACTTTTCTCCGGGAGGGATTACTGATGCTCCCGACCGGTAGACAGTATGGAGCTTTTAGGCTCCGTGCAAGCGCTTGTTTTGCCATCCTTCTCCAGTTTTCCTGGAAATCTTTTGTTCTGGACCCTTCTGTAGTTTATTCACAAAAGAATGAAGGGAATCAACTATGGGTCAGGAGCTCAACTCTACTTGACGGAAAGGTCTGTGCACGCACCATCCTTCTAACTGTTATCAGTGTCGGCATCTTTTCTTGTGGCCATGCAGTGTTTTTGATCTTTAATGACTTTAAGGCTGCGCACGCACCATCCTTCTAACTACTATCAGTGTCGACTTCGTTTTTTGTGGCCACGCGGTGTCTTTGATTTGTAACGACTTTAGCAGGAAAGGGACTGATGTCCTGCAAAAGAGGAAACCTTTCCTTCAAGTAGAGTGGGGCTCCTTATCTCCTGACCCATTGTTGATCCCCCCCATTCTTTTGTGAATAAACCGCAGATGGGTTCAGAATAAAAGATTTTCCAAGAAAAATAGAGTAGTAGGCAAAATACGCGTCTGTACGTAGCCTAAAAGGAAAGGGACTGATGTCCTGCAAAAGAGGAACCTTTCTGTCAGGTACAGCTGAGCTCCTTGTCTCCTGACCCATTGTCAGTGGCGTACCCAAGGGGGGGGCTGATGGGGCTACAGCCCCCCCCGAAATTTTCGAAAGTGATATAGTGAAAGTGATATTTCGAAAGTGCTGATTTTTCGTCTTTCTTTTATGGAAATTTTTTTAATTTTTTTCTTTATACAGCGGAAAAGCCATTCTCATTAGTCCCATATTAGTTCACATTGACAACAAAGAAGAGAAAGAGGGGCTGACGGGGTTATAGCCCCCCCCCCTACTCCTCCCGAAATAGTAAAAAAATTAAATGAAAAAGTGTTTTTTTTTACTTTTTAATGATAAATCTGTATTTTTTTCTTCTGCCATACAGCAAAATAGCCATTCTCGTTAACACCATATTAGTCCAGGTTATATTAGTTAGGGGGCTGATGGAATTTCAGCCCCCTCCTCTCGAAATGGTCGAAAATGAAATGAAAAAATAGTGCTGAATTTCTTTCTGTCTGTTTAAGATAAATTTGCATTTTTCCCCTATCGTTCAACAGACTATGCGCTTCCTTCGCTTTAGTTCCATATTAGTCCATATTGACACCAAAGAAGAGAAAGGGGGTTGATGGGGTTACAGCCCCCGCCCCCCCAACCAGAAATCGCGAAAAATTAAATGAAAAAGTGTTTTTTCTTTACTTTTTAAAGATAAATCTGTAATTTTTTCTTCTGTCGCACAGTAAAATAGCCATTCTCGTTAACACCATATTAGTCCACATTGACATCACACCATACCCTAAGATGGGGAGGAAGCTGATGGAATTACAACCTCCTCCTCTGGAAATAGTTGAAAATGAAATGAAAAAGTAGAGCTGATTTTTTTCTGTCTATTTGAGATAAATTTGCATTTTCTCCACTATCATTTAACAGACTAGCCACTCCCTTCGCTGTAGTTCCATATTAGTGTACAGTGACATCACATTATACCCGAAAAGATAGAAGGGGGTTAATGGAGTTACAGCCCTCTCCCAAAAATTCGAACATGAAATAAAAAAGTTCTGATATTTTCATTTTTGTTTGAAATAAATTTGTATTTTTCCTCTGTCATTCAACAGACTAGCCGCTCTCTTCTCTTTAGTTCCATACTAGTGCACAGTGATACCACATTATACCCAGAGAGGTGAAAGGGGCTAATGGGGTGTCCCCTTCCTAAATAGTTGAAAATGAAATGAAAAAAAGGCTGTTTTTTTTCTTCTTGTTTGAGATAAATTTGTAATTTTTCTTCTGCCATACAGCGAAATAACACCATATTAGTCCACATTGACATCACAGCATACCCAAAGATGGGGAGGGGGATGATGGAATTACATCCCCCTCCTCCCGAAATAGTCGAAAATGAAATAAAAAAATATTGCTTTTTTTCTTTCTGTTTGAGATAAATTTGTATTTTTTTTCTCCTATCATTCAACAGACTAGCCACTCTCTTTCTTTAGTTCCATATTAGTGCACAGTGACACCACATTATACCCAAAGAAGTAGAAAGGGGGTGATGGGTTACAGCCCCTTCCCAAAATAGTCGAAAATGAAATGAAAAAAAGGCTGGTATTTTTCTTTTTGTTCGAAATGAATTTGTAATGCACTTGTTTTCTGCAATACAACGAACTACACGTTCTGGCTAGTCTCATATCAACGCACAGTTACACCACAGTGTACCCAATGAGGGGAAGGGGCTGATGGGGTTACTTACTCTTCCGAAATAATCAAATATGTAATGAAAAAAAATTCCAGTTTTTTTTCTTTCTTTTGAGATTAATTTTTTTCTGCGACGCAGCTATTCTGGTTAGTCCCATATATTAGTGCACAGTGATGCCCCAGCATACACCAAAGGATTCGATGGGGACGAGGGTTATGACGTTACAGCTCCATTCCACTTCTGAAGAGATCGCAGTGAAATGAAAAAAGGGCTGATATTCCTTCTTTTTCAGATAAATTTGTTTTATTTTCTGGCATGCCACGAATTTGTTTTTCCTATTAATCCAATATCCTCCTCAGTCCTGCGACCAAATTTACTTGAGACCACAAAATCCATTTTCAAATGACTGAAATCACTGTTTTACTCGATAAATGAAAACATATATACTCAGTTCAAGAGACCTACAAATAAATTCGACAAATCTAAAAGTAGTTTAATTTAAGGATTTTTTTTAATTTTTCCCATAGTCGGCGGGCGCCAAGATTGTCAATGCGGGAGTATGTTAATGCACAGTAACACCACAGCTAATCTCAAGTCGATTTCGTCTAAATCGGAAATCCGGTGCGGAAGAGTTGACTGTAAAAGTAGCTTATTAACTTTCATTTTTCAGTCGCATCTCCATGCCAAACCGAAATATGGGGGTGCGGAGGATTGAAGGGACTAAACCTCTTTTACCTGCCAAAACGGTCAGATTAAATGGTAAAAAAAGTTTACTTCTTACTTTTTTGATCAATTCAATTATATATATATTTGTCATGCATCGCACTTGTCTTTCTTGTTAGTCCCATATTAGTGCATAATGACACCTTAGCTAATCCCTTCAGAATTTTGGCTAAGTCGGAAGTCAGGCACACTATATATGTGCGGAAGAACTGACTGTGAATGATATTCATTAACTTTTGTTTTTAACACTCGATTACTTCCTCGTATCTGTAAGATACACAGTGACTTCTTGTTTGACTGCAAAGACATCTTTGGAGTTCGGTAATGTCCCCTCCCCCCCACTTATCTTCCTATTCTGTCTTAACTTTGCAGCCAGTATTTTTCATCTGGAACGGTTTAAAGTCCTTCTTATTACTTGTGCAATGCACAAATAATAAACAAAGTCTTTATTTTATATATGTGTATGAATATATTTTGTGTATACAAAAAATATTTTGTGTTTGTTACAATATTAATTTATTGTTAAACAAGAACCGTAGCCAGAATTTAGTTTCGGGGATTGGAAGAACAATTTTATAGATTTTAAGTTATAATGACTTTCTTTTAAATGAAAGTATATATATAAAAAAAAAAAAAACAGTAACACTTTTCAACAGATTTCGACGTGGGGCGGTCTCAGGATCGGACCCGTGCCCTCCCCCCTTCCCCCCAGATTTGAGTCTGAGTTTTAAAAAAAAATCTGAAATTCTCAGCAAATTTTCTGAAAGGTTACAGCAGAGGGGGAAAGGAGAGGTAATCCCTTCCTGCTGCTAATTATTTTTGTTGTAGTTTGGGTTAACTCTGTTTATATTCAGGTCAATTTCAGGCTGAGTGGGTTCGGGTTAACCAGATTTCTAAAAAGTTCAGCATATTATTTCAGTTTAAAAACTATACATTTAATAATAAACACAGAGTGTATGTGTTTTTAACGCGATCCTTTGATGAAATACAGGTTTTTATCACGACGCTTTGACGAAATTTGCATTTTCCCCGAACTTTTGACAAAATTAGCTTGTTTCCGCGACACTTTGACGAAATTCGCGTTTTTTTTCGTGATCCTTTGTCAAAATTTGCGTTTTTCCGCGAGTTTTTGATGAAATTCGAGTTTTTTTCGTGAACTTTGGCCGAAATTCGCGTTTTTTACGAAACCCTTCGTCGAAATTTGCGTTTTTTTCGCGGCTTTTTTGACGAAATTCGCTTTTTTCTCGTCTTTTTGTGAATTTCGCGGCTCTTTGACGAAATTCGCGTTTTTTTATGGAAATGGTCGTGTTTTTTTGTTTTTTCGCTGCTGTTTGACGAAATTCGCTTCTTTCCGCAGTCTTTTGCCGAAAGTCACGTTTCTCTGTGGCCCTTCTTTGTGACCATGCTTTTTTTTGCGATCCTTTAACGAAATTTGCGTTTTTTCCGCTTCCCTTTGACGGAATGCGTATTTTTTTTAGCAATCCTTTGCCAAAATTTGCGTTTTTTCTGCAGCCCTTTGAGGAAATTTGCGTTTTTTCTACGGCCCTTTGAGGAAATTTGCGTTTTTTCTGCGGTCATTTGCCAAAATTCACGTTTTTTAAGCAATCCTTCGTCGAAATTCACGTTTTTTCGCGGCCTTTTGATGAAATTCGCTTTTTTTCTGCGACCTTTTGAAGAAATTTGCGTTTTTACCAGATCCTTTGTCGAAATTTGCTTTTTTCCGCGGGGTTTTGACGAAATTAGTGGTTTTTCCGCAGCCTTTTGACGAAATTCACGTTTTTCTGTGGCCCTTCTTTGTGACCCTGCTTTTTCTTTTTTTTGCGATCCTTTAACGAAATTCGCGTTGTTTCAGCTTCCCTTTGACGAAATGCGTTTTTTTTAGCGATCCTTTGTCGAAATTCGCGTTTTTTTCTGTGGTCATTTGCCGAAATTCGTGTTTTTTAATGCAATCCTTCGTCGAAATTTGCGTTTTTTCCGCGGCTCTTTGACGAAATTTGCGGGGTTTTTTTTCGCCTTTTTGATGAAATTTGCGTTTTTCTGCGGCCTTTTGACGAAATTCACGTTTTTCTGTTTCCCTTTGACGAAATTCGTGTTTTTTCAGCTTCCCTTTGACGGAATGCGTGTTTTTTTAGCGATGCTTTGTCGAAATTTTCAGTTTTCTGTGGTCCTTTGACGAAATTCGCGTTTTTTCTGTGGTCATTTGACAAAATTCGCGTTTTTGCGCAATCCTTCCTCGAAATTTGCGTTTTTTCGCGGCTTTTTGTCGAAATTCGCGCTTTTTCGCGTCTTTTTGATGAAATTTGCTGTTTTCTGTGGCCTTTTGACGTAATTCACGTTTTCCCGTGTCCCTTTGACGAAATTCGCGTTTTTTTGCGATCCTTTACGAAATTAGCTTCTTTTTCTCAGCCCTTTGACGGAATGCGTGTTTTTAGCGATATTTTTTTTCGAAATTCGCGTTTTTTTCGCGACCTTTTGATGAAATTCGCGTTTTTTCTGCGGCCTTCTGACGAAATTCGGGTTTTTTCTGTGCTCATTTTGACGAAATTAGTGTTCCCTCTAGAATAATTTGACGAAATTCACGTTTTCTCCGCTATCATTTGACGAAATTTGACTTTTTTTCGCGATCCTTTGACAAACTTCGCATTTTATCTGCGGCCGTATGACATAATTCCGGTTTTTTCCTTGATCCTTTAAAGAAATTGGAGATTTTTTTGCGAACGATTGACGAAATTGATTTTTGTCGGCGACCATTTGTCAAAAATCGCGATAATTTTTTAAGTTCAAATTTTCGGACTAATGACCGAATTTTTCAAATTTTCGGAAAATTCGGAACAAAGTCACCTTTGCACCCCCCCCTCTGGCTACGGCCTTATTGAGAAAAATGATTTCTGTTTATAACACAATGCAACGTGTTTCGTAAGATTTAGAACATTATGAAAGTTTAAGTCAGCCCCCCCCCGAAATAAAATCCTGGGTACGCCACTGCCCATTGTTGCCCATCCTTTTGTGAATAAACTGCAGAAGGGTCCAGCACAAAAGATTTTCTGGAAAACTGGGTAAGGATGGCAAGACAAGCCTTAGGGTGGGAGTTTAATAAGCACAAAATTACAAATCTTCCAGGAGTGACTTTAATAAGCACAAAATTACAAAGCTTCCAGGAGTGACGTTTCGATGGTCAGGGGAGAACCCTACCCCTTAATGTATGGTATTTATTTCAACGGGACCATGAAATGCTCCTATGTCAGACATGATTTTCTTATAGACAGGTTCCATTTACACAGATTTTACAGTATTTATGGGATTTTAGATGATTTAAAATTTAATATAAAGAAGACCTTGATAACTACGTTAATAGTTACGTTATTTATTTACAAGACAGGTAACACTCTCACAACTAATATAAATATATTTTCGCGAATTTTTTTACACATGCTTCAAAACCATAGTATGTGTTTATAACTGATCACAGTTTCAAACAGTTTGGGCAATAGAGAAAAAAAAAACAGTCTTACCAGTAAATATCAGTAGTTTTTTATTAATCTTGTGTACAGGCTTTGAAACCATTATATATATGATTCATAAAAATTTCAAAGTGTTTGGATAATAAGAGCAATTTTTTTTCGAATAATTGTCTGGTGAGAAAAAAAAATGTATGTCCTATAAAATTCCGAATCCGCTATTTTTTGTTGAAATACGGAAAACTATATAACATCCATCAAGAGCTCACATTTTACTTTAAAATGTCGTATTCGGTATAAATATTGCGGGGCCTCCGATACGAGGTTCGTTTGGAAATATTTTTATTTAAAAGTATAAATTTTTAAAAAATCGAGAATTAAAGATATAAACTAATACAAATTTTAGGTTAATATCATCAGATCATGGTCAGCCAGTGTCACACAAATAAAAACTATCATGAAAATATATGTCAACATAATGAACGATTAGGGTCTCCATTCGTTAGAACATAAGCAGAAAAACATTTTTATACCGTAAAGTTACAATTATTTAAATTCTTATTTAAATTTTACTTCAATAATATTACCTATTACCAATAATGTTACCTGCTAATGTCATGCTTTACATTTAAAAACAAGTAATATAAAATTTTGTTTTTAAAGTCAATTCCTACTTAGGTCATCAAAGAAAAATTGAATAGAATCCCTTAAGCTGATATTAGTTTTTGTTGCATTAAAATATCTCAATGGGTTGATTTTCTATAAGCAAGTAGGTTTACAATGGAAGTCTATGGGAATTTGGCGAAATAGGACAGATATCGCCAAGTTGGCGTCCCTTTTGGCGACTCATTTGGGTCGCCCAATTGGGTGGTATATCGCCATGTTGGCGACAAACTTGGCGGTATTGGGCAACAGAACAGGTTCCCCCTATGGTAACCCCCTTATAGATATGAAGATGCATTAAATGCTTCAATAACCAATGGCCACCATTTTGTCTCTCATGTAAAACTAAAATTAATTAATTAAAATTTAATGAATGAATTAATATTTGAAAAAACTGTATTAACATCCATTGTCATCCAGTACAAGTTTAAAAAAGTGTATTTCAACTTGATAGGATAAATAATAAGTATTTTATGAACGGTTGAAAACTTAAACAAGATATATAAATATATAAATAAATAAATAAATAAATAGAGGGAGAGTGTGAACTAATAGTAGGAATTGAATAAGTCCGCGAACACATTATAAAGTTTCGCAAAGTTGAGCGAACAAAAATATTTTTTACAAACAGCCTTATAGTCCACTGGTAGGGGAGCAAAAAAAAAGGGCCGAATTTGGAATTAATTAGGGGAAAACTGGAAATTGTTTTAAACCCTTCTGTTTAGGTCTAGAATGAATATGCTATGTTTTCCCCCTCGTACTAGGTGAGCGTTAGGAAATATGTATAGGATTATAGTAAAAAAAAAAACACGTTTTTTTGCATATCTCAAAACAGCTAAATCTGTCAAAAACATTGTCAATACAAATGTTGTAGAGCTTAAAATTCGGAATAAAATGAGTACCTACACTCAATACTTATGTTGAATATTAAGGTCACATTCTACTTCAAAGTTTTAGACCCTTCATCAGGGCGATGACCTCAGAATTAATTAGGAGAAAACTGAAAATTGTTTTAATCCCTTCTGCTTAGGTCTAAAATGAACGTACTATGTTTTCTTCCTCGTACTTGGGTGAATGTTAGAAAATATGTACATATTTATTTTCGAAAAATACGTTTTTTTTTTTTTTTGTTTCCTTAACAGTATCTCAAAACAGCTAACTCTATAAAAAACATTGTCAATACAAATGTTGTAGAGCTTACAATTCTGAATAAAGTGAGTATCATCATTAATATTTTTGTTCAACATTAAGGTCGCAATTCTATTTCAAAATTTTGCCTTAATTGCTGATCAAGAGCTTGAAGCCAGGAGAGACCAAGTTAACTGAACAATATCTCAAAATAGCCTAACTCTATCAAAAACATTGTTAGTACAAAAGTTATCTCTCTATTCTAAAAAAAAGTAACTACCGCTGTCACCGCCGGTTTTGAATTTTTTGTGACAGGAGGTCTTTCTTCGTTAATATTAAGAAAAATAATGCATACAAAAATATGAAAATCGGTAGTGTGATACAGAAATGTTTGATAAACACGCTGATGCAGACAGTTTTCAAATCGGAGAATTATTTTAAGAGATATTTAATGCTAAAGTTGGACAAAATCGTTCCACTAAAAAAGTTTTATAGCAGCAAAAACTATTCATAGGAATTTTATGGTTTTTAGATTATTTTATGTGTTTGAAATTCCCGGTGTGCAGACTGTTTTTCTTTTTTTAATTTGACTAATTTTTTGAGGTTTTATTTCTATTTTAAATTCAAATTTTCCGCATCAGATATTTTTTACTGATTTTAGAAAATGGTATTAATTTAAACTGTTGCCAACTATATAAACAGCGCTAACAATAATGTTTGCTTCAAATTAAAAATTTATTGACACGTGACTATTATAAACAGAAAAAATCATTTGGAATTAGAATTAAATAATTATGTACCAAAAGCAGGAACTTATTAAAAATTACGTCATAAAAAGTATACACATGAATTTAAAAAGAGAAAGGATATTGTAAAATAATAAATTCATTAACATGCGTTAGAAGTCTTAAATAGGAGAAATTACGTTCTATTTACGTTACATTACAGTTATTACATAAAATGAATACAAAATAATATTGCAAAAAGGTTTAAATTCAGAAATTGCGCTAGACATTTATTTGATATTTTGAGCGGATACTTTTCAACTATATTTGTTAGGAAAGCGCAAATAATATTTCATTTCTAACACAAGTATTTTCACGTGAATATTAAAAAGAGAAAGAATAGTTTGGTCAAAATTACGTCATATTAAAAACGATTAATTTAAAAAGTCTTATTTAAAAGAACTTTCTTTTCGCTTTGTTAAAAAATACCGGGAAATAAAGACTCTGTTTACTTAATTCCTTTTACATTAGCTTGTTTTGAAATGTTGTTACACGTGTCTACGTCAAAGACAAAAACAGCGATTGACATATGTATTTTTGGTACTACTTAGTTATCCCGTCGACCAAAAATCTATCATTCGCCAAACTATAAGATTAAATGCCAATAATGGTTGATCGTAAATGTCACATTAACTTGACTTTAAGCAAGTTACACGTTATCAAGTTATTTTTATTTCGACGTTTTATTTGTATTTTTATTAATGTTGCACTAATTTATTTGTTCTTTCGTTATTTAAAATAAAAATGATGTCAATTTGTATAATTTGGCGAGTGATTTGGCGATTTATAAAATTTGGCGAAATTGGTCGACGGGTTCATCAAGTAGTACCGCAGCGAATTTGGCCTTAAAATTCCCCATTCAAAGAGAAATGAATAGAAATCCGCTTATAGGGAGATCGCCACTGTTTTTTTAATTATAATTCAATCTTCCGAAATCTTTTTAAAGCCGATCAAATTAGCGTACTTTTAGAGTTTGCGGTGTCTGAACGGGGGTTGACGAGCGTAGCTCGTAGGGGGCAGAGCCCCCTAGTAGAGCCTAAAATTCTGAGTAAAATGAGTATCTACATTTAATATTTTTTGTTCAATATTAAGGCCGCAATTTGAGATATTGTTAAGTTAACTTTGTCTCTCCTGGCTTCAATATCTTGATTTGAAAATTTTTGAAATAGAATTGCGACCTTAATGTTGAACAAAAATATTAATGATGGTACTCACTTTATTCAGAATTTTAAGCTCTACAACATTTGTAGAGCTTAAAAAGTACGAGGGGGTAAACATAGCACATTCATTCTAGACCTAAACAGAAGGGATTAAAACAATTTCCTGCTTTCCCCTAATTAATTCCGAATTCAACCCCCTAACCACTGGGCTATTAAGTGATAATACTTTGTAAATTGTCGCTATAAATTAAGGAAATACTAAATAAAAATGAGTATTTCATAGCTTAAAAATATTAATGCTCGTTTAGTATTCAATTTATATTTCCGTTTCTCAATCTTACATTTATTTTCCCTTTTTCATACAGAAACTATGTGACTCATTTGGATATTTATATCGCATATATAAGAAGAAAGGAACAAAACAACTAAAAAGTAGAATAAATAAGGTTATATCTTTGTTAAAAAGCAACATAGACAATGACAAAAGCACAAGATTGTAACACATGACAGTTACCTGTTTTGTGGAACCTGTCATGTCAAGCCATAAAATAGGTAACCAACTGCAATAATAGGGCTATATATATGTCTCAAAAATATAGGTACACATTTTAAGGAGAAATAGAGAACAAGCAACTTGTGTAATACCATTGTCACAATCACAGTTTTTTTGGATGTTTGTTGTTTGTATCCCTGATTAAGGTTGTTCTCAAATACAAAAGGGCAACTTTGTGACATAAGTTTTAATTTATTTTTGTTCGAAAATCCATGAAACTAGCAGATATTGACGTTGTTGTTCAGAAAGTATGAAATTGAATTGTTTTTACCTTTTTTATATTTTTTTTCTGCAAATGCAATGGATTTTTCAAAAAATATTGGCTTTCCGTTAAAAATTAAATTTGTAAATGGGTCAAAACGTTTGGCGCTTGTTGAGCAGAACAGTTGAGAACAGCCTTGAATATAATTTCATGATGTGCGATGGATCATTTCCAAATTATTTATAATTAATTTCACTTTTATTTTTATATTTATGATCAGATGACTGAGCCTTGATGGAGTATTTCAATGGGCAGCTGTGCAGCTGGAGGTGGCTACTCATCACTATTCTTATTCTGTTGTGGGAGTTTGTGTGTGAGCCTGGTGCCTATAGTGAGTTTTTTTTTTTTTTTTTTCATATTTTTTAAAATACAGTGAAATACGTTAGTAGTGTGATTATGAGAGTTATGCGCCCCCTGCACGCCTGCACGCGCTGCACGGGTGAAGGTCAAATGAAGGTCATGCGTCTTAGAGTACGATAACGTAAGTAGAGCATGATAAGCGAAAGGGATAACGGAAGTGCAGTGCGATAAGCGAAGGGGGAGATAAGAGAATGTTGATAAGGATTTTTTGAGATAAAAGTTTTTTAGCGTAGGATAGCATTTTTTTGTGAGAGAAAGATTACTTTTTAATGAAAAGTTTTCCCGGAAGTTTTATTTTTAAAACAAATGACGTTTAGTCAATAAATTTTAGAGGGAATTTTTTTTTTTTTTTTTTTTTTTTAATTGTGACCCACCATGACCAACCCGTTTTGTTTAATTTAGAATTCCATCGGAACAGCATTTAATATTAAAAGAATAATGCTACTTTGATAAATTTCACATGTATTATATATCAGTTTCATATGTATTTAGGGGAAGGATTTTTCAGCGGGGTGATTCTTATCGCCAGGAAATTGTAGGACGATAGCGCGCGTTAGGTTCAGTGATAAAAGTCGAGTCTTTAAATGAATTTATATTTGAGAATCTCATCTACCGATGTTTATAAACAAATGGAATTATTTTAGGGCATGTTTTCTAATTTTTATAGTGCATATTTTTTAAGGAACGAAATTTAACACACTGTTCTAAATTTTCGCATTAATGTTTTAGAGAATATTTTTGCAAAGAACATTTTAGCATTAAATAAAAGAAAAATAACTTTATAAATGTAATTTTAAAAATTGATTTTTTATGTTTTCTCCAAGTTTTTTTAAACACGTTTTTAGATAATTAATATATTTTTATAACACGTACCCTATTGAAATTCTTATATCAATTATTAATAGCATTGAAATAAAAATAAAAGCATACATTATTGAAATAATAAATCAATTTAAATAATAATAATAATAATAATGTTACGTTTAGCTCAAAAGTAACTATAAGAAAGTTTCGCATAGTTTTCTATAGGACAATCTTTTTCTTTTCACACATACTAATTAAATTCTACTATCAATATTAATAGCATTTAAATAAAAATAAAAGCATACGTTATTAAAATAATAAGAGGATTAAAATAATAATAGAATATACTGTTAGGATAATAATGTCATTACAATAATAATTAAAGAAATGTTACGGTGAATTCAAAAGTAACTATAATAAAGTAACGCATAGTTTTCTGTAGGATAAAATATTATTGCATTTAATGAAATTTTAAAACTTTTATGTGAGGACCTGATTCTGTTAGACTTCAACTTGAAGGGGGGAAAAGCATCACAATTTATATAGCAAAAATCTTGACTTCGAGTCAGCGAACTTGAATCTTTTTTTGATAATGCATTGCGGATTGTGGATAAGAGAATGTACTATAAGTAATTTAATGCATTTTCTAGAAAATTGACTTAAAGGAAATTTTACAAAATAAATTTTTAGCATAAATATCGAGAAAATAAAAATACTCTGTTTAAATTTGTTACCTTTTGCATAGGAGAGAGTTTTTTATTAGTAATATGTAATTTTTCAAACAGTGAGTTTCAGTGAGATTTTCAGTGTCTCCTTTCAATTTAGGGGAGTAAACCACATGAGTTCGTAAGATAATTTTGACTCACTCAAGTTTAGGGACTGTTTGCTGTCAAAGTGAGGATATGTGATAAGAGTATTTCCAATTGTTAAAGAATAATTAAAAGCACTTTCTCGTAACTTCAAGTTTTCATTAATTTTAGAATGATAACATTAATTTTCTCATAAACACATATTAGTTCATTTAACGCAAATTAGTTTGCTTAAACATTTTTAAATTTTATTCACCCACACTACCTCTTTTTCAATATATTAAACAATCACTCAAAATTCAAAACTTGCTACTTATTGAAAGAAATATATTTAACAAGGAATTTGTTTAAATATCGAAAGAAAAAAAAATATTCGTTTAACTGCTATCGTAACTAACCAATACGTGCGTGTGAATTACTAATAATATATAAGGATAGGGAAATTTATGAAATGGGAAATAAATAATAATAATTGTGTATACTAAAATTAGTGCATTCAAAACTTGCTACTTATTGAAAGAAATATATTAATAAGGAATTTGTTTAAATATCGAACGAAAAAAATATATTGATTTAACTGCTATTGTAACTAAACAATACATGCGTGTGAATTACAAATAACATGTAGGGATAGGGAAATTTATGAAATGGAAAATAAATAATAATAAGAGTGCATACTAAAAAATATCATTTTTAAAACTAAGCAACATCCATTTAGGATAAAATCTATAATTTTTGAAATAAACTAACACAAGTTTCAAATGACATGTAAAACATGTTAAGAACTTTTAACTCTTTACTCTATTTGCATATGGGTTTAATAAATGAATCTTATATTTTATGAAAATAAAAAGAAAATAGAGATTTAATCACTTATGCTTTATTTAGTAGAATCTGATGTTAAAAAAGGTTTTAATTTATTTCTAAAGTTTAGACAGCACACACATTCAACGTTCAACCAATTAAAGCAAAAAATAAATTTTATGTGAGTGAATGAGCTTAGAGTTAGATAATATATGAATTATTTAAAAATACAATCATGCATAAATAGCTTTTATCATTTGTTACAAAACTTATTAAAATCTTTAATTTGTTAATACCCTATAAAACGACCAAACTTTTAAATTATTCAAATATATATATATATCACCTAAATTACTTTTAACATAATAACTTTACGCTTATCATTTTTAACAAATTAGCATAACCTACATTTTAAGTTTTTGATTAGGTTCGATAAACTAAAATGTATATGCTATAACAGCTATGAACTAAATGCATAAGAAAAAATTAGAATACACATACGCTTTATATATTATTAAATTAAAAACATATAAATTATACTCACGTTATACGGACACATCTGCAAACATGTCTATTTCCCCAGGTTACTCGAAGAAGAATGCTTGATAAGTTCTTATCTGATGATGCTTCAAATCACTAGCAAGTTCAGACATAAGATATGACTCATTGATGGATTATCGTCACCAACAGATGACGTCACTGAGAACTTAGTATAATTCGCACACAGTGTAATCTATCATTAACTTCATGCATTATCATTTAATAAATATATTTTTTAATTAATTTAATTTCAATTCATATATTTGCGAATTTACTATTATTTATAGAATTTTGTTCTTCTTAGTTTTGTTATTTCAAATATGCCCATATTTGTATCTAAAACCCCATGCAAAGCATCTATGTGTGAACTTTTTTGACATACACTTTGAAATAGAGATCTAGTTCAAATTTTGCTAAGTTAATACGTTACGTAATAGAGGTTACGTGATATCCTATCCAATCACACTATCTAGGCAAGTTTTGCTATTTTGGAATTATCCAAATTAGTTACCAGGCTTCTCATTTTATAATAACTACACTAACCATTAGTCTTATTGTTTAGTCATATAAATATAATTTCTATCGTTTTTGATTTTCAGTTACTTACTAGCATATAAACACCTTATACGTATGCTATATTAATTCTGATATAGTTTAGGGCATATAAATTTTATCTAATTTCCCAGAGTAGATTTAACTATATTCGCTAACTTCCATATAAATATATTTAACATCGATCATATTACGTAATAGAATTTTTCCAATGATTCTAGAAGTAGTAGGTATTTAATTTATGATTAATTACATGTGAACTTTTAACTGAAAATAAGTGAACACTTTTCAGGAATACCCTATGATATTTTACACATCAAATTTCAAAACTACCACTTTATATATTAACTATATGCTATTTACTCTTTTTGCTCAAGTTAGCTTTGCTATTTGACAGAAAATTCTTCAATCATCAAGCGATTCAACCTTCTCATTTTCAAAGTTATTTATATAACATACTAACTATATATCACACATAAACATTAACATATTAAGAAAACTATAGAAAATTAAATATATACTGAATGAAAATTTCAAACATGATTTAATATTATTAAACACAACAACAAACTGGAAATTAAGAGATTAAAAAATATATATTTGATAATAAAAATGAATTTCAATTATTACATAAAAATTTTACCACCAAACAAAAATACATAAATTGATAAAAGTATTATTCCAAAGTTTACAAAAAGCTTAGAAATATTTTCAACTTTTCAAAAAGATTGTATTTCCAAGATATCAAAGAAAAATTAACTATCAATGAACGAATACCACCTAACATGCATATACTATTCCACTAACATACAACAAAAACACTTTTTGGTAGCCAAATTTGGCGATATTTCGACATGTGTAGCCAAACTAATGAGAATGTAAGACTATTCTTAGTACACAATTTTAGCAATATATAAGCAATGGACTCAACTTAACTTTACCATTTATCATATAAATTGTCTAATCACCTAACGATTTGAACTTCTCATTTTCAAAGTTATGTTGAATTTATAAGTAATTATCAAATAAATATTTTATATATATATATTACGCAAGTATTAAATAAAATTAAATAACTAATTATCTATAACTTAACGCTGAATAAAAATTCCAAAAAACATTTAAAATAATTAATCACTTAAAATAATAATAAAAAACAAACATAAAAATAATGAACGATCAATATATATCTATCTATATATACATATAAGTTTTAAAAAAATAATAAAACTTAATAAAAAATAATAAAGCTTAATAAAAAAGTTTTGAAAAATAATTAAAAGTTAATAAAAGAAACTTTCAAATATTTCAATTAAAAAAAATTATAATTTGATAAAACCATTCACAAAAAAATTACAAATTATCAAAAATTTAATATATATTTATATATATATTTGGAAGTCAAGAAATTTTAATACATATGTATATATATGTACAAACATATATGTATACTATGTTTTGAAAAAAAAAATTACAAGTCTTTAAGAAAGTTATGAAAAAATTGCAAATTAAAACAAAGTTTAAAAAAAGAGTCATTAGTTAAAAAAATATATGTACACACACACACACACACACATATATATATGTGTGTGTCTGTGTGTACTTACACATATATGCATATATATATATATATTATATGTAAATTATTTATATATGTTTCTATTTTTCAATATTTCTGTTTTAACTTTTAAATGAATACATTTCACTATCCAATTACTTATCCTAGTGACCGTTTATTTACCCATCAACAAATCAACCAACCAACTGATTTCCATAGTAACCATCTGTTTAACCTAACAACAATTTACCATTTATATGCAAATATTTTAAGAAACTATGAAATACATTATAAATCGGATAAAAAAAAAAACAAACAGAGAAAATCAAATAATTTATGTCTTAATTTGAATTATTCCTTTACTTATGTAAGTTAAGATTTGGAAATAACTTATATAAAGTTACTATGCTAACTTGTGTTGTCAATATACTAACTTAATAATTTTTATAGGTTTAATATGATCAAGAACGCGTCTTGCAATCTCACAACTATATCCAGCTAACTTTAAATTGTACTATTAAAAATTATGCTTAGAATTCACATATGTTATTTAAATCCTTCAAATCATAGAACGTAAAAAAAACTTACAAATTATACATAAATAAGCTGTTCTTACCTAAAAATCCGCCATACTTCTATACTCAACTTGCGCGAAATAAAACCCAACCTTCTGCTATGTTTGCCATGAAGGGAAAGAATGATAACGCATCTTTTATCTGGTAAAACCCAAGACCACATGATCACCCTTATCTATGACGTCACTGATGAATCATACTGATAAGGAGTAGATAATTTTTTTAAATTACTATGTTAGATTTTGCAATTAAAAGCTCTAATTCCTAATTACAATTAACACATCTCATATAATTATTTTTTTTTATAATTAAAATAATAATTTAGTTAGTCTATTACAAATAATTATTTTTAGTTACATTATTTAAAAACATTCATATGAAATCATATATAGCAATTTTAAGACATTAATTTATATCATTTTATACTTAAGTAAAACATTCTCACCTAAAAATCCAACACACCACTATACCTAACATAGGTGAAATAAAAATCGACCTAGTACCATGCTTTCCGCAGAAGAAATGATTAATAATGAAAGCGCTTATCTACTAAGCTAAGATCACGTGATACTTATTGCTATCTAAGGTCAGAGCGCTTATCTGATCTATGATGTCATGGGAAATCCCCAGTCATGCTCATTTGTGTTGCCAATTCTCACAATACAAATATTTTCTGATAATAGCGTTGTCACTTTTCCATAAAAATAGCTTATCAACTCTCTTACCTCAAAACAGATCTTATCAATTTGTGTTTATCCGTGACGTCATCATAAAAAAAACTTTAATCAAATTATTAATATCTTTCATAAGTTTGTAATATAAGTAATTTGTAATATTTTTCTGCTAACTAGGTTTATAAGTATTCCGACTTAAAAATCTCTTTTATAGATTAACTATGAAAATCAATTGTCTTGTCAATCCGTTTACTATTTTCAGTTCAACTTAGTGTCATGAAATATATCAGCAAAGCTTAAAATTATACTTTTCAGTTATCTTACTATTGTAAATTATTGCTTTTGAAATCTATTAAAATTTGAAAAATTATTAAATACTCTAACATTATAATTTCACATTCATTTCACAATATAAATACACAAAATTATACTTACCTAGAATCATGCACTTGACTGGAGCAAAAACACGTCCTTTTTCTAACGTCCTAATCCCTAGCGAGAACTGATTGATAACATGCTTGCTTGCTTATCACTTCGAAAATCGTGTGACGTCACATATCACGTGATAGATTGTTGATAAGATAAGGTTAGCTGATAAGAACTTATACTATCATTCATTTACCTCTCAGACTTTGCTTGAAACGGTTGAGTTTGACTTCTCAAAATATTTTTAATAACTAAGTTAGATGATAAAGTTTATTAATTAGTTCATTTGAATTAATTATTTTTAATAGACTAATTGAAATATTCTAAAAACAATTAGAGAGTGTGTTCATTACAAAGTTTGAGTTTTCATCTACCTTAGTCATTAAAATTTTTACACTTGTCATCATTTCTTTTGAGTTAAATGATTCTACATTTCGGTTAAATATAACTAAGTTTATCATGGAAGACGGTAGTATTTCGAGTGACGCAGCCTTAAGCCTAAAATCGTATCGTATCGTATCGTATCGTATCATAGAATTCGTAGATGGCGGAACTCATATATACAGCTAATTCGACATCAAAGAAAACGCGAAAAGCCGCCTTTTAATAACTCAGCAGATATATGTCTTATTGTTCTGAATTTTCTAGAACAGTCTTATATCTGCAGTCTAATCGTATACTGAAATTTTTGCATTTCTACGTGCAGTATATTTTGAGATCTAAATAGCCATTTTTAAAGTGAAAACGTTGGTATAATATCGAGGAAGTTCCTAATTTGAAAATCTCGAAAACGGTTCTAACGATTATTTTTAAATTGATACATAATATAACTGTGATTAAGGCGAGGTGAATAACACTTTTCTTTTTTCTGGGAAAACTCTCATTCGTTAAATAATTCGATTTTTTTTTCTCTCGAAAATGACACGGGCGATTTTTTAAAAATCAAATAAATATGTTTCAGATGAACCAAATAACAATTTACTTGTTTCCAGCAAGACTCTTGTTCATTTTATAATGCGCATGAAAAATCGGACTATATTTCTTCGCCATTCTATGGAAATTTCACCGAAAATGCATGACACTGTATTCATACACATGCTTTCTTTTTAACCACTTTTGGGGAGAAAAATTTTGTCTTCCCACTGGCTGAGTGGCTAAGGGCCATCGTTTACTGACCTTAAGATAGGCAGTTCGATACTCGCTGGTACGTGTTTTCACATGTGAATGGTTTTTTTTTTTTTTTTTTTTTTTTTTTTAAAGTCTGCTAGTTGACCATTATTCTCAGTTCCTTTGTAATTTTTTTAATTGCTATTAAGTTAAATAAAATTACAATTATAATGACGCCAATTTGATGATGATTATTTCTTGGCAATTTTTCAACAATAAAAATATTACCATAAATTTTATAAATATATTTAATTTCAATCACTTTACAAAAAATATACATTAATAATTATTATTTGAATATAAATCACACGATCAGAAACGTAAAAATATAATTCATTTCAGCTCTTCTTTTTATAATATCATTTTTTATTATTATGACGGTCAATCAATATATAATCACTGACATCCATAATATTATTATTATTATAATTATTATTTTCCTTGCATAAAAGCTATTGTGATGTAATAATTCTTTTATAATAAATAATTTAGTTGAAATGTTTTATTTATAAATATCAATGAAGTTTGATAACCCCGAGACAATTCTTTTTATTTAACTTTGCAATATTTACAGTTTACATAATAAGCATATCAGAATTCTGGTGTCGCCATCTTTTGATGCAATTGCGTAGTATTATAGAGAAATGTTTGATAAAAACGTTGAATTAGACAGTTTTTAAATCGAAGAATTATTTTAAGAGATATCTAATGTTAAATCTGGATAAAATTGTCTCATTAAAAAAGTCTCATTGGAAAAAAAAAATATACATGGGAATTTAATCATTTTCATTCAATTTAATCATTCAATAGAAACTCGAAGTTTGCAGAGTGCATTTATTATTCTTAACTTGCCTAATTTTTTGACGGTTTATTTCAATTTTAAATTAAAATTTTCAGAATTTCGAGAGATATTTTTTACATATTTTAGAAAAGGTTATTTTAAATTGTTGCCAAATGTTAAAACAGCGCAAAGAATAATATATCCTTTAAATTAAAAAGTTATTCACACGTGACTATTATAAACAGAAAAAAATCCTTTTAAATTAGAATTAAATGATAACGTGTTAAAAGCAGGAAAATATTAAACATTACGTCATAAAAATTGTTTTTACACATGCTTACTTAAAATGAAAGAAAATTATAAAATAATCAATTATTTTCAAATTAGAATTAAATGATTACGCATTAAAAGAAGGAAAACATTGAAAATTACGTCATAAAAATTATATTTACACGTGAATATTAAAAGAAAAAGAAAATTTTTAAATAATAAATTCATTCATATGTGTTAAAAGTCGTAAATGGAGGAAATTACGTCATATTGGCCAAAGTGGCCAAAACAGTTTACAAAACACATTGCAAAACATATTGCAAAACAGTGTAAATTAAAAAATATATTTATATGAGAGATTTATTTCAAATTTCGAGATGATATTTTTAACTATAGTTGCTAATTTTAAGGTAGCGCAAATAATAATATTATCTTTCTAATAATAAAAATATTTTCAGTTGAATGTTACAAAGAGAAAGGAAAGTTTGGTGAAAATTATGTCAGATTTAAAACGTTACATTTAAAATCTCTTATTTAAAATCATTTTCTTATAGCATTGTTAAAAAATACCATAAAGCAAAGACTCTGTTGACTTAGTTCCTTTTATATTTGGTAATTTTCAAATGTTTAACTAATCTTATTTAATAAAGCAGTGAAACAGCAACTAACATCAGCTGATTCGGTTTTGAAATCCCTCAGTAAAAGGGAAACCCGTTTACAGTAAGATCGCCATTGATTTTTTAATTATACAGAGCAGCCTCGATTATCCGAGCTAATTGGGACTGTTAGTAAATCGGAATCGGAAATCTGGGTTAATAGAAACTGTGTGTAAAAACTCGCCGTGCTTGCGAATTTAACATCTCTTAAAAAAAAAAAATATATAGAACGTTTTTTAAATAATAAAAGTAAATATATGTAAAGTTCTGTTTCACAGCTTAACAAATTTAAAAAGAAAATCAACTACCAGTAGTAAATTTTAAAATGCAAATTGAAAAATTTACGAAAGTTCACACAGCCACTGGAAACAAAGCATTATTCGCTATTGACTTCTCAGGGTCCAATGTTTCTTTGGAGTTGAAGGCTTTTGGGGGCAGAAGGGCCTGTATAGCACGGACAGTGAGCTAAAGAGTGTGGTTATTTTTAAGGCTCATTCAAAAGGAAAAAAAAAATCAGACTTTGTTATCGGCTCGATTAACAGAAACCTCGATTAATTCGAAGCTCGGTTAATCCAGGTTCTACTATAATTCAATCTTCCGTAATCTTTTTAAAGCAGATCAAATTAATGGACTTTAGTACAAAGTCACATAGCTGATAACTGCCATGCTTGTTGGCCACCTTTTTTTCAAACAGTTTGTTTCACCTTATTCAATTAATGAGATATCTCCGATAAAATAAGTCATATTTTCCCGTTCTAAAATACTGGTATCCAAAAATCGTAGCATGTAACTGACACTACAAGTACTCATGGAACTAGACTATTTTAAGTCTGATTTTTATTATAGACTATATAAAATTATTAAAAATATATATTATGATAGGAACTAGCGGGCTTCGTCCGCTATTTACGTTACGGATATAAAAATCATGTTTTTTTTAGGGAAAAAGAAATAAAAACCTATTTGACCATAGGTTTATAAAGACACATTTTGTATTTGTTATATTTCCGGGGATGAGGAGGGGGGGGGGCTATTTTGATTAAATATCGCAATTAGTCTACATGGCAGATATAATTATGATAGACACTAGCGGGCTTCGCCCCTCTATGGCGCCTTATGGGTCCAGCTTCCATAACTCAGAAACTACCTTTCGGACATCAATGCAACAGATTCCAAACGATAATTAACTTAATAATCACCCTATATAGCATTAAAGTAAATTTATGAGTACTGCATACTATTTTTTTATCGTAATTTCTGAAGAGAAAAAATTATTTCGGTTCCATTCTTAGGTACTGGTCTGAAAATTTTTGAAAAAGGGGGGAAGGAGGGGACATGAGACTGCTGTTTGTCAAACAACACAACGGGCTCTGGCTTATTCAACTTGGTTTTTGATGACTTCAATTGGAAGGTGGTTTGTTTAAAAGAGTGCGTTCCCTGCCCCATAAAAATTGGAACTATTGGTGCTACATCTATGTAAGGATTTAATAATTATAAATTAACATTTTGGATTTATTAATTTAAGGATAAAGTGTTTTTAAAGGAATATCAAATGAAACCCTCTGTGCGATCTGCGATTATACTTATCCAGTTGTTTTTATATACAAACTGCTATAAGGAAAATTGTAATAAAATAGTAAAAATTAAATCTGCATTAAATTCCATAAGTATCTTTTTTTAATCATTTTATCACTAACCTCAAAAAAGTAATGATATCAATGCAAAAACCCTTGACGGGTTAAAAGTTTCTGACGCAGCACTTTATCTTATGCTCTAAGAATTTTAAATATGGAACTTAAAAATACTGATATCAAATTTTGAGTGACGTTATGCTATTTCTTAAAAAATATATTTGTATTTATTTCACCATTTTATTTTTGTTTTATTTATAATCGCATGTGCAAAAGTTATGTTCAACATGAAAAGCTGCATAAAATTTTATTCGCTGTTGCTTTACCATTTACATCTCTCATAAATTCAAAATATGTGTTTTAAAAGATATGATATAAAATTTAAGTGACGCCTTGATGTGACTTTAAAAGGTTTGTTTTTTAAAATTCAATTTAAATTATTTTTGACTTGGTTAAAATATTTTTTTTACATCTACACAATACTTTTAATTTTCCAATTCACTGTTAAATATATCACTTTCATTGAATCTATACTATGCATTGAAATGTATTTATTTCAATAAATTGATTTATCTTTTGTGTCACGCTATTCATAATTGTGAGTAAGATTTATGTAAACGGTTTCTTTGCGTCATTGTGTCCAAACTACATGAAATGTATGAAAAAGGATAGTTTGACGCAAATAAACCATTTACATAAATCTTACTCACAATTTTGAATAGCGTGACACAAAAGATAAATCAATTTATTGAAATAAATACATTTCAATGCATAGTATAGATTCAATGAAAGTGATTCATTTAACAGTGAATTGGAAAATTAAAAGTATTGTGTAGATGTAAAAAAAATATTTTAACCAAGTCAAAAATAATTTAAATTGAATTTTAAAAACAAACCTTTTAAAGTCACATCAAGGCGTCACTTAAATTTTATATCATATCTTTTAAAACACATATTTTGAATTTATGAGAGATGTAAATGATAAAGCAACAGCGAATAAAATTTTATGCAGCTTTTCATGTTGAACATAACTTTTGCACATGCGATTATAAATAAAACAAAAATAAAATGGTGAAATAAATACAAATATATTTTTTAAGAAATAGCATAACGTCACTCAAAATTTGATATCAGTATTTTTAAGTTCCATATTTAAAATTCTTAGAGCATAAGATAAAGTGCTGCGTCAGAAACTTTTAACCCGTCAAGGGTTTTTGCATTGATATTTAGTATACACCTAGATAAAAATCTCCTTTTCAAACATTTAAAAGTCTTTAATTAAACTCAAATCTTTAATTAATCTTTAATTAATAAGATTTTCTAATAAATGTGTGGTGTAATTAATATTACCTTATTAGTTTGTAGTGTAATTAAGATATGAGATTAATTAACGATTTGAGCTTAATTAAAGATTAATTAAAGATTTGAGTTTAATTAAAGACTTTTAAACGTTTGAAAAGGAGATTTTTATCTAGGTGTATACTAAATATAAACTTAGTTATATTTAACCGAAATGTAGAATCATTTAATTCAAAAGAAATGATGACAAGTGTAAAAATTTTAATGACTAAGGTAGATGAAAACTCAAACTTTGTAATGAACACACTCTCTAATTGTTTTTAGAATATTTCAATTAGTCTATTAAAAATAATTAATTCAAATGAACTAATTAATAAACTTTATCATCTAACTTAGTTATTAAAAATATTTTGAGAGGTCAAACTCAACCATTTCAAGCAAAGTCTGAGAGGTAAATGAATGATAGTATAAGTTCTTATCAGCTAACCTTATCTTATCAACAATCTATCACGTGATATGTGACGTCACACGATTTTCGAAGTGATAAGCAAGCAAGCATGTTATCAATCAGTTCTCGCTAGGGAAGCTTTGAAAAAGGACGTGTTTTTGCTCCAGTCAAGTGCTTGATTCTAGGTAAGTATAATTTTGTGTATTTATATTGTGAAATGAATGTGAAATTATAATGTTAGAGTATTTAATAATTTTTCAAATTTTAATAGATTTCAAAAGCAATAATTTACAATAGTAAGATAACTGAAAAGTATAATTTTAAGCTTTGCTGATATATTTCATGACACTAAGTTGAACTGAAAATAGTAAACGGGTTGACAAGACAATTGATTTTCATAGTTAATCTATAAAAGAGATTTTTAAGTCGGAATACTTATAAACCTAGTTAGCAGAAAAATATTACAAATTACTTATATTACAAACTTATGTAAGATATTAATAATTTGATTAAAGTTTTTTTTATGATGACGTCATGGATAAACACAAATTGATAAGATCTGTTTTGAGGTAAGAGAGTTGATAAGCTATTTTTATGGAAAAGTGGCAACGCTTTTATCAGAAAATATTTGTATTGTGAGAATTGGCAACACAAATGAGCATGACTGGGGATTTCCCATGACATCATAGATTAGATAAGCGCTCTGACCTTAGATAGCAATAAGTATCACGTGATCTTAGCTTAGTAGATAAGTGCTTTCATTATTAATCATTTCTTCTGCGGAAAGCATGGTACTAGGTCGATTTTTATTTCACCTATGTTAGGTATAGTGGTGTGTTGGATTTTTAGGTGAGAATGTTTTACTTAAGTATAAAATGATATAAATTAATGTCTTAAAATTGCTATATATGATTTCATATGAATGTTTTTAAATAATGTAACTAAAAATAATTATTTGTAATAGACTAACTAAATTATTATTTTAATTATTAAAAAAAATAATTATATGAGATGTGTTAATTGTAATTAGGAATTAGAGCTTTTAATTGCAAAATCTAACATAGTAATTTAAAAAAATTATCTACTCCTTATCAGTATGATTCATCAGTGACGTCATAGATAAGGGTGATCATGTGGTCTTGGGTTTTACCAGATAAAAGATGCGTTATCATTCTTTCCCTTCGTGGCAAACATAGCAGAAGGTTGGGTTTTATTTCGCGCAAGTTGAGTATAGAAGTATGGCGGATTTTTAGGTAAGAACAGCTTATTTATGTATAATTTGTAAGTTTTTTTTACGTTCTATGATTTGAAGGATTTAAATAACATATGTGAATTCTAAGCATAATTTTTAATAGTACAATTTAAAGTTAGCTGGATATAGTTGTGAGATTACAAGACGCGTTCTTTATCATATTAAACCTATAAAAATTATTAAGTTAGTATATTGATAACACAAGTTAGCGTAGTAACTTTATATAAGTTATTTCCAAATCTTAACTTACATAAGTAAAGGAATAATTCAAATTAAGACATAAACTGTTTGATTTTCTCTGTTTGTTTTTTTTTATCCGATTTATAATGTATTTCATAGTTTCTTAAAATATTTGCATATAAATGGTAAATTGTTGTTAGGTTAAACGGATGGTTACTATGGAAATCAGTTGGTTGGTTGATTTGTTGATGGGTAAATAAACGGTCACTAGGATAAGTAATTGGATAGTGAAATGTATTCATTTAAAAGTTAAAACAGAAATATTGAAAAATAGAAACATATATAAATAATTTACATATAATATATATATATATGTATATATGTGTAAGTACACACAGACACACATATATATATGTGTGTGTGTGTGTGTGTGTGTGTGTGTGTGTACATATATTTTTTTAACTAATGATTCTTTTTTTAAACTTTGTTTTAATTTGCAATTTTTTCATAACTTTCTTAAAGACTTGTAATTTTTTTTTTCAAAACATAATATACATATATGTTTGTACATATATATACATATGTATTAAAATTTCTTGACTTGCAAATATATATATATAAATATATATTAAATTTTTGATAATTTGTAATTTTTTTGTGAATGGTTTTATCAAATTATAATTTTTTTTTTATTGTAATATTTGAAAGTTTTTTTTTATTAACTTTTAATTATTTTTCAAAACTTTTTTATTAAGCTTTATTATTTTTTATTAAGTTTTATTATTTTTTTAAAACTTATATGTATATATAGATAGATATATATATTGATCGTTCATTATTTTTATGTTTGTTTTTTATTATTATTTTAAGTGATTAATTATTTTAAATGTTTTTTGGAATTTTTATTCAACGTTAAGTTATAGATAATTAGTTATTTAATTTTATTTAATACTTGTGTAAAATATATATATAAAATATTTATTTGATAATTACTTATAAATTCAACATAACTTTGAAAATGATAAGTTCAAATCGTTAGGTGATTAGACAATTTATATGATAAATGGTAAAGTTAAGTTGAGTCCATTGCTTATATATTGCTAAAATTGTGTACTAAGAATAGTCTTACATTCTCATTAGTTTGGCTACACATGTCGAAATATCGCCAAATTTGGCTACCAAAAAGTGTTTTTGTTGTATGTTAGTGGAATAGTATATGCATGTTAGGTGGTATTCGTTCATTGATAGTTAATTTTTCTTTGATATCTTGGAAATACAATCTTTTTGAAAAGTTGAAAATATTTCTAAGCTTTTTGTAAACTTTGGAATAATACTTTTATCAATTTATGTATTTTTGTTTGGTGGTAAAATTTTTATGTAATAATTGAAATTCATTTTTATTATCAAGTATATATTTCATTAATCTCTTAATTTCCAGTTTGTTGTTGTGTTTAATTATATTAAATCATGTTTGAAATTTTCATTCAGTATATATTTAATTTTCTATAGTATTCTTAATATGTTAATGTTTATGTGTGATATATAGTTAGTATGTTATATAAATAACTTTGAAAATGAGAAGGTTGAATCGCTTGATGATTGAAGAATTTTCTGTCAAATAGCAAAGTTAACTTGAGCAAAAAGAGTAAATAGCATATAGTTAATATATAAAGTGGTAGTTTTGAAATTTGATATGTAAAATATCATAGGGTATTCCTGAAAAGTGTTCACTTAATTTCAGTTAAAAGTTCACATGTAATTAATCATAAATTAAATACCTACTACTTCTAGAAACATTGGAAAAATTCTATTATGTAATATGATCGATGTTAAATATATTTATATGGAAGTTAGCGAATATAGTTAAATCTACTCTGGGAAATTAGATAAAATTTATATGCCCTAAACTATATCAGAATTAATATAGCATACGTATAAGGTGTTTATATGCTAGTAAGTAACTGAAAATCAAAAACGATAGAAATTATATTTATATGACTAAACAATAAGACTAATGGTTAGTGTAGTTATTATAAAATGAGAAGCCTGGTAACTAATTTGGATAATTCCAAAATAGCAAAACTTGCCTAGATAGTGTGATTGGATAGGATATCACGTAACCTCTATTACGTAACGTGTTAACTTAGCAAAATTTGAACTAGATCTCTATTTCAAAGTGTATGTCAAAAAAGTTCACACATAGATGCTTTGCATGGGGTTTTAGATACAAATATGAGCATATTTGAAATAACAAAACTAAGAAGAACAAAATTCTATAAATAATAGTAAATTCGCAAATATATGAATTGAAATTAAATTAATTAAAAAATATATTTATTAAATGATAATGCATGAAGTTAATGATAGATTACACTGTGTGCGAATTATACTAAGTTCTCAGTGACGTCATCTGTTGGTGACGATAATCCATCAATGAGTCATATCTTATGTCTGAACTTGCTAGTGATTTGAAGCATCATCAGATAAGAACTTATCAAGCATTCTTCTTCAAGTAACCTGGGGAAATAGACATGTTTGCAGATGTGTCCGTATAACGTGAGTATAATTTATATGTTTTTAATTTAATAATATATAAAGCGTATGTGTATTCTAATTTTTTCTTATGCATTTAGTTCATAGCTGTTATAGCGTATACATTTTAGTTTATCGAACCTAATCAAAAACTTAAAATGTAGGTTATGCTAATTTGTTAAAAATGATAAGCATAAAGTTATTATGTTAAAAGTAATTTAGATGATATATATATATATATATATATTTGAATAATTTAAAAGTTTGGTCGTTTTATAGGGTATTAACAAATTAAAGATTTTAATAAGTTTTGTAACAAATGATAAAAGCTATTTATGCATGATTGTATTTTTAAATAATCCATATATTATCTAACTCTAAGCTCATTCACTCACATAAAATTTATTTTTCGCTTTAATTGGTTGAACGTTGAATGTGTGTGCTGTCTAAACTTTAGAAATAAATTAAAACCTTTGTTAACATCAGATTCTACTAAATAAAGCATAAGTGATTAAATCTCTATTTTCTTTTTATTTTCATAAAATATAAGATTCATTTATTAAACCCATATGCAAATAGAGTAAAGAGTTAAAAGTTCTTAACATGTTTTACATGTCATTTGAAACTTGTGTTAGTTTATTTCAAAAATTATAGATTTTATCCTAAATGGATGTTGCTTAGTTTTAAAAATGATATTTTTTAGTATGCACTCTTATTATTATTTATTTTCCATTTCATAAATTTCCCTATCCCTACATGTTATTTGTAATTCACACGCATATGTATTGTTTAGTTACAATAACAGTTAAATCAATATATTTTTTTCGTTCGATATTTAAACAAATTCCTTATTAATATATTTCTTTCAATAAGTAGCAAGTTTTGAATGCACTAATTTTAGTATACACAATTATTATTATTTATTTCCCATTTCATAAATTTCCCTATCCTTATATATTATTAGTAATTCACACGCACGTATTGGTTAGTTACGATAGCAGTTAAACGAATATTTTTTTTTCTTTCGATATTTAAACAAATTCCTTGTTAAATATATTTCTTTCAATAAGTAGCAAGTTTTGAATTTTGAGTGATTGTTTAATATGTTGAAAAAGAGGTAGTGTGGGTGAATAAAATTTAAAAATGTTTAAGCAAACTAATTTACGTTAAATGAACTAATATGTGTTTATGAGAAAATTAATGTTATCATTCTAAAATTAATGAAAACTTGAAGTTACGAGAAAGTGCTTTTAATTATTCTTTAACAATTGGAAATACTCTTATCACATATCCTCACTTTGACAGCAAACAGTCCCTAAACTTGAGTGAGTCAAAATTATTAATATTGATAGTAGAATTTAATTAGTATGTGTGAAAAGAAAAAGATTGTCCTATAGAAAACTATGCGAAACTTTCTTATAGTTACTTTTGAACGCAGCGTAACATTTCTTTTATCATTATTGTAATGACGTTATTATCCTAATAGTATATGCTATTATTATTTAATCTTCTTATTATTTCAAAAATGTGTGCTTTTATTTTTATTTAAATGCTATTAATATTGATAGTAGAATTTAATTAGTATGTGTGAAAAGAAAAATATTGTCCTATAGAAAACTATGCGTAACTTTCTTACAGTTACTTTTGAGCTAAACGTAACATTATTATTATTATTATTATTATTTAAATTGATTTATTATTTCAATAATGTATGCTTTTATTTTTATTTCAATGCTATTAATAATTGATATAAGAATTTCAATAGGGTACGTGTTATAAAAATATATTAATTATCTAAAAACGTGTTTAAAAAAACTTGGAGAAAACATAAAAAATCAATTTTTAAAATTACATTTATAAAGTTATTTTTCTTTTATTTAATGCTAAAATGTTCTTTGCAAAAATATTCTCTAAAACATTAATGCGAAAATTTAGAACAGTGTGTTAAATTTCGTTGCTTAAAAAATATGCACTATAAAAATTAGAAAACATGCCCTAAAATAATTCCATTTGTTTATAAACATCGGTAGATGAGATTCTCAAATATAAATTCATTTAAAGACTCGACTTTTATCACTGAACCTAACGCGCTATCGTCCTACAATTTCCTGGTGATAAGAATCACCCCGCTGAAAAATCCTTCCCCTAAATACATATGAAACTGATATATAATACATGTGAAATTTATCAAAGTAGCATTATTCTTTTAATATTAAATGCTGTTCCGATGGAATTCTAAATTAAACAAAACGGGTTGGTCATGGTGGGTCACAATTAAAAAAAAAAAAAAAAAAAAAAAAAAAATTCCCCCTAAAATTTATTGACTAAACGTCATTTGTTTTAAAAATAAAACTTCCGGGAAAACTTTTCATTAAAAAGTAATCTTTCTCTCACAAAAAAATGCTATCCTATGCTAAAAAACTTTTATCTCAAAAAATCCTTATCAACATTCTCTTATCTCCCCCTTCGCTTATCGCACTGCACTTCCGTTATCCCTTTCGCTTATCATGCTCTACTCACGTTATCGTACTCTAAGACGCATGACCTTCATTTGACCTTCACCCGTGCAGCGCGTGCAGGGGGCGCATAACTCTCATAATCACACTACTTACGTTTAACATGAAACTAAGGGGACCAAAAAAATGTTTCATGTTAGAAGAATTTCGCCTTAAGAGATCCGTAAAAAAAGAACAAAACTTACAGATATTTTCGACGCCGTCAAATTTATTTCGATTTCCTGTTAAACTACTAGTAAGTTGCATCCATTAGGATAAAAAGCAAGTAAAGAAATATTGTTTTTTTTGGAAAAAAGTCAGATATCTCTTTTTTAAGTGTCTTTTTCAGCATTTTGAGATCTAGCTTGTTTGAACCCAATAAACAAAGCTGTCTCTAAATCTTCGTGCTTAGCAGTTTTCATACGTTTTCTCTCTGGCTTAAACATACTGCGCTCAAACCTTAACGCAATGGGATCCTTGTTTTTTATTATTGTGTATAAAGTAGAATTGGCAATGCAAAACTCTTTGCAGATTTCTGTTTTCGTCCCTCTTTTTCATCAACTTGCATTAAGCAGCTTCCTCTTCATTTGAAGCGAAATAGCAGTTTGTTTTCGCACCAATTTCTCAGCCACTGCGCTCATAGAGATAATTTATAAACATAAGCTAATTTATAAAAAACACAAATTCAATGATTTTCACCCAAAATGCAGTGGTTTTAACACAAAATACACCATTTTCAACTCAAACTAACTAGCTCGAAAGTGAATTTTTTTCGTGTTAAACGATTTTTGTTTCGTGTTAGAAAAAAAAAAAAAAAAAAAAAAAAGCATTAAATTGCATAGTATACTGTCCGGACCGCTCTATCATTTCGTGTTAACCGATTTTTCATGTTAAACGTTTTCGTGTTAAACGCATTTCACTGTATTACGCAATTTTGAATCAAACAAACCAGTTTTAAATTATTCAATTTAAAACCAGATCAATTTGAAATAGAAATTATAGTGTGTGTTGTAATACAGACTAATTGAGTTTTAACAGCACATGTGGTTTTCTGAAGACTGCTTTTGCTATTTGCACACAGTGTAAAAAACTCATGTAAGGCAGGGGCTTTCTTTTTTTTTTTTTCCAATACCACTTTTTTTCCCCAGCCCTCCAGTTTTCATACCTTTGGGTGCAGGAAAACACAATGTTAAACTTACGAGTCAAACGTTAAAATCGGGTTTTCAGATGTTTTCCACCAGGATATGACTTGGCAGACCAATTGCGTCAATCTGGAAATTCCGCCATGAAGTCGATGAAGTGATTGTCTTGTGCTGCCATCTCCCGGTCTAATAGGATATCATTTCATAGTGGACAGGCCCCGACTTCAATTGTCTAGGGCTCCGTGCCAAGCATTATTCTGGGGCCACCCTTATATCTATCTTCACAAATTGTTCTAGAATTATGTTGCAGTGACTAGTACGAAGCTCACAAATTTAAGTGTTGATAAAATGCACGACTTAAAAGGAAAAAAAAAAAGAATATAAGGACTCGTACCCCTTGAAGTGTCAATACACGTGTCTAGTCACTCTTAGCTATTTGTCATCCTATCATAAAATTTGGAACAGGGGGACCAAACTTTTGGTCACTTTTTCCAATTTCAACCCTTTTGCATCCTCTTAAAGAAAATCCTGATTATGCTTATTTGGCCTTCCACAAAGGGAGGGCAGCTGTCCCTCATTCCCCTACATTATACTCCCTGTAGGAAAAATCGGCTTTTCAAGGACAAACGTCGTCTTTTCATTTTTCTCTTCGTTACCCTAGTTACTAACCTAAGATAAGGGCCGACGAATGAGCAACGAAGGGATAATGGAAAGAGAACGTTTGTCCTTGAAAAGCCAATTTTTCTACAGGGAGTATAGTCAATCTCTGATAGTGGATGACGGATACAACACAGTGAAATATGGGTATCTTTATGTGCAATGAGTAAAACTTTTCATGGCGGCAACTTACATAAACTACACATTTAATTTCGTGGGGAGCAATTTACATGTATATTTACCTGCCTCTATACACATGCATGCACTCAACGGCGTTAAAGTGCTGACTTCTATGCTGAGGTTTTAAACGGGAGAAAGACATGGGTATCGACGACACACAACGTTGGAGGAAACGAAGGTAGGGTGTCACAGTTGTGTTGGAGAGTGGAGAGAAACAGAAACCGGTTAAATGCCACGTGAGATTCAGTCTATCTTTTCATGGAAGTATACTTATATAGGGTGGTGTGTATGGATGAATATGGGTGTCTTGCCACCTTGATAACGTAGATCTCCTCGCACAAGTAAATGCGTAAATATGCAGTGTACACTGCCATGAAATGTTATATTTCATTGCACATTTCAACGATCTGGGCCTGACTAAAGCAGGAGCATGCGGGGCAGCTGCCCCAGGCTCTCCATTTGAGGTGGTCATCAGAATTAAGTTTACAAGCATACTCCCGTCAACCAAGACATCATTTTTACTTTCTTCTATCTTTACAAGAAGCAAGTATTGGATTCGTGAAAATTTTCGACGGATTGACACGTTTTGTTGGTCAGAGAACCCGAAAAAAAGGTTTTCCAAAATGTCTGTCTGTGTGTGACACAAATTTTGTGGGCGCTCTATCTCCAGAATTAGTGAACGGAATTTAATAAAACTTTACATTCAGTGAGTTTCTGATATAAACTGGTGCTGATTACTTTTTGGTGTAAATCGCCCAACAGGTGACTCTGCTATGTAGATTTTTTTACGATTTCCGCACTAGTTCTACTTCAAAAACTAATGCGTGGATTTTCATCAAACTTCAGATTCAGCGACAACTTGACATAAGTTTTTGCTGATTAGATTTTGGCGTAAATCACCTCACCGGTGGCACTGATATGCTTTATTTTTCAGGAAATGTTAACATGCATGAGATAGAGGAATGTTTTGGGATTGCCACATCCGACTCATTTCTACTGGCTTCTTACTCATTTTTTTGCTGGTATTGTTTTTAAGTTGTCACCCTCTATCTTGTGATGCCCAGTATGTAGATGTCAACAGTAATAGTACATGGTACAAAATTTATGTATATATAAAGTTTATTACCAATCACTTAAGTATAATTCACGAACAATTTCTAGGATATATAGAAGGGGAGTCCCAGAATGATGCTTGCCTGGGGCCTTAGATAGTCTTGTTTCTTAGCTGTTAGAAATTTTGTTTTTAGGTACGTTCGTAATTATATAAATACGTAGCACCTATAGTCGTCGTTCAGTCCGTCCGTCTGTCTGTCTGTCCGTCAGTCCCCCTATAACAGAGGAAAAACTACCCAACCGAATGGTCTGAAATTTTAAATATAGGATTGTTGCGAAATTTTGTCGAGTCATTTCAAATTTTATGAAAATCGAATGTGCAGTTTAATGACAGGGACAGTCAAAAGTTTTCCGTTACATTACAGCCAATGAGGAAAAAAATTATTGCAAGTGCATTTTAATGATGGGACAGCCTTTCGAACAGAATGAAATGGATATGCACTTAGGAAGTGCACTAAAATATACATTCAGTACACTATGCTGTGCAAAAAGTAAAACTAGTTATAGTACGAACGCTCCTCATTGGCCACGTTTAACGAGCAATTTCCAACTTGTTTAAATGTTTAAAACGCTACAAATCATGGAAACAAGCAGTGTTGTCTGGGGACAGTACAAGCTGGTAGTTACAAAATTAACTATTGATTTAAAATCCTTCAAGTGTAGGCTTCTATTTTATGACAGTAAACAAGGCACCTGGACTTGGAGTTAATCTTGTGCCTTATATCTGAGAAGTTGGGTGCTCAGAAGCAATATAAACTCACACTTTAACAGCAGCTGCACTTACATTTTTGTAGTATCTTGTGCATTTTTGTAATAGAGTTGTACATTTTTATAGTTTATTTTTACACATTACCTGTGGATGTATTTAGCATAGAGAAGTTTTCTTCTCGCATAAAAGAGAGTTGAAATCTTAAACAATCAGACATGCCAGAATAATACTTGTTTTGAAAAATTAATCACTGTACTTCACACAAGTTCATCAGACATATTTGAATTTATAATTTTAACAAACTGCCTTCCATTCTCTTTTTAGATTCAATAAACCTAAACATTTATAGTTAGTTTTTTTTTTCTAAATTACAAAAACAAAATAATCATACATACAATTATGTTTAATTTATTACGTAAATACCTGTTAAAATGTGTCTAAATTACAAGAATTTGCAGTGATTATGTTGAGGGAAAACAAATCTCCACCTTTTTTCTGTTTTTGCTTGGACATTTTAATTACAGCTCGAGTCATCATTACTAAAAATAAAATAAAAAAAAAGTGTTCTTTTTCTCTTATTTTCTTTTTCTGCTGCATAAAAAAAAAAAAAAAAAAAAAAAAAAAAAAAAAAAAAAGAATAACATATGTTGTAAACATTTTTATATCAGTCGTTCAATAACTGTATGCTTGTCAATAGCGTGTAGATGTGATTTTTTTAATCATTTAGTGAGGTTAAATTTTTAATAATAGTTTTATGTTTCGTGTAAGTTTCTTCGTTCATTGCGCTATTTTCCTAGGGGTAGCACAATGTCTGAAGTGTATATTTCAATTTTTGGTTGAGTGAGTTGGCCGCTGACTCAATCAGAAATGGAATATGTTTACTTACATTATTCATACGCTTAACATTTTTACATTACTTTAACACTTCGTGTAATTTATCGCGTTCATCTTTTTTCATAAAACCACCATTATGTATTTGCCAGTCTTGCGCTAGCTCACGCTTTTCACGCTGACTTACTAGGGTTAGATAAATAGGCACTAACTCGTATCGTATAAAAAAAATTTCAGCTCATGTACACATTTGTTACGATTTCATGTTTAACCTGGTACTTCATGAAAACACATATTTACACTTTCACTTCATATGATTCAGTTTTGATAATAATTAAATAAAATTCACCTTCGTTCAATACAGTCATGACTTTTGTGTGCTTGTGTATGTTTTACATACATAGGATGAGTGTACAGTTTTACAAATGCATTGTTTGACACTTCTTTTACAACTCCATATTTTTAGTCAATATTAATTTTAAAATAACATTTTTTTGTTGTTGTTTGTTTGTTTCATGTATTTTTGCAGAAGCTATGACATAATTTAATAGTACATAATGTTTGCACATGCGTCTTAAATTTGTATACAGGATATAATTACTAGGTTGTGCGTTCTTTTTACACATACAGTTACATTGCTGACAATTTTTGTTGACGCGCAGATGGTGACTCGATGCTTATTCATATCATACAGTAATTTTATCAGGATAGTAGGTGTCAAGATATCTATAAAACTTATTTTTAGGAAAATTAGAATTCATACGATTTGTCAGGTACACTTCATCTTAGAAAGTCTGTCCACGAATTAAAGTCACATCATTTGCATTTTTGTTCTTTTCTATTTTACGAATTTAAATGTTTTTTTTTTCATTTCTCACATGTAGCCTTTTATGGATACATACAATCATATGAGGTGGTTTATAAGACTTGTTATAATGGTAAACAGTATTTAATTTTTTTTAAAGGAGCAGTTGCTGTTTTAATATAACTCTTAGATTTTTTTTTGTACTTAGTGGCATAGAACCTATCAAATTGAACGTCCATCTAGAAGAAAAGGTAAAAAGTCTAGATCAGCATTATTTCAGAAACATTCAAAAGAGGACCTCCAATAAGGAAGTGACCAGGTGTCAGTGGTTGTGAGATCATTAACATCTGCAGACAAGGGTGTCAACGGACGTGAATTCCTAACTGCCTCAAATTGCGTGGCAGATGTTACTAGTTCTTTAAAATTTAGGATAGAGGATTTAGTCTAATTTATCGAATGCATTATCCAATTTTGGCCAAAAAGATCTGTCGTGCTTTAACCACTGGGGACCTTCCCACCAAAGATGGTTATTTTTCGACTCTGAAACTTTCAAACCTCTAGTAACTAGATCGGCAGAATTACCTTTTCCAGGCCAGTGAAACCAATTTAATGGATCACTCAGAATTCTGATTTCTTTATCCGGTTTCTGACAAACATTTTAAATCTTTCTAACTCTCCTCTAATCCAAAAGAAAGTAATAGTCATGGTTGCAAGACCTTCAGTCTCAGGACTGATATCAGTCTTGGACATATTTTTGACTGATAGTAAATTCTACTTTATATACTTAAATTATGGCAATTTTCAGGCCTAGCAGCGCTCCTATATTTCCTATAATTCCTATAAATTTGAAAAAGTTCCTATTTTTCCTATATTTCCTATTTTTTCCTATATTTTCAGCTCTCCACCCTGGCAATTATTTTTTAAAGCCAAATTCAGGAATCCAGATGTGACTTTTCCGCGAATATATTTTTAAAATTTGCCGAATTCTGCAACTTTTAAATCAACTTTTAAACTTTTTTTTAAATCACGAATTTCGACAATTCTGTACAAAAAAAATCATAGCTTTCTTAGGTTTGTCACGGTACTAAAAATTTCATCATTCGATTGTGAAAATAATCTCTAATTTCGTCAATTGGTTGAGAAAAAAAAATCGTGATCTTCGTCAGTGGATCCCAGAAGAAAAATTTTGAATACTGCCAAACTGTGGTTTAAAAAAAAAAAAAAAAAAAAAAAAAAAAAAGGATTTTGCAGGGTATTTTGATATATATTTGATATTTTTTTATACATACCCGATATTTTCAAAATTGTCAGCTTACTGCTGATTATAAATATTTTTAGACTTAATATAAATTAGAATCTAAAACACATTACATTTAGTATGAAAACATCATAAAACAATTTTCTAAATGTCCTTTTTTATTTTTTTCTTACAATTTATGATCAAATAATTAAAAACACAAACAATTTTCTGTAAAAGTCGCTTTTTCATTCATCAAAACAAAGGATTCAGTTAAAAAAATAAAATAAACAACAAATTCTGAAATATAAAATAAAGTTTTATTTTTTCTATTGAAGAATTTGAACATGAATGTAAGTTTATCTGCTTTTTCATTTCCTAATGTACTGTGCAATTTAGACTGAAGTAAACTAAAACTAGATAAGATTCTAATGCATCTATTGACGAAGAAGCTTTAAACAACTGATAAGTTAATCATCTTTTATGGGTTGTTCTAATTTAATAAAGTCGAACCTCTATTTAACGAAGTCGCTAAATCCCGGAAAAAAGTTCGTTATATGGAAAATTCGTTAAATAGATATTCACATTTTAAAATACTTAAAACTACATAAAACAGATTTTAAATTCATAAACACTAAATATTTTTACTAAAAGTAATTAATAACATTTTTTTTAAATTATATCGATTTGTTTTATTTATTTTACCCCCCCAATATCCAAAATCAATTTATTTTTTTCTATGTGTTTAAATCTTTGAAATCTGCAAGGAAAACACAACATTGTCCGGGAATACACTGTATTTTCTGTTTAAAGTAAATAGTTTTACATTAAAATTAACGAATTTTAATGACATTATCGTATTTATTATTATTATAACAAATAATTTTAACCATACATTAACAAAAACTCAGTTAATTTTTCCTGAGTTTTTCTTTTAAAAAGTGCTTTCTCTCATAATACGTCTTGCATCTTTGCAATGCACCAAAAACCCCTTCATGCGTATTTTCTTCTAACTATAATCCGCGTCCAATTGTTTCAATTTCAAATGATTTTAGCATTTCATCATACGAAGTTTTGTTAATTCCTGCATCATGATCATTTCCATCATCATATTCGTCTTCATCGCAATTCATTGCTGTATTGTTTTTATTTTTCACACTGTCGAAAATATCCAATTCGGATAGTGTTTCCGAGGTCTCAATTTTAGAATTAAGTGAAATACAATCATCAATCAGCACATCATGGTTAATTTCTTCTTTTTTTCTCATCTGTATCCACATTTTTTTTAAAGTTACGCTAAGGGATTATCGTCTTCGTCCCCCGTACTTACCGAATTCTAACTGCTGACAAAGAAGGCGCCTTTTAAAACCAGTTCAAGGCCGTTGAACATTATAAAATGTGTTTAAAAAAATAATAAGTTTGAAATGTCCAGAAATATTTTGAGAAATGGGGAGAAAAAAAAAATTAGATCACAAGAAAAAGTTCGTTAAATAGAGAATGCACTTCGTTATTTGGAGGTTATTTTATGAAGAAATTCGCAAAATGTTCTTGGTTCCAAGAAAAAGTTCGCAAAATAGAGAAATTCTCAAAATAGAGGTTCGTTAAATAGAGGTCCGACTGTATTATCCCACCAAATTTTTGGTTCAGCATTTAAATATTCAGTTTCAAAGATAAAGTTTGATAAAAGATAAAATTGAGATTTTTTTACTAATATCCAATCACCAATTAACCCCTTTATCCCATTCTATCAGGTGCAGTGTACAAAAAGAATTGAAACAGGCTAGGGAGGTATTGTTCAAAGACATATAGATTTCTTATGGTGGTAATGGGAAAGCTGCAGGTACAGTCCAAAACTAGTTTTTGGAGTGCAGGGAATATTTTGTGAGCTATTCTTTTTAGTTTTCATTTACAGATGAACTAATTTTTAATAAGAGTTGAAGAATTCATTTACACTTCTTTTGACTGAAAATATTTTGAAAATAAATGTCAGATATATGAAAATATCAAGAAATATGGCATTTAAAAAATAAATATCAAATGTATGAAAATTAAAATATCAAAAACCTTGATATTTTGAAAATAAATATCGGATATATATTCATTAATATATATCAACGAATCCTGGGATTTTGTCAATCGATCATTGAAAAAATTGTATATTTTTTTAATATGTTGCTGATAAAAATCTCGAACTATCAAGTGTTTCTATCAAGTGTGAAAAAAAATAGCAAATTTCTTCAGTGAGTCACGTTAAAAATTCATTGATTTCGTATTTGACATTTGACATTTGACATTTGAAGTCCACCGAAGTGGAGAATGCTTTGGGGCCTATAGCTACAATGGCTGTCGCCTCGAATGATCCTTATTATACATAGAAACAACAACAAGTCACAACAATTTTTATTTTCCATTACATATTATACAACTACAATGGGACATTCACAATTACATCCATGTCTTACCCAGGGACTCGAACCCGGGCCCTTGGGGTGACAGCAGCCTCCGCTTACTGACCACGCCAGCGGGCGACCATTGATTTCGTAAGTCGCGTTAACAATTTGTCGATTGGCCATTTATAAAAATCACAAATTTCGGAATTCACACGCAACAAACAATTTCATAATTCAGCTGCGGTAAAACTCACTAATTTCTTCAATCAGTCTCAGCAAAAAATTGCTGATTCCGTCCGTTGCTCATTGAAATATATCACAAAATGTGTGGTTCATTTGTTGATGAAAATCGTAATTTTCGGTAGTTACTCACGGTAAAAAAATCGTAGATTTCACCAGTCAGTCGTGTAAAAAAAATAGCTGATTTCGTCAATCGGCCACTGAAAGGTATAACAAAATTTATCAATCATTTTTGATAAAAAATAATAAATTTCGGCTGTCACACGCTGTAAAAACAAGTGGGTAAGTGTGATCACAGATCGCACAGAGGGTTTCGTTTAATATTCCTTTCAAAACACTTTATCCTTTTGAAAAATCTGTTAGTTCCACATTTCCCAACTCGGGGCACACTCTATTCTAAATAAACCTCCATCCGAACGAAACTCCATTTTACATACTATCCGTAGATATATTAGTCGAGGGGATTGGGCCCATAGCACCCGAGATAAGTTGGCGGCCCTGGCGGTAAAAAGTGGAACTAAAATATGTAAGGCTATGGTGCATAATATGAAAGAATGTTCAAAGGGGTGTCGGCAAAAGTTGGAAAAGTGCTCCCCGGGTGAAAAGGGCGGAGGTTAGAAAAAATGTTTAAATACACAAGTTAGAGCCCGGAGGAGTAAATAATATAAGACTTTTTGAAAAGTTTATGATTTGTCGCGCGGTCTGAGGTATTCAGCTATACGTATGCAATACGTCATGTCTCCAACTTAATTAGGGGCTCTCTTAGAAAGAATTGCTTAAAATACATATGTGGTAGCTCAAAGGGTTAAACGTAAGACTTTTTCAAGATTTTATGATTTGTCGCCTGGCCTCAGGTGTTCTGTTATAAGTATGCAAAATTTCAAATCTCCAATTTAATAAGGGGCTCTGTTAGAAAGAATTGCTTAAAATACGCATGTGGGAGCCCAAAGGGTTAAATGTACGACTTTTTCAAAATTTTATGATTTGTCGCATGATGGACATGTGAGACCCCCAAAGGGTTAAATTTACAACTTTTTCAAAATTTTATGATTTGTCGTTTGATGTGAGGTGTTCAGCTAAAAGTATGCAAAATTTGACGCCTCCAAACCTAGTTAGAGGCTCACATAGAAAGAATTGTTTAAAATACACATGGGGGAGCCCAAAGGGTTAAATTTACAACTTTTTCAAAATTTTATGATTTGTCTTTTGATGTGAGGTGTTGAGCTATAAGTATGCAAAATTTGACGCCTCCAACCTAATTAGGGGCTCACTTTGAAAGAATTGTTTAAAATAGACATGGGGGAGCCCAAATGGTTAAATGTACGACTTTTTCAAAATTTTATGATTTGTCGTTTGATGTGAGGTGTTCAGCCATAAGTATACAAAATTTCACTCCTCCAACGTAATTATGGGCTCACTTAGAAAGAATTGTTTAAAATACACATGTGGGAGCCCAAAGGGTTAAATTTACAATTTTTCAAAATTTTATGATTTGTCGTTTGATGTGAGGTGTTCAGCTATAAGTATGCAAAATTTCACGCCTCCAACCTAATTATGGGCTCACTTAGAAAGAATTGTTTAAAATACACATCTGGGAGCCCAAAGGGTTAAATGTACGACTTTTTCAAAATTTTATAGTTTGTAGTTTGATGTGAGGTGCTCAGCTATAAGTATGTAAAATTTCACGCCTCCAACCTAATTAGGGGCTCACTTAGAAAAGATAGTTTAAAATACACATGTGAGACCCCAAAGGGTTAAATTTACAATTTTTCAAAATTTTATGATTTGTCGTTTGATGTGAGGTGTTCAGCTATAAGTAGGCAAATTTTCACGCCTCCAGCCTAATTAGAGGCTCACATAGAAAGAATTGTTTAAAATACACATGTGGGAGCCCAAAGGGTGAAATGTACGACTTTTTCAAAATTTTATGATTTGTCGTTTTATCTGAAGTGTCCAGCTATAAGTATGCAAAATTTCAAGTCTCCAACATGTATAGTTTCTGAGAACGGGCTCTGTGACGGACAGACAGACAGAGGAGCGGGTTTCGTCAGATGAACGAAAGCCTAAAAATCGGAGATTTCATCAATCAGTTGTGGCAAATAAGATCTGAATTTCTTCAGCCAAACATTGCTGATTTCGTAAGTCGGTCGTTCTTTGATATCATAATTTTCGTCAGTCACTGCCAGTAAGAAAAAAATATCCTGGATTTCAACAATCAGTCATGGAAAAAATCTGTAATTTGTCAGTTTGTCGCTTAAAAAAATTCAACATCAGTCGGTTACGAAATAGGTGCAGGAAAAAAATCTCTAATTTCCTCAATGTATCTCAGAAGAACATCAATCGGTCGTTAAAATAAAAAACATTTTCTCAATTTGTGGCAAAAAATGGTAAATTTCTTTAGTCAGTTGCGGCAAAAAATTATAAAATTTCTTGACTGGTCATTGATAAAAATATTTTGCCAATCAGTTGCAAGAAAAAAAAATCTCATAATTAGTCAACCGGTCACATAATTTCACACAATTATATTGATTGCAAACTTTTGTTGTATAGGGATAAAACAAATGTAATTCATTTTATATAAATTTATTACAAAAAAATCCTTTATACTTAAAAAATAAAAGTAAATAAGTAATCTTTATTTCAATTATGTTTGTATTGATATATACAAATGCTATAAGGGGTATGATTCAGAAAATAATTGTATAAAAATATTAAAATATAGCTTGAAAAAAAAAATTGCATACAACTACTGAAAAGCTACTATATTAACCTGAAGAGAGTTAAAAATTCCTGAAATAGTCAGGAGTCTTTAAATAGTTTTATCCTGATAGTCCAATGTTTACATCTATGATATTACATATGTAAGTATATTAAAACATGTGTAGGTGTATTTACATATAAATAAAAATTCCTATATTTTTTTCAAAACAATTCATATATTTCCTATAATATTTTCGAATAAAGCCACTTCTAGGCCTGAATTTTACTATTAAGCACTTTCTTTTATTGCAAGAAATCAATTTTTAGCCATAATGCAAGACATAGAAATCCTCTAGTCAATTTTCATTTGGTTTTTCCTAATACTCAGAAAAGTTTTCCGTCTTGGCTTAGATGGACTTCTTGCACCCATGGTAATAGTAGATTCAGTCCAAAAGTAATTTTGTAATCTAATTAATCTAAATGTTCATTTCAAATCCAATCTAAAATCTAGTAGGTTCAGTGTTTTCTAATTCGACGAATAATCAACAGTTTTACTGCACCAAAACATACGTTTGATAACAAAAAGAACGTTAAAAATCTATTAAGCGTCATACGGCGGATTACATCTAAAGAATTCTAATATGAACAAAAGATTAGTTCATTTCAGTTCCGAAGTGTACAATTCAAACGGAGCATGCGCTGGCTAAGTAGCTGTTTTTAGGTGCGTTCGTAATTATATAAATACGTAGCACCTATAGTCGTCGTTCAGTCCGTCTGTCTGTCCGCATATAACAGAGTAATAAAGCTACGCAACCGAATGGTCTGAAATTTTAAATATAGGATTGTTGCAAAATTGTGTCGAGCCATTTCAAATTTTATGAAAATCGGATGTATAGTTTAATGACAGGGACATTCAAAAGTGTTTCGTTACATTACGGCTCATGGGAAAAAATGATTGCAAGCGCATTTTAATGATGTGACAGCCTTCCGAATGGTCTGAAATTTTAAATATAAAATTGTTGCAAAATTTTCTCGAGCCATTTCAAAATTTATGAAAATCGGATGTATAGTTTAATGACAGGGACATTCAAAAGTGTTTCGTTACATTACGGCCAATGGGAAAAAAGTTATTGCAAGTGCATTTTAATGATGTTACAGACTATGCACTTATGAAGTGCAAAAAAATATACATTTAGTACAGTATGGCGTGCAAAAAATAATTATAAAACTAGTTATAGTACGAAAACTAGTTATTAGCACCTCATTTGGCACGTTTGACGAGCCATTTCCAACTTGTTTAGGAACAAACGTGGTGCATAATAAAGAATGACATTAACCCCCAATGGCCAAGTCCCGTCAAAAATCGATCGTCTACCGCGTGTAAATCCGTCGAAAACTAGAATTCGAAAATTTTCACGAATCCGATACTTTCTTTTTGCAAATATAGAAGAAATTAAAAAAGAGTAAAAAAGATTACAAATTCATTTCTCCACACGTGTATCAAATAAAATTAAACTATTAATTGAGGAAAGCGTATTTAAAAAAAAATAAAACTCTTAATTTTTTATTTCAATTTCTTTCTTTTTTTACTTTTTAGTCTTTAAAAAGTTTCGTTACTGCAGTTTCACAGCCATTGGGCCTATATTTTATCCAGTGTTCATGGGCGCATCATTCAATCTATTGTTTCAACTGAGAATACTGGGGGGATGGATCATCTGGGGTGCGCTGACGGAAAAATGCCTTAAAATGAATGTATTCATTTATAATAAAGTTCTAAAAATGTTGCTAAGACATTAAAACATGCACCTTTAACAGTTCTAGCCTATCAGGATTCCATTCAAAAACCAAGTTGAGCAAAAATAAAGACAGAAACAGACGTTTTCAAAATAATATTTAAAAAATGGAAATCCACCCATAACTGTGTTCACAACACACATAAATCGTAACTGTACATTTTGTGATTTGCGATAAAGAGGTAGCTAAGGATTGTTGGAGAGAAAATATGTGCTATTTATGCTCACCAACTTGGTGGAAAACAAAATGGAAATATTTAGCATATTAAATTGTAACATACAGGCAGTTAAATATTCTTCTACGCAAATTTAATCTGAAATACTGCTACTTCGATTATCCGGCCACGCATTTAAAATGAAAGGGACGTATGAGAACAAGTGATGTTGTTATTTCTAATAACTTAATTTAAAATTCATAAAAATTACAACTGTAGTTATCATAGCAATTAAATGCACTTCTAAGCGACAAAAAAAAAAAAAAAAAAAAAAAAAAACTGATTCAACGATTACGAAAAGCAAGTTACATAATCAAAACTTTAATATGTACTAAACATTATGACTCCTTTACAATCTCGTCAGAAAGAGTATCTGACGTCATTGGGCCCACGCGTGCGCAACATAAGATAAATATATAAAGTAATAAATAACGCTTAATGATTTACAAAATGATTATGATAACAATAAATCTCACTTATTGAATGGAAAAGTACTTTACTTCATTGCTGATTAATTTATTATATCCAAATGATATTTAGCCCCACCAGTGGCTGAGAGGTTCTGCTCTCGAAACTGGTAGATGGGATGTGCTGAGTTCGAACCCAATCGCGCCCGTCGGCCTAATCGTTCGGAGTTTTCATGGTTTTCTTCGAACCATGGATTTCTATGCGTAAATACTGGTTAGGTACCCTTAGAAAGACCCCACGAAGGGCACTCCACCCTCGGACCTATATCCCTAGAGTAGATAATCGGCCGTCAAAAAATCAACCAACCAACCAAATGATATTTATCGATAACACATGTAATAAGATAAATGGAACTGCAGTTAATATATATTTTCTCTACTTCTCAATCCAAGGGTCAATCCCATACTTCAACTTTCAACTCTAATAATTATTGTCTCTCTCATTTCAAAACGAAGTGATGTATTTGTATAAATAAACGGCAATGAGTTATTAAAATATTCTCTAATGAAGGGCTTGGTATAGCCCGAAAGTACTAAGAAGTTTTAAATAAAAAGATTTATTTTTAACTGGTAACGTCTTCTATTATTTTAGTCGACTTTTAAGTAAACAATGAGCTTTTAAAGTTCACTAGGGGATCGTACCCGGGCTTCCCGGGTTAAAGAATATAGGTGAAAACATTTTTTTTTTAATTGAAAACTAACAATTTTTTTATATGCAATAAATTTTTTAGATTGACCACTTACATTAAAAAAGCATTTTTCATATGGAAAATACGAATTACACAATCAAATACATTCTTGAAATTTATCAAAAGCGATATTTTCTTATTAGCCGCATGCTAAGAGTTATTTGCCAAGATTTTACTACTTATGGCATCCTTTTATATTCTGATAATTTCAGAGCTCATACATGTCTGGTAAATTTGTGTTATGTTATTTATTTATTCATAGGGAAGTTTTTTTTAATGGTAATTAGCCGTATAAGAAAATGATGAACTCTTTATTTTGTTTTAAGGGCAAACGGATTAATCTTTCGTAATCGAGCTCCGCGCGATATAGATAGATTAAAAAATATTTCATGCTTTAAAATTGCTTTTAAAACCATAGACAATCAGTAAAGGGAGATGAACTTTGCAAACAAATTCCATTAAAAAAAAATCCTATTTGGTGATCTAAAAATTTAAATTGTACGATTACAAATATGTTAGATTTGTGTTTTTTCCATATTATTATTTTATTTGTTTATAAAAGAAGTATTTAATTTCGTTAATTTGTCTTTCACAAATATGTTAGTTTGGTGGGTTTTTTTTAATATTATTCTTTTATTTGCTTATAAAGGAAGTATTAATTTCATTATGCAAACATAGTCAGAAACAAATGCTGAAAAATGTTTGTTGCTTTATGTGCAAAATGTTTATTATTTTATGTATTGAAGCTGCACGTGATAAGATAAACTTTAAAAAAATCATGCTTAAAAATTATTTTAGAAAATATAATATATGGAAAATATAATACATATCAATGAATACAGTTTTTAAACAAATTGCATTTGAAAGTACATTTATTTCCCTATGCGACAAAAATTGAAAATGTATGATGGTCAGAAGATTGAAAAAATGCAGTAGCGAAAATTTCAAGACCAAAATTTGATCGTGAAGTATTGCCATTCGCAAAATGACGTCACCGTTACGCACAGATTCGTTTGTTCTTTATAATATAGATACTTAGTCAGTATAATGTAATAAACATCAGTTATTAGGATGTGGTTATCAATTGAGGCGTGGATTTCCGGAATGAAAGCAGCAATTTTCACCTTCTCAAAATTTGTATACGCACTTCTCATATCCATATTCATCATACTTAGTATTAGTACACATGCAGAAGGAAAATCACTATGGAAAATTTATGAGGAAAAATGGGTGTTTTCAAAAGCAGTATGTCATTTTCCGTTATTATTCCCCTAATATAGTATACTACTCCTAATGGGATTTTGCGCCACTAAACCCTATACAACAATTTTTATCAACAATTTTGAATTTTTATCAGAAAATAGCATGAATAAAGTTTAAAATACCTCATTATTTCTCTCTTGTCTGCAGCAATGAAAGCTATCTAATTTTCATCATTTTGAAGAAATTTTATAAAATGCTTTTAAAATTAAAATATAAAAGTGGGGATATTTAAAAAAAAAAACAGATAGTGCGACCACATCTACAAAGGAAGAGCTTTCAGTTAAAAAAATATATATATATTAGTAAAATTGGTTCAGCAGAAAGATCAGGGCAGATGACTAAAAAACACACTTGTGTTTTAAATATATAGGTTATATAAAATTAGGAAAAATTAAATTAAGCAATTTATGTTATTTTGATAAAATTATAGTAGAATGTCCTAAAGAATAGCATTAAAATTTTATTATTCGAGAGAATTTTTGACAAAAACTTCAGCCCCACCAGTGGCCGAGAGGTTCTGCTCTCGAAGCTGGTAGACGGGAAGTGCTGGGTTCGATCCCAATCGCGCCCGTCGGCCTAATCGTTCGGAGTTTTCGTGGTTTTCTTCGAGCCTTGGTTCTCCAAGTGTTAATACGGATTAGGTTCCCTTAGAAAGACCTCCACGGAAGGCACTCCCCCCCCTAGGGCCCATATCCCACATGCAGATAATTGGCCGACATAAATACAAACAAACAAACAAACAAACAAGACAAAAACTTCAGGAACACGATATTATTTTAAACCACGAATTATTTGTTTGCTTGTCTAACTCGGCGAAGCCAATCCATCCAGGCGAGAATCATCAATTTCTGTAATATAAATCGCTATTATTTGCATGTCACCTCTCTTTTATAAAGACACTCTACATTTTTGTAAAACATTGCGTTTATCAGTGTGTGCTTTCGGTTACATTATTTTCAAAAGTGAAGCATTTTCACCTGTGAAGAGTTTCAAAGCAGCTGGGCTGTGAAAATGACGCACTTCTACAAAACATAATTCAGGTTTAAGAATTAAAATACACGCTTTTTTATAAAATGACGTCATTTGCATCCGCTAAAGCAATCTACTTTTACAACCCAGTCTTAAACTACGTCTATAGAAAAGTGTGCACATGACGTCATTATCACGGAATAACTGCCAATATTCTTGACATAGCCCATGTTTTATATTCAACTATTTTTTCAGGTTTTATGAGAAATGGCAACAGAAAGATACAGTATCTCCTATTTTCAACTATTTTCCGTTTACTTTGAATGACTTTCAATAGAAATGAGGTACTTTTGTTGCCACGATAAGAAAAATGGTATTAAAAACTGCAAAAAAAATAATATCTCAAAAATTAATTGAGATACAGCTTTCAAACAAATTGCATTTAAAAGAGCATTCTTTTCCTTATACGACGGTGTAAAAATTTAAAATGTGCTATGTTTAAAAGTTTAAAAATTTGCAGTAGAGAAAATTGCAAAACCGAAATTTCATTTCAAATTTCAAAGTGTTGCCATTCGCAGAATGACGTATGCGTTACGCACAGATATGTTTGTCCTTTATAATATAGATAGTGTATATCTTATGAAAATCAACTGTTCAGAAAATCTCAAGCTCACAATAACGCATAGAAAAAGAAAAATTATGTAATATCTATGACCGTTTCAACATCCAGTGCAATAATTAAAATAAAATCTCACCTGTTTTTCCAAACACTTGCAGTGCGGTCATTTCTTCAAATTTAAAAAAGAAATTAATTTGAATTTTAATGGATGGAAGTTCAGATAGTAGTAAAAACTTGGCTGGTATGTTAAAAGCTTCCGGTTATCAGAATCGAAAATCTACACATTCGCGTTTTCTGTGAATATAAGTGTAATGCCGGCAGTGGTGTAGTCGTAAAAAAAACAGAGGGTATACTCTCTAAGCAGAGGGTATACGCTCAAGGCAGAGCGTATACCCTAGAGTGTATATACTATAGCTTTCTTGAGAAACAGAGGGTATACGGTGTTCCTTAAAAAAATCCAGAGGGTATACGGCGTATACCCCCGTATACCCTCCACTACATCCCTGAATGCCGGTGAATATAATTGTTTTAAAGTCAATTTACTAAATCCACGCAACTAAAAGATGAACGCTACTTACGATACAAATTAGAATATTATAGAAGTACTAGGGGGTAAGCAGAGGCGTCGCGATGGGGGGTTATGGGGGGGGAGCCTCCCCCTCCAATATATGTGAACTTGGGAAATTTGAGCTTCGAGTTGGGAAATTCCAGATTTTTGAAAAGCTTTTTCTTTTTTTTTAAATAAAAAGTAAAAAAAAAAAAAAGAAATTTTTATTGTTTTGCTGGCTACCTTTCTGAGTTCTGTAACAGTAAACTAGTTACATTTTCAAAAGAAATACAAAAAGCAGCCAGACTCAATTTCTCATTGTGTTTCTCAGTGCTACGAAAATACCATACCAGACCTGAATTTTCCTAATTTTGTACATCACCAACAGTGTCTATCTAATCTATTTCCTTCAGAAATTCTTTCCTTTCTCAAAAATCTCAAAATACCATGAGGCTATTTTCATATGAAGTACGATTATGACTCGTACACAATAGAAGACAAAAGCTTTCATTAAATGAACCAATAATTATAATTTTTATGTTTTTAGTTTTAGTGTTTCTCTTTGGACAGAATTTTTTTTTTTTTACGTATAAATATCTTTATCATTAAACACACATTGCACATATCATTTTAGTGGCAAAATAGAGCAATTTGTACCAAGTTGGGGAATTTTTGTATTATAAGTTGGGAAAATTTTGAATTCTCTTCCCCCCCCCCCGAAAAAAATATTTGTAGCTCCTGGGGGTAAGCCCCTAGTACTTCTGATTACCCCCTGCAAGCTACGCTCGCCAACCCACGTTCAGACACCGCAGAATCTAAAATCACGCTAATTTGATCGGTTTTAAAAATATTAGAGAAGATTGAATTATACTGAAAAAACCTGTAGCGATCTCCCTGTAAACGGGTTTCCATTCAATTCCCTTTGATTGCAAAAATTTAAGTCAGAATCAGTTGCTGTTAAGACATCCAATGGTTGATTTAGTGTTTGATTAAAGGAGATCATTTGAAAAGAAGCTAAAATAAAATGAATTAAGTAAACAGAGTCTTTGCCGACCGGTATTTTTTTAACAGCGTTATAAAACGATTGACATAATACAATTTACTGCTTTAACCCCTTCAAGGTCGGTGGTTTATTTTTGGACCACTCAATTTTAATTCTTAAATGCCCCATTGACACCAGAATATTGGAATCAAAATTTTCCTTTTATTAAGTAAGTGAACAAAAGCATTTTCGTATTTCGAAATTTGTTTGTAAATTCTGGTGCCATTCACTGATTTCAACATTTTACGAATAGAAGTAAATTGCCCCTGAATTGGTTAAACGCATATTAATATATTTATTATTTTAAAGTTTCCTTTCTCTTTTAATATTCGCGTGTAAATACAATTTTCAAGATATAATTTTCAATATTTTCCTGCTTTTAACACGTACTCATTTAATAGTAATTTTAAAAAAAAAATTCTGTTTTTAATAGTCATGTGTAAATAAATTTTTAATCGTCAGGAAATATTTTTTGTGCTGTTTTTAGAATTGAAAACAATCTCTATAATAGTAGCCTAAGTCATGTGACTATCATCAACAGTTTATTAGCTTTTCATAAGAAAGGTTTCCATTTTGATTAAAATATCAAAGTTATTTTTTCGAATAAAACTACATAAAAGTTGCCATGATCGCAAAGAATTCTTCGTACTTTTATGTTAGAAGGGTTCAAATCTCGCCAATAGTTTTTTAACTCTCTAGTTAGGATTTTTTTATTTTTCGAGTGGTAAATTAAAACGGTACTACTTGGTTATCCCATCGACCAAAAATCTATCGTCAGACTATAAGATTAAATGCCAATAATGGTTGATCGTAAATGTCACATTCACTTGACTGTAAGGAAGTTACACGTTTACGCCATCAAGTGATATTTATTTCGAACCTTTATTTGTATTTGTATTTTTATACTAATTTATTTGTTCTTTCATTATTTAAAATAAAAATTACGTCAACTTGTATAATTTGACGAGTGGTTTGGCGATTTATATAATTTGGCGATATTGGTCATTTGCTTTGAATTTGAAATTAAATGTCATGATTTGTTGCATTATTTAATATTTAACACAGATGTCATATATGCACCGGGTTTGGCGGGATTGTTTTACGACAATTTGGCGAAAACCTCGTTTTTGAATACCAGTTACATATGTATTTTTAAATTATTTTCTATTGTTTTTAAAATGAAATAACAATAAATAAAAATAAAATAATTAATAACTATAGAACAAAACAATTTATACTTTTTTTTTAATAAAAAGAAAATAAATGTAAATAAATAAGCAACAAGAGCAGGGTTACCATGTCAGGCAAAATTTTGGCGCCAATTAGGTATACCGGTGCATATATGACATCTGCGCCTATACATCTGCATTTTCTTTTTGTTTCTTAAAAAAAAAAAAAAAGAAAGAAGTGAGCGCCATTAATTTTAAATGTTTTAGTTTTAAATGAAAGATTTGTATTAAATATAATAATAATGAAATACAAGAAAAAGAAAATTCGTCAAAGCTGTGATCACTAATACACGCATGAGTGCTTTGCGTCCATGAAAAGAAAAAAAATAACTGGATACAGCAAAATCGTTATGCAGCAATGTCTAAAATACATGAAATTCGTTAAAGCTGAAATCACTAACGCATGTACGAAGGCTCATGAAAAAAAAAAAAAAAAAAAAATTGTAAAATTAATATGTAGATTACAACGACCATTTGGATTTTTTTTTTTTTATTTATTTAATATTTATTTATTTTTAATTTTGGTGCATTTGGCATTGAAGAAAAACTGTTTACAAATCGAAAGCAGTTCCACCGAATCATCCACAGATTGCGACAAATTACCTACGTTGAGCACAATTTTTCCCTTTTAGAATCGACCGATTGTAAAATGCCGTGGATAGTGGATTGGAGTCCCTCGAGACATGGCCTTTTACTACCAATCGATTAAACATTAGATTGTTTCCTTTTTCGCGTTCGTCTTTTATTCTGTAATCGATTTTCATGGGCTACATAATCAGTTGAAGACCTCGATTTTCATGGGCTACATAATTAGTGGAAATCCTCGATTTTCATAGCCTACATAAGGAGTTGAAGACCTCGATTTAGCTTTGCAAGATGATTTTCATTTCGGCGTCGCTCTTTGGCTTTGGATATTTCCATGTCTGATAATTTGCGCCTATACCCATTTTGTAACTTTTCAATTTTTAACGATTTTATGTCTTTCGATTGATTACCTATTCAAACAATTTTTAACGATTTTATGCCTTTCTATTACCTATTCAAATAAAAATCCTTCTAAAAGTAAAGAACATCGTTGAATTTCATTAAAAAAAATAAAATGCGAGCATCATTTGGCCCTCATCCTCGACCGAAAACAACAACCATTTCCAAATGGTTAAAAAGAAGAAAAAAGCATTGTTCTTATCATACATTTAAGGGATGCCAAACTGGTCTCTAAATTAGTTTAAAATAATAACCTTTTCTAAAATATGAAAAAAAAAAATATCTGTTATGATTAAAATTTTGAGTTGCCATCATTAGAAAAAAGTACTTAAAATTAGAAAAAAAAAATTTTAATATTTCGAAAAGTAATTCGAATTTAAAATTCTAATACCAGTTTTGAAATCTGCGGATCTGTTAATTTCATCGCAAAGTATTCCATATTTTAGGAGAAATCACCGTGAAACATAATCAGTTGTTTAATCAGTCGTTTCATAGAATCGTTTCATAAATTAGTTTCATTTCAGCCGTTTCATTAGGATTTTAAGATTGGTAGATTCAAAACAGTGAAAAAGAAATAAAAAAAACCATCCAAGTAAAAAAAAAAAAAAAAAAAAAAAAAAAAAAAAAAAAAAAAAAAAAGTTGCACATAATATAAAAAAAGTACGTGAAAAATTTTAATGTTGGCGTTTCTTGGACCGTGCAATTTTAGAATATTTTCATTTATTTGTTTTGAAAATGACTCTGGTAGAGTCGAAACATGTAAGCAGTCGAATAAAAATATTTTTACTGTTTTCAAAAGTTTAATTTGCACCTTTTAGCAATTAAAAGTTACTGTTAATGTTTTAGTGGTAAATAAAATTACAGGAACCGACGTGGTGCCTATTCTGAGGGAATGGCTAATGAAGAAATTGTCACTTTGGCAATCGGACAATAATGAATTTTCTATATATATATGATAATAGGTGCGGATAGTAGCGGGAAATATTCAGTTGTTGGATAACTGCAGCCTGACTTCTCAGGATTTTCTGCGATTGTTTTCGAATCTTGCGTTATTAAGGATTAAGTTCCTTTAGAAAGGCCTCAGAAATGAGGGCGTTCTATCCTGGTGATAATAGATCCTAACATAACAAACACCGCCATCTTAATATAGATTTAAATTTGACTACATATCGCCTCTGTTTTGCAATAAGGGCGTAAGGCACATATTTTTCAAAATTGTGTTAAGTGCATGTAGAGTGAGGAAGCATTTTTTTATAATGAGGGTGTACGTGTATCTCTATTAATGAGAGAGTTGGGTAAGGCTTAAGACACAGGTACTTATCCGTATATTCAAGAGATTAAGGTCTTAAGGAGTCACTTGAGCCCTATTACCAATCATAAATTTTTGCAGGAAAAAGCTGGATGTGAAATATACCTAAAAATTAAAACTTTACTCTCAAGGGTGCTTACACAGTAATAATTACAGGGTGAAGAATTCCCTCTTTTGCCTCTCCTGAACCTGAACAATTAATCATTTGTACCTTATGCCCTTATTACAAAACACAGGCGATATGTACAATGCAAAGGAAAATAGAAATGACCCCTGTATCGATACATCAGAATACATCGATTTTAACTGAACTCAATAGCCTCACCAGATGTCTGGAGTTTGCATTATATAGTTTTGGATGGGTTTTTTTTTCTTTTCAAACAGAATTTTCCTTAAATCCAGAATTTTGTTTTAGATGATACAATATATTATTTGAGTACTATTAAATTTAGCTGATTGCAAATATAACAATTAATTTAAGTATATATTATAATTATATTAAGTTAAAGATGATATAATATATCAATTTTTTGAAATCCCTAAATTCAATGTTTGGACATATAGCAAATGATAATGGATTGTCACTTAAGTTTATTAATAAACTTATTTACAGAACTCAATATGGAATTAATATCAATAACAAATTTAAATTTAATGATGTAAAGCTACACAAGTTCCAGTATTTGCCAGGTTTATTTAAAGTTTAAGGTTTAAATTAAAGAAATACAATATAAATTGAATCATCCCCCCCCCCCCCCTAGTAAACTAAAAGTAAGACTTCACAATAACATCAATCCTTTATGGAAGTTTCAGCATACATAAAATCGCAGCTATAATAATATATATATATAGTAAAAGGAAAGCAGATTATATCGATATGACAACACGGAAGGTTAAAGAGTGTTGAACAGAACATAACGCAGATAGGAAACTTAACCGGTGTCAAACTTCTATTTCTAAATAAAATCAGGAGCAGGATATTATGATTAATTTTAAAGAAGCTAAATTAATAAAGAAATTATCAAGTTATCAAAAATTAGTAATTATGGAGTCAATAGAAATTCTGCGTGGGACTAATTATACTTGTAACGATACATTGTTGTACACCATTCCAAAAATTTGGTATAGCACACTGGGGATAACCTGAACATCTCCTCCACACCTTCTGTTGAACTTTGGAGCAGTCCAACAGTACAAACTTCACAACCCCCCTCTTTTTTTCACTTTAAATTTTGGATCAGCCCACCTCGTATAAAGCACTATTATCGTTTTAAACCCTGGTGATGAGCATGAATATGCTTCAAAGTACTTGGTTTTAATTGTATATTATTGAGAATAAAGAAAACACTTTTGAGTAATTTAAATTGTATTTTTGCAAATTTTTAAATAATTATACGTGCTGCCAACTCAGGCTTCGCAGTCGCTGCAGGGGAAGTGCGCGATATGCCTGTTAAAAAGTTCGCCAATCCTTTCTTCGCCGCATGCATAGACACTGTTTTGAACACTTATTGTAATCACATGCCATTAAACTTGCTTTTGTCACTTACTCTTCCTTTGTGTGTTTTTGCCTCGCGTAACAACGTCACCTTTGCGTTTTAATTCCGACCATGCATTCTTCGCTGAAAGTTGTTTGTTTGGATGTGTGCTGTTGCCTCTTAAAGTTTTGCCCATCTTTTATGAAACACCCTGAATCCTATGAAACACACCTAATTTTTTTCTCTCATTGTTGGATAATTCATAATATTCAGGGACATTAATTTCGATTACATCTTATTTTTTAAACAAGCCCATAAGTTACATGTAAATTTAATACAGAACTTGCGATGCACTCAAAAATCATGTTTCTATGAATATAATTCAAAACGTATTCACACTAGTAGCCAATATTGCTTTTAGATCGAAAATATTTATGTGATGGAATCATTCCAAGTGTCTGCCCAACAGTGGCCACGAATGGAGTTATTTGAAATACTGGTTAGCATATTGCCACTTGTCATTTAAAGGTCGCAATTAGAACATTTTCAATAAAACCAATTGGTCACGATTGGCAGTGTTCCAATGCATTAGCGTAATATTGTTGGCAGTTCTAGCGGAATTTTAATTAGAAATTCCATTTGTGTATAAAAATTCTTGTAAAAAGTATCTCATTAAATCCGTATTCCGAGAAAGTAGTTCCGATTTAATCCAAATATTGCCTGTTATATTGTTTCACTGGATATATTTCCAATGAATAAACAATAATTTATATACATATTTTCCACCATTTAACTATTTTATATTTCCTGAATTCTGACAAAATATAAATTCTCTAATTTATCCTTAATTTTGATTTGTTAAAAAGCAAATTAAAAAGAATTGTGATAGGAGTTCTCACGATCCATGAAACAATCTTAACGTTAATTTTAATCACTTAACTTAATTTTAATCATCTTTTACTATCTCATAATAAATGAAATTAAAAGTGTGAAAATACTAAGTATTGTCAAATATTAAAATATTGTTTCTTTAACATTCATTTACAATAATGATTTATTTAATAACATTTAATAAATCATAATATTTAATATTAATTTAACATTGTAATAATATCATAATATTTAATAATTCCTATTTACTAATTCATCTTTCATTCTAATTCTGATTTTAAGAAATTGTAAAAGAGAACGTTTGTAAAAAAATGTAAAAGGATTATTAAAAATATTGTACAAAAAAATGTAAAAATATTGTTAAAAATATTGTACAAAAAAAAAATAAAAATTGTAATAAAAAAATGAAAAAGTAAAAAAAAGAAAAAAAAAAGAAAAAAAAAGTAAAAAAAAAAAAGTAAAAAAAAAAAAATTGAAAATAAAAAGCAAAAAAAAAAAAAAAAAAAAAAAAAAGAAAAAAAAAAAAAAAAAATGAAAAAAGTAAAAAAAGTAAAAAAAAAAAAAAAAAAAAAAATTGAAAATAAAAAGAAAAAAAAAAGAGATTTGAAAAAATAATTAAAAAGAAAAAATATTTTCAAAAAATATATGAATTGTACTTTGTGTTTGTAAGTGAGTTTAATATAAAATCTGTACAAAATGTTATTTTATAAATTGTAATAAATGTTCAAAAATGTTCACAAATATTAGGTTGTTGCAGACGAAATGTCGTACACATGGAATAATTTTCAATTATGTAAACACAACCCAATAGTGCAAGTGGTGCTCATCATAAACCTTAACCATCTCCTCATGCGACACAACGATGGAGGCTCTTCCCTCGTCACTTTTCCAAGCGTCACTGGCTGTTCCGACAAAGGTTCGTCATCCTCCTCAGTTTTACAAGTATTTCGTTGCCTGTTCCTGACGACATTGCTCACCATTTGCTTTATAAGGCAATGAGAAATGCTCCAACAATAAAAAGTTGCTTGTTTTGAGAGGAACTGTTTTGAAGTCATAGGTTACCCGAAAGTAGCAGCAGTTCTGACGCTTCGTGCAATAACTTCTAGGCTGTTACCAAAGCTGGCCGTTACAAAACTGTGAAGGACACAACAGAGCAATTTGTCATACACCATTCCACTCTCCTTTCACGCACTGGCAAAGTCAAAAGTTGGATAAGCAGAAGCAGTTATGCGGTCTTGATGGGTTAACAGAAAGGAAGATTGCAGACGAAATGTCGTACACATGGAATAATTTTCAATTATGTAAACACAACCCAATAGTGCAAGTGGTGCTCATCATAAACCTTAACCATCTCCTCATGCGACACAACGATGGAGGCTCTTCCCTCGTCACTTTTCCAAGCGTCACTGGCTGTTCCGACAAAGGTTCGTCATCCTCGTCAGTTTTACAAGTATTTCGTTGCCTGTTCCTGACGACATTGCTCACCATTTGCTTTATAAGGCAATGAGAAATGCTCCAACAATAAAAAGTTGCTTGTTTTGAGAGGAACTGTTTTGAAGTCATAGGTTACCCGAAAGTAGCAGCAGTTCTGACGCTTCGTGCAATAACTTCTAGGCTGTTACCAAAGCTGGCCGTTACAAAACTGAAGGACACAACAGAGCAATTTGTCATACACCATTCCACTCTCCTTTCACGCACTGGCAAAGTCAAAAGTTGGATAAGCAGAAGCAGTTATGCGGTCTTGATGGGTTAACAGAAAGGAAGATTTATGACACCACACTTTTCCTGGACATTATCCGAAACTTACTATCTTGTACTATGGAACTCTTTCTCACCCCCCCCCCCCCCCTATTCCACAGTCCTTCGCCAACCGACTATCACTTTAAGCATTTCGGTCATGGTTTGGCTGGGAAAAGATACAGCTATGATACAGTCAACAAAAAGTTTGAAAAAGAGTTTCTTCTGTCCAGAAGGACGGACTTCTTATTATACTAGCATCAAGTATCTGGATGGCAGGGTGTACTTCATCTAATGCTGCCTGTTTTGATTATCAAAAATTTCCAGTCATTTGCAACTATCCTAGTCATTTACATCCTACCATTTCATTTGCAACAACCTAATATTATGTATAATATAGTATTCCAAGAAGAATGCTTTTAATGTGTAAATCTTTGAGGGAACCGGGAAAGCAAAATTCAACCAAAAAATCGATTTTTACTTTTTTATATCATTCAATAGTTTAAACTTTTATCTTTCCAACGATATGTCCCACATGTTTATATATAAAAAAATATGTGTTGAAATTATACATTCTTTCTAAGAGTACTTCACAGCTTAATGGCCATTTAAATCTTTCATTAACTTTTTCTCAAAACTTGGATTTTTCATGTTTATGTTCCTTTTTTTCAATATATATTAAGCTTAAGAACTGAGATTTTTATTTAATACTTATATTGTATACTTTAACACAAAGATTTGATGATTTGTTGAGAATTATTTATTTTAGGCAGTGAAATCTTACCTAAAATGCTAATTTAAAAATGACTTTCAATCAATAATTAATAATTAATTTTGAGTTTCACTTAGAAAGAAAATGGTCTGTTAAAATACGTAAATCATGTTACTTTAACGACTCTAAAAAAATCTAGACCTCCATCTTTCACCCTTTGTGAGAAAAAAAAAGATACATAAAGTGGGTGAATTTAACATGTCGGACATAGGGCTTTCCCGGTCCCCTTAAGTGAATTGATCTTTTGAGATTTTACAAACTATACGAGTACTTTTTATAGTAACTTGATTGTAATTATATATCTAGAAGTTTTGAATATATGATTTTCAATGTTTGCTTTACTCCACTTTATGTAGCTGCACTTATGTGTTTTATATAGTAATTTACTAGCTATTTCATGCTATACATTGTATTCCTGATATCATATTAATTCAAAATGAAAAAATAAGTATATCTGTTCTAAGTACTGTTTTATGAATTGTGATAAATATATCGGAACCTAATGTGTTTAAAATGATATTCTAAGAAAAATGTTTTTATTGTGTAAATTTTGAAGTGTGTTGAATCTCTGAACATTTAACCCATATTGGACCGCTGTCCTATAAATAGGACAGGTAATAAAACATTTTTAAAAATAAAATTGGTAAGGATTTTTTGGATGCATTCTGTTATGACGTCTTTAAAATACATAAAAGTGTAACATATAAACAACAACAAAAAAAAAACAAGTAACCAATTAAAATTTAATTGAAAAAAATCTATTTAAATTTTTTTTTAAGAATTGTGATCTTATAATCTAGAATTTTACCATCATTATTATCTTTTTATTGGAGATTATATCATACAGTATTTTTGCACAACATAAACAGTATTTTTAAAGTAAAATAAAATATTTTCTCATAAAATTAGTTTATGTATGCATTTTATAAGTCCTTACTTTGTGTCCTACTAATATGTCCTGTTTATAGGACAACTAGTTACTTAAAAAATTAAAACTTTTCTTCAAAATTTTGCTAGTATCTACATAATTACACCATATTAATGATGAAATTGAAGTTTTAAAAATTTTCAAAAATAATTAATCGGTGTGGTCCAATATGGGTTAAAAAATCATGCTAATTTGTGTTATATATCTTAAATGTTTGGAATGTGCTTAACCCACTTCTTTATGCAGTGATTTTCCAATTGTTAATTTTTATACATTGTGTAACGGAGATCCTATTAATTAAAAATGAAAAAATACTATCTCTATCGTAAATGCAAATTTTGTGAATTGTGATAAATCTTAGGAAATATTTTCTTAAAATTAATATCTGTATTCTAAATTTCTAAGTACAGTTTAGTTTCATGGATCGTGATAAATTGTGTGATAAATTATCTAAATTTTCCATTTTTACTAAAACAAAATTGGATACATATTGGAGCCAATATCAGCAAGCATTTTGCCAGCATTTATAAAATATTTAGTGCTTCAATATAAGTAAATATTCATGGTTGTTCATAAATTTTCACAGTATTGCAAATATATCCAATGCAACACTATTTACTGAAGAGGACATGGAACAGAAATATGTTTCCAATATTATGTCATTATCTACACTTTTGTGGGATGCGATAATGTCATGCAAAGTGCCTGCAATCACTTCATTATTTGAAGTATTGTAACACTGCCTGTCGTATTAATGAAAGTTCTAATTTTGATCCATTGCCAAAAGAATAAATGCAATGCGCTAAATGAATATTTTCAATAACTAGGGAAATTTTGACTGCCATAATTGTCTAGCAAATTTGTAATCCGATTGTGAAGGGGGGGGGGGGGGTAAGAATTCCACACCTATGTTTATTTATCGAAATTTCTTGAATTGCTTCATTTTTTCAAGATATTGAAAATACTATAATAAAAATATTATAGTATAGTGTAGGGAATATTCATCCTATCTGAATTCACTATATTAAAATTGACAATTTAGGCCACACACCCCCCCCCCCCCCCAAATTATTTTTATTTTACAATTTTGTTGGCTAAATATTTATGTAGTGCAATAACTGCATCACATTATATATATTTTGAATGAAATACAATAAAAGCAATATTAGCTTGCTACCAGTGTGTGTTAGACATTAGGAATTGTGTGTAGGACTAAGTGTACTATTTTTATAGTGTAATATTAACAACAAATTCTATTATAAATGCATATATAATTTATGCTAATGTTTTGACATTTGAATGTAATAAATATATAAGCATTTTTAGCGTTAATTATGGCTTTTTAGAAAGGTATAAAGTATTATAAATTGAATGTAGTGAGAAGAAAAATACGACAGTTACAAACACGTAGGGTAAGTTTTCTCTCTGCTTCTAACCCCATCGTTTATTGGAGCCGCATTTGAGGATCTTAAGTTATAAAAATGAGTGCTTTAAAATTAGTTTTTGTCGAAATTTTATTTTATCTTGCACTTATTAAAGATCTTGACCTCGTATGTGATAGAACTCAGCGCTGAAAATGCTTCTTGCTATAAACAGGCATGAAAGAGTTCCTCCTAAAGGAGGAATTCCACCTTTTAAAAAGGAAATTTGTACATTCTCTGGATTGATGCAAAAATGTAAAGAAAATATTAGAAGCATATGGGGGGGGGGGTCTAAAAAACTTAATAATTAGACATTTTGTCTACTCAAATCCTTGGAATTTGTTTCTGAATTCCTGTACTATCAAATCAAAGGCGAGCTTTTATTATAAGCATCTAAAAGTCATGTAAATTAAGTTCTTTAACTAGGGAAAGGAAGTTTCCCTAAGGTTCTTTTTGGAACAGAATATTTTATTATTATATGAATTAGTCACTTCTGGGAAATTTCAGTGATGCATTTTTGGAAATGTATTTCTGGAGTAAAGATCAATTTGGCGTACATATATTTAGCACGGAGATTTTTTTTTTTTAAGTAAAGTCTTAAACAGTCAAATCATTCAAAATAATACATTTATTTTGAAAAATTAATCTCTGTACTTCACATAAGTTCATCAGATATATTTGGGTGGATTTATACTTTTAGCAAACTGTTTCCAATTTTCTTTTTTGATTGATTTAATTGACTATGTATACATTGTTATTTATTTATTTATTTATTTTCTTTTAATAGTTTCTAAGTTACAAAAAGAAAATAACATTCATATGTACAGTTATAATTCATTGTATTGTAGAATAAATGTTAAAATGTGTCTAAATTATACGAGTTTGGCCTTTATATAGATGGAAAACATTTTCCACCTTTTTTCCCATTTCCCACTTTCATACCTGTATAAATGGGAAAGTGATCAAGCGATTTACACGAAATGTGTTTTCTATACTAATTCGAGCATGAGAAACCCATCTAGCTAGGTTCCGAATTCGCGAAAATTCGGTTTGAGCGTTTGAAACAAACTCAGCCCTGTGAATGCTGCTATATATCGAAAACGGCTCTAATCGTTTTAGCTAGGTCGCTAAAGAGGTAAAACTGATTTTCGCTTTCTTTTGCGTTTGCTAGAAAGTTCAATGCAGTGAATTTATTAAAAGTATATGCTTTTTGGTCTGTTTGTTAATTAACGAAAAAAGAGAACCAGAAAGAAAAAAATATATATATTATTTAAATTATCTTTTTAGTCTTTTAAATTTATTTTTCATCGTGTAATCTTAAATATATTGATCGTAATTATTAATTGATAAAGCGTATCTTTTTTATGTTAGACACTTTCTTGCTTATAAATTATTTTCTATTTTTAAGAGGGTCGCAGGACTCTTAAAGCTTCAAAATTTCCGAAATTTTATCTTTTTTACATGTTAAACTAATATATTTTCTGAACATTTTTATTTAAACGTTTCCTCGAAATTCAAATTAGAACAGAAGTTATGGCTTTTAAAATAGTCCGGACCCAATAGCTAAAGTGGAGTTTCCAAAACTTTGAAGTCATTTTACTCAAAATGACGTTTTTGAGCATAACGTGCATGATATCTGGAAAACTTCTCAATATTTTTTCGTGAAACTTTCAAAATATATGTTTCGTGTTAGTCTGTATAAACTGAACCTAAAATTTATTTTTCGCTGTCCAAAAATATACATATTTTAGGTCATTATAATGTTGAACATTTCAAAATTTTGTAATAGCTAAATACAACTTTGTATTAAAAATATAAAAATGTTTGAAATGCAAATTTATTTAGATTCAGTGTATTTATTACAATCTGAAGTATAATTAGGCACTGAAATTTCCATTCTAGTTGCAAAATTTATTTTGTAATCCCGTGCGTAAGCTGTTATACCAATTTTCCGCTCGTCAAATGTGTGATAGTTTGAAGCTCCCTATAAAATTTAATTATGCATCTTGTAACTTTTTAAATACATGAAAGAACATACTTACATCTTTCATTCCAATAAAAATTGTGTCTTAAAATAAAACACATTTTAAGATATTAAATGTTGAAAATGGTCTTTTATTTTTTTCATTTTTTCCAAGTCCTGAGACCCCTTAACTCTTAAGAATATTTCACGGTCGTCGTTTCTCAGCGCTTTCACATACTTTGACGAGCTTTTATCGTCACATAATTAAATCCTTTGTTTTTTCAAACTCCATACAATTGCACGAGTTACAGAGGTATTTGGCGATTTATCACCTGTTGCCGCCTAACTGAAAAATGCGTTAAAAATAATGTATTAATTTATATTTAAGTTGTAAAAATATTAAACTGGTCATCGGAAACACACTTTTGAATATAATCTACCCTATATATATAAAATCCTAATGAAACGAATTTATGAAACGGATATATGAAACGACTGAAATGTAACGAATTTATGAAACGACTGATTAAACAACTGATTACGTTTCGCGGCGATATCTCCTAAAATATGGAATACTTTGCGATGAAATTAACGCCAAAAATCCGTATTGATCCGTAGATCTCAAAACTGGTATTAGAATTTTTAAATTCGAATTAGTTTTCGAAATATTATTTTTTTTTTCTAATTTAAAATTATTTTTTCTAATGATGGCAACTCAAATTTTAAAATCGTAACAGATATATTTTTTTCATATTTTAGAAAAGGTTATTATTTTAAACTAATTTGGCGACCAGTTTGGCCTTATTTAAACGTATGCTCAGAACAATGCTTTTTTTGTGTGTGTGTGTGTGTGTGTGTGTTTCATTATCATTTTATTTAATACAAAACTTTCAATTAAAACTGACAAATTTAAAATCGATGTCTTTCACTTCTTTCTTTTTTTAAACGAAACTAAAAGAAAAATAATTGCATATGTCATATAGGCCCCGGGGTATTTAAATAGCGCCAAAAGGGCGATATTTTGCTTGACATGGTAACCCGGCTATGGTTGCTTGTTTATTAATAAATGTTTATTTACCTTTATTTTCTTTTTACTTAAAAAAAAAAGTTATAAATTGTTTTATTCTATAGTAATTAATTTTTTTTATTGTTATTTCATTTTAAAAATAATAAAAATAATTTAAAAATACATATGTAACTGGTATACGAAAACGATGTTTTCGCCAAATTGTCGTAAAAAAAATCACGCCGAACCCGATTAAATATTGCAACAATTCCTGACATTTAATTTCAAATTCGAAGCAATGTTTTAATGGTACTATATAGTTATCCTGTCGATCAATTTCGCCAAATTATATAAATTGCCAAAGCACTTACCAAATTATACAAACTGGCGTAATTTTTATTTTAAATAACGAAAGAACAAATAAAGGCACAGATGTCATATACGCTCCATATTGGCAAGATTTTTTTCTGACGCCAATGTCGTATATGCAACGGGTACTAAACTGGCATCAAAGTATTGTAATTTTGCTTGATATGGTAATCTGGATGTTGTTGTTTATGCTGTTGATGTTTTCGCTAAAATGGCGTTGGAAAAAAATTGCGCCAATATGGATGACGTCTGTGCCCAAATAAATTAGTATAGCATTAATAAAAATAAAAATAAAACGTCGAAGTAAAAATCACTTGATGGCGTAAACACGTGTAACTTCTTTACAGTCAAGTGAATGTGACATTTACGATCAACCATTAATGACATTTAATCTTATAGTCTGGCGATGGATTTTTTGGTCGACAGGATAACCGAGTAGTACCGTTTTAATTTACCACTCGAAAATTAAAAAAAAAAAAAAAATGCTAACTGGCGAGTTAGAAAAGCTATTGGCGAGATTTGCACCCGGCTAACATAAAAGTACCAAGAATTCTGTGTGATCATGACAACTTTTATGTAGTTTTATTCGAAAAAATAACTTTGATTCTTTAATCAAAATGGAAAGCTTTCTTATGAAAAGCGAAGGGATTATTACCCCGTAATTGTTTATGGCAATTACATGACTTGGACTATTATAATATAAGTGAAATTATGGCGATAGAATAATATTTGGCGACTTATCTTTTGTGGCTGGTTAACATTAAAGTATCAAAATGGCCACCTGGAATATAAAAAGCGAAGGGATCAGCCCGTAATTCTTTATGGCAATTACATGATTTGGACTATTATAATAATATAGGTGAAATGATGGCGAAAGAATAATATTTGGCGACTTATCACCTGTGGCTGGCTAACATTAAAGCACCAAAATGGCCGCCTGGAATATAAAAAGCGAAGGGATCCGCCCGGAACTGTTGATAATAGTTACATGAATCAGGCTATTATTATAGAGATTGTTTTCAATTCTAAAAACAGCGCAAAGAATAATATTTCCTAACGATTAAAAATTTATTTACACGTGACTATTAAAAACAGAAAAACACCCTTTAAGGGTGTATTCCGATCCAAACTGCTTATTTTCTGATTCATTTTAAAATTCATTTTTGCCCTCAAACGCATCAAACTGGGAAATTCTCTTATTTAGAAACTATATAATGTGCCGTGCTTCTTAATTTTTTGATAAATGCAGAAAATACTGTAAAAAACGCCGTCAAAGTGGGCGGTTTGAACCGAATTTTCCGAAGCGGGTGATCTGGAAATGAAAAAAATGGTCATACTGAGAAAATAATTGTTTAAAAATCAAATTCTAATGAATTGAACTGAAAATGAAATCACACGGCATGTTAAACATGTCTTCAGAAATCACTCCAGCAAGTTTCATGTTTTTACTTTTAAAAATGAGCCTGAAAATGTCTCAGAAAATTTCGAGCTGTTGAGGGTGGAAAAATATTTTTCCGAATACACCCTTAAAATTACTGTTAAATGAGTACGTGTTAAAAGCAGGACAATATTGAAAACTATGTCTTGAAACTTGTATTTACACGCGAATATTAAAATAACAAGGAAACTTTAAAATAATAAATACATTAATATGCGTTTAACCCTTTCAGAGGCAAGGTACTTCTATTCGTAAAATGTTGAAATCAGTGAATGGCACCAAAATTTACAAACTAATTTCGAAATACGAAAATGCTTTTGTTCACTTACTTCATAAAAGAAAAATTTTCATTCCAATATTCTGGTTAACGCTGTTAAAAAATACCGGTCGGCAAAGACTCGGTTTACTTAATTCATTTTAATTTAGCTTCTTTTCAAATGTTTAACTAAACACGAAAACAACCATTGGATGTCTTAGCAGCAACTGATTCGGCTTCAAATTTTCGCAATCAAACGAAATTGAATGGAAACCCGTTTACAAGGAGATCTCTATAGGTTTTTTTTCAGTATAATTCAATGTTCCCTAATCTTTTTAAAACCGATCAAATTAGTTTGCTTTTAGATTCTGCGGTGTCTGAACGGGGGTTGATGAGCGTAGCTTTCAGGGGGCAGAGCCCCCTAGTACATAATATAAAATCCTAATCAAACGAATTTATGAAACGATTTTATGAAAAGACTGATTAAATCACAGCTAAAGTGTGGACAGTTTGGCAGTGAAATAAACTCCATTCATCCGTATTGATCCACGGTTTTAAAAAATGGTACTGGAATTTTAACAGTTGAATTAGTTTTCGAGATATTTTTTTTTTTCTAATTTCAATGTCATTTGTATATGATGGCAACTAAATAGATTACTCCATTTTTGTGGAAAAAAGTGAAAAACACAGGGATTCTTAGATTTCTTCTTTTTCGTCATTTTCGAATTGAAATTGAAATTATCTTTTATTTCAATCGATAGTGAAGACTGTATTGTGATTAAATTATGTTTTTCAAAGGGGGAAAAAAAAACAAACATTTTTTTCACATTTTGATCACCAGGAATCGGTTTATTTTAGAAACCAAAAATCGTCTATCACTTTTAAATTCCATAGACGTGAAAAAAAAAAAAATTTTTTTTTCAAGTTTAAAGAGAAAATGACATAATAATCTTAAAAACTGAAAGAAAATTTTAAAATAAAAATTAAATGATCACGCATAGAGATCGTGTGCAGAATGTAAGGAAAGTTATGTCAAAATATTTACACGTAAATATTAAAAAAGTACGAAAACTTTAAAATAATAAAATTATTACATAGGAAACGCATTTAAAGGTGATAATTACATCTTGTGTTAAAGGCCCAAACATTAAGTATCTTAATATTTATAGGGCATAATTAAAAAAGTTATTTTTGTAAAAAAACTTTTAATGGTGAATTTATATATATCATATCTAAATTCACCATTATCATGAGTGGTTCATATTTAAAAAGCTCAAATAATATTTCCAATTACTTTAAAGTTAAATAATAAATGTACCCGTGAATCTTAAACGAGAAAAAAAAATGAAATAAATAAATTTCTACATGAGAACTGTATTTAATAGGGTAAATTATGTCATATATTAAAACGATTTACACTCTTTCATCCCGATTACATTCCTCGATGTAGCATAAATACGGTAAATGTATGCGCAAAATACTTTCGTTGAATTTTGTACGAATTACTATTAAATAAATACATATTAGAAAATTCGGATATTCTCATTAATTAATACAGACAATACACATTGAAAAAATAACCTGAAAATATGCATGGTGGCATATTAATATAGAGTAAATAATTCATGAATAAGCTATACCTGATCTTGAAATACCTAAAACTCGATGAAGACGAATATATAAGCTTAAAATATAAACGTAAAAGAATGCAGAATGCTTTTCACAGACATGAAAGAGTTCCTCTTAAAGGAGGAATTCCACCTTTTTAAAAGCAAATTTGGGCATTCTCTGTAAAGAAAATATTAGAAGCATATTGGGGGGGGGGGGGGGAGGGGGTCTTAATAATTAGACATTTGTCTACTCATATCCTTGGAATTTGTGTCTCTGAATTGCTGTACTATCCAATCATAAGTAAGCTTTTATTATAAGCATCTGAGAGTCATGTAAAGTTCTTGAACTAGGGAAAAAAGTTTCCAGGTTCTTTTTGGAATAGAATATTTTATTACTGTATGAATTATTCTCTTCTGGGTAATTTCAGTGATGTATTTCTGGCATAAAGATCAATTTGACTTGCATATATTTAGCATAAAGTTTTTTTTTTTTTTTTTTTAGTAAAGTCTTAAACAGTCAAATCCTTTAAAATTAGATTTATTTTGAAAAATTAATCTCTGTACTTCACATAAGTTAATCAGATAAATTTGGATGAACTTCTACTTTTAGCAAACTTTCCAATTTTCTTTTTTGATTTAATGAATTTATACATTGTTATGTACTTTTAATACTTTCTAAATTACAAAAAGAAAATGACAATCCTATGTACAGTTATAATTCATTTTATTGTATGAATAAGTGTTAAAATGTGTCTAAATTATACGAGTTTGGCCTTATTATACATGATGGAAAAAATTGTCCACCTTTTTTCCCATTTCCCACTTTTATGCCTGTATTTCAATACGTGGATCTGAAAGTTATTTCAGTTTTTTAACCTAACCTAAAGGAAGAATATTGTCCATAGCGTCGTTATAAAACTCAGGAAGATAGCGTCATTTTTAACGTAACCGTTTTAAACAAGCTGATTTTCAAATGTCTAATTGATCTTACTTATCAATCTCGAAAACTGATGTCATTTATTATGACAGCGATGGATGAGGCCAAGGTAACTGAAAAAGACCCATTCAAACTGAAAAGCATTGCAACGCGATTACAGAGGATAGCCGCTCTGTTATACTGATGATACTGATAATATCATTCAATCTTTCGTAACCTCGTAATATTTTTTTAACAGAGCGCATTAGTATGTTTTCAGAGGCTGAGAAGCCTGAACGGTGGTTGGTGGGAGTAGTTCGCAGGGGGCTAGGCCCTAAAGTAATTTATATAATTCTAGCTTATCATGAAATAAGCTAAAAATTAATTGCGATATTCCATACATCAAAAAACAAGTTAAGTTAAAAAAAATGTTGAAAAAGCTACCGAGAGATCTACCAGGCACTTAATATTAAACAAATATTGGTACTTTTCAATTAGCCGGGCGTCAGTTTGGATACATACATGGATATGTATATACAAATGTGTATATATATACATATACAAATATGTGCATACACATATATGTGTATATATACAATATATGTATATATATGTATGTATATACATGCATCTATAACACTGGCGCCCGGCTAACAGAAAAATACCCAAATCTTTCTCAAAAAAAAAAAAAAAAATAATAATAATAATAATAATAAATTGCATTTTCTTAACGCTTTTCCTGTTTAATGCATCTGTAAAATTTAGCACATGATAACTGCACGTCGAAATGTACCAATAATTCCAAATTATCACCCAAAATGTAGAACTGAATTTTACAGACTATTTTAAATTCCTTATAGAAAACACACGTTCGACACAACAAGAGAAGTTTAGTATGCTTGCAGAAATTAGCTTTTGAAAATTGAATTGCCTCGCTCTTTAGCTGCTCCGAAAGAAAACAAAAGCGCTTGCATGCAGTGTTGATTTCAGGGGGTGGCCCGGGGGGGACATTCCCCCCCGGAGCAATGAGATGTCCCCCCGGAAGATTTGAGATTTTGTGTTTTCAATGGTCAAAAAGTGCAATTTCCCCTCCCGGGACTCTACAATGTCCCCCCGGAGCCACAGAAATCCCTCCCGGAGAAAAGTGTCTGAATTCAACACTGCTTGCATGTCTGGACAAATTATCTAAACGTGTTGCGAATTTGCCTAAAATATCTGGACATCTGCCTACTCTCTAATACTAGCAGTCCTGCACGGGTCTGTTTGCACCCGACCCGAACCCGACAAAAAATGGGATGGGAACACTTTGCCCCACCTAAATCTTGAAATGTTTCCAAGAAGAGGAAGTCCATTTGGGCGCCAACTTAGAGTTTCCGCTCCTCCATTCCCACAACACTCTTAAAAAAAAAAAAGCAATTTAACAAATTACAACGACCATTTGGAAAATGATTTTTTCAAAGACTAAAATTTAAGACATAAAAAGTCGCACGGAGTTGATCCTACATTACGTACGCCATGGATTAAACATTAACATTCCTAGACCCATCATGAACCAATTTTAAATACTGTCAATTTTTAAACTGCTACGGAGCCGGTCATACATTACGTACGCCATGGATTAAACATTAATAGTCCTGAACCCATTGTAAATGAAATTTCATTTTTAAACTTCTAAACATCTCACAATATTACTTTTTACAGCGTCGTATAGAGAAAAAAATGCATTTTTAAATGCAATTTGTTTGAAAGCTGTAACTCCATTTGTTTCTGAGTTATTCATTTTTTTTTTTTGGTAGTGTTTGTTACTTTTTTGTCATAGTGGCAACAGAAGTATCCGTCTCTTTTGAAAGTAAAGGGAAAATACAGATTACTGTATAGACCCATCAGAAAACGAATAGAATGCAGGATTCAACTAATAAAACGCTTCAGATATGTTTTTGATTTCCTACCCTGACTGAGGACAATAACCATTTTTCCAAATGGTTAATAATGCCAATTGCGCAAGTTGCTTCGTCCTTAAAGTGAAAGTGAACGGGGTGGAAAATGAATGAAAAACTTCCTGTTTGCTTATACAAAGAAGAAATATTTGCAGATGTGGATTACCCATTAGGCTGAGTAGGGCTGAAGCCTAGGGGGCCCAGCATTGAGAATTTTATTCGTTTTTTTAAATATATATCGAGTCAATAAATATATTATGCAAAAGGGGAATAATCTGCAATTTTTCTTGATTTGCTCACTTATTGAATCTTGAAGTTTGTTAAGATGTAAATTTTATTTTAAACATTACTGTCTTTTTAATTTCATTTCTTCTGTATTTATAAAAAGAAAATATTGGATTCGTGAAAATTTTTGGCTTCCACTTTTTGTTGGATTAATATACGGTCGACTATAGTAGTTTTGGACGTAGAAAGGAAAGAGATTTCTCTTTTCTTTCTCTCTCTCCCCCTTTTCATTTTCGGCGCAATAATTTGTAATATTGAAACAAAGTTTCAGTTAACATGCAATGGGAAATTTACTCTGATAAAATTTATTGCTAGAAAAAAAAGTTTTCTTACAAAGAGAATCCTTATAAATGTATGCATCAAAGTACATTAATTTATAAATTTACTGAAAACCATATACAGGGTGTCTCAAAAGGTCGTTTACAAACTTAAAATGCTGGTCTGTCATATCATGATAAACAAGATTTACATAGGAACTTGTGTTCGAAAATGCAAACTGCGGCCGTTAGAGGGTGATGAAAGCAGGCTTATGGGAGAGTGGAAAGTGTAATAATTTCAGGCAAGGGCATTGCAGGAGAAGGATGAATCGGTTTAGTAACGCAGAATTGGCCGATATGCAACGCATGAAGTCCATGGTGTACGAGACGCCAGTAACATCGGACATGGATCTCGTCGACAGGATAGTGGATGCGGCGACACGTGTCTCTGACACACCAGCCCATTTTAAACGGGTCCGAGAATCCATGCGTGGACGTTGTGAAGCATGCATTGCGGTGAATAGAAGGAATTTTGAACACCTTCTGTTAATTAAACCATGTTCTTTAATAAGAGTCATATTGATACCTCTTTCAATGTCCTTTCTTTCTTCCTCTCGATACCTGCGCTCATCATCCTCTAGCGGTCGCAGTTTGCATTTTCGAACACAAGTTCCTATGTAAATCTTGTTCCTCAAGATATGACAGACCAGCATGTGAAGTTTGTAAACGACCTTTTGAGACACCCTGTATATTAAAGCATAAACCTGATTCTGTAAGATCTAGATGAGACTCAAAAATTCATGCATTTGCGCATGCGTGAAGTTAAATTTACTAGATTTTCCATTTAGAGGAAAAGTAGAGCAGGTCTGGTTAGCAGAGTGGTCTAAAGCACCCGCTTAAAGCTCTGAACTTTTGTAGACGACGCGGGTTCGAGCCCAATGCCCGGCAAAATGATTTCTGTACCACTTTTGCCGATAATTCATTTCGATAATGACATATTTTATTAAGATGAGAAGTTATATGATTTTGATTTTATTATTATTTGAATGGTTTATCACTAAATAAAATTTAACACTCAAAAATATTTTGAAAAAATAATTTTATATTTAAAATATTGAACCTAAAATATTTTGCATGTAATTATCAATTAAATAAATTGAGCTGATCTACAACTTTTGTTTATATTTTTTTACCATTATCAAGAATATGTAGGTGTGTGAGTCAGAAGGAAAAGTTTGCCATTCTTTTCCGTAAAAAAAAAAAAAAAAATAAAACGGAAAGAAAGGAAAATATTCATATAAGAACTATAAAATAAATTATATTGATATCCATGGTTTAATATTTAAAAAATGAAGAAAAAAGTAAAATAAAATTCAAGTAAAAAATATATATATATCGTTAGTTGCATCAAATTTTAAAATTAGGCTTTTAGAGAATGAGACTGATATAAATAAAATTCATGGCAGCTTTTAAAGATCATGTAGTTAAAAAAAAAAAAAAAAAGTAGATAGTGTTATTTTTTAAACAAAAAAAAAAAAAAAAAATGGGACTGTAGTAAGTAAAAATAAATGCTCTGCCCAGTATTTTTTGGTAAATTTCTGATAAAAGGATAATTGGTTGTAATTATTAAGATGCTACATGGTGCAGAATGATATACATTTTTAAAAGCAATGTTAAAAACGCCAGAATAAACAAAAATTTTGCAGACTAGTTTCGGTAGCGTTTAGAGTACCGTCCTCAATGCAAAGAACAAGAAAATAGGAATACTTATGCAATATAAAAATTTGTTCAAAATCATTCATTTCAATAATAAATTCAAGAATTTTTTTAATGCAACATTCAAATTATTTACTGTCACATCTTGACGCGTACTATCTAGTTGATATTTAAAGTATGCAAATGATTAAAAAATATTCTCGGAATTGTATTGTATATTGCTTTCAGAAAGGAGGGGGTTAAAAAATTAGGTAATTGACTGTGAGTCACTGTGAGAAGACAGAATGGCTGCATTGAACAGCTCAAAGACACAAAAAGGGACACTATTTACGGAAAGGATTGGACTATTTTTATTTTTAACTATTACTGGTTTATTTTTATTTTTAAACATTCAGAGGGATAATTTCGAAAAAGTGAAGCTATAATAATTATGCATTATTTTATATGTTTTGTACAAAACGGAAAAAACTCTTGAGGGCAAAAGGAAAAGAATAAAAAATTAAACAGAAATTTCCTAAATTCCACAAATTTCCACAAATTCGGTAACTGAACACTTTCGTTGCTTTATCTTTGGTAAGTTTATTATTTGGACAATTTTCTTCATATGATTTAGAAAGAACATGGGTTTTTCTAGGTCCTTCAGAAAGGCTAGGTTTTCAACTTACAACAGCATGTTACTCATTGGATGTTTGAATCTTAAGGGAATATAAAAATTACATTATAGATTCCATTTAATTTCAATACATAAATGTAAAAAAAATAATAATAAATAAATAAATAAAATAAAATAAAAAAGCAATTTAACATTACAACGACCATTTGGAAAATGATTTTTTTAAAGACTAAAATTTAAGGCATAAAAAATAGCACGGAGTGGATCCTACATTACGTGAGCCATGATTTAAACGTTAATAGTGTTATTACACGTAAAAATTAATACGCGACAAAAATCACCTGCGACTCCTCAGATTTCCTGAAACTTACGTATTATCCACCTGAAACTACGTATTATCCAAGCATTTCATTGGCTGTTCGGGAAAAGGCTTTTCCATCGTCCAAGAAGTCTGACGACCCATTTTAAATGAAATTTTATTGTTAAACTTCTAAACATCCCACACTATTACTTTTTGCACCGTCGTATATAGAGAAAAAATGTACTTTTAAATGCAATTTGTTTGAAAGCTGTATCTCCATATGTTTCTGAGTTGTTAAATTTTTTTTTGTAGTTTTTATTACTTTTTTGTCATAGTGGCAACAGAAGGTATCCACCTCTGTTGAAAGTAAAGGGAAATACAGATTACTGTATAGACCCATCAGAAAACGAATAAAATGCGGATTCATCCCATAAAAAGCTTCAGATATGCTTTTGATTTTCTGCCCAGACAAGGGCAATAACCATTTTTCCAAATGGATAAAAAAAAATATTTTGAAAGGCATGCTTCTATTAAATTAAATTGCGTTGAGCTCGATTTTGAAGATGAATGGGTTTAAATGGGAATTTCCCCCCAAATTAGCCAACTGTCGCCAAGTTCGCTTCATACATGGCAACTTGTTTTTGTCGCCCTATTTGCCATGATTTCGTCCAATTTGGCAATATTTCGCCAAGTTTGTCAAAAGTTGATGCCCTGTCATTAGTATTTTTCAACAATGACTCATTGTCGGGGCTAATACTGATTTCTCCATAGGAAATCAACCCTTGTTGCTCCCCTTAGCGATCGAATTTTAAAGAAATCAAAAGTGTCCAATTCATGTGTTGCCCTCATGAATATTCCGAATGTCAAAGCTCTGTGTGAACAGGAAGAGGGTGAAAAAGGAGTTCACTGCCACACACAAACATAATTGTAAGTTAAAAGAAAGCTTGTAAAAATGAAGTAAAATGAAGCGGAAATTTAAGAGGAAAATAAAAGTTGGTGACTGAAGTATTCATGCGTAACAACTTTTTGAAATATTAACACATATGAGAAAGAATAAAGTTTTGGTATTGGCAAATCTATTGACTTATCTATTATTTTTATTTGCTTGTATGGATGACTTTTAAGTTGCGTTTAATGGTTAGTTCCTATCTATAAACACTGTTTTGATGAGGTCTATAGATGTCTATGATGGTTAGAGTTGCAGTCAAGCTAGAGATCCTACCTACACAACTTCCAGGTTGTCTGACTGTAAAATAGTCAATGAAACATCGTCTTCATTTTGAAAGACCTATCCAATGATAGGCCACTCAATAGGATGCGTAAATTTTTTTTCGTCTCTACCGCCATTTTGTATTTTTACGTCCGCCCTTTTTAATTTATAAAAACTACCTAGCCTATAACCATCGGACGATTAAGATGAATTCATAGAGACCTCTTTCATTAAAATCCATACAGCCGTTGGGATGTTTCGAGGTTAAAAAAGAAATCCACATACACGTGAAACAGATACTCGTGATATATATCTGTATATATATATATATACAGATACTCGTGACCAGATACGCGTGAAACACATAACCCTTCTTTTCAGTCGGGTAAAAAGTCAATTGTTTACCTGTTTGCAATATATTTCATCTTCCCTCTTTTGCCATGATCTTGTTTGAATGCTCATTCCCCTTCATAGCTGGTGATGCTCCGCGGTCTTCATAGCAACTTTTCATTCATATCACCACCTTATTTCATTTTTAAATTTTTCTGTACTCACTGCAGTTTTGCATTCATATGATGGATCAAGACTCGACAAGGAGCTTTTGTCTCTAGCGTTTTTCAGCATCCTATTTATCTTGAAGACGGCTGCAGAAGCAGTTCGAAACGTCGATAGTATGCTTTATCATTCATTTTATTGAAGTACAAGTTCATATAAAAGTTTTTTATGTGTACCAACCGGAGCAACACTGAGGGTAAAAGTGTAAGGGAGAAGGACAGATTGAAGGAACAGCCAATAGGAAAGTAGAAGGCATCAGCCAATCACACAAGAGCATGACTGAATCAGAAGAACACAGAATAGAAGAAGAATTATGAAGCAAATTGAATAAAAATAGAGTAGAAGAATATGCAAAAGAATGAATAACTAAATAAATAATAAGTAAAAAATAAAAAGGTTTAAAAAAAAATACTACTAATTACTATATTATCATTATTTTTTATGTATTTTTAACTAAGTTCTTTTGAAAGGCCTTGCGCATTTCTAAATTTTATGGTGTTCTTGTGGTATGTACAAGTTCTTTTTTACCTAATCACGTCATGCTAAAAAAATATTGCAATTTGAAGTATATCTTCACATTAGATAGACATAAACTATGTATTTCTTACAATCTTTATTTAACTTGCTTGTCTGTCTGTCGTGCTCAACTTTAACAAACTTCCTGTGCTACAATTGACCTAATTTTTCGTAGTATGACGTATAACCGGTGGCAATACAATAAGTCTGTAAGAAAAATATTTGAAATTTGTATCGACCACACCTCAGGGAGCAAAAACTTTTGTCCAATAAGATTCATCCATAAATGTCATCACAAATTGGATCACTTAAATATAAATTTCTTCAGAAATAAGATAATGTTCTTCGATTGAACCGTGGCAGGGTTAGTAAATCTGCCATCTTTCAGTACAATGGATATGGGCTCGATACTCAGGAGGAAGCTATTTTTTTTCCAATGCCAGGATTTAAAATTTTTTATTATTTTTATTACCATCTTTTAAACAAACTAATAAACAAGTAATATAAAAATTTTGTTTTTAAAGTCAATTAATACTTAGGTCATCAAAGAAAAATTTAATAGAATCCCTAAAGCTAATATTAGTTTTTGTTGCATTAAAATATCTCAATTTGTTGATTTTCTATAAGCAAGTAGGTTTACAATGGAAGTCTGTGGGAATTTGGCGAAATATTAGAGATATCGCCAAGTTGGTGTCACTTTTGACGACTCATTTTGACAGCCAAATTTGGCGATATATCGCCAGGTTGGGTGCTATTTGGCGACAGAACAGGGTCCCCCCTAGGGTCCCCTAATGTCCCTTATTGAAAATACTTTCATTGATCTTCAATAACCAATGGCCGCCATTTTGTTTCCCATGCAAAACTAAAATTAGTTAAAATTTAATGAATTAATTAATATTTGAAAAAACTGTATTAACATCCATTGTCATCCAGTACAAGTTTAAAAAAATTTATTTCAACTTGATAGGATGAATGATGAATATTTTATTAACGATTGAAAATTTGAACAAGATATATAAATATATAAATAAATAAATATATAAATAAATATAGGGAGAGTGTGAAGTGAACTAATAGTAGGAATTGAAAAATCACTTACAAGTTAATTTATTTCTTTTAAAAAAAGATATCCATTGTCTTTTAACCTTTTCTTTTTTTTTCCTTTTTAGTAGGTTATAATGAAAGGTTTTCTTCAGAAATTTTTTATACATTTAATTTATTCGAAAGTTCTTTTCTTTTTTTCTTTTTTTTTTTTTATATATATAATTAACAAAGTTTCAAAATGAGGATGTATTATATACATAGACAACTGATAAAGAGAAACAGCAATAAACAAAAGAAATAAATTGATGTAGTATATTGATATACATCGTAATATTTTATAATATTTCAGCGTTTTTGAAATGTCAGTTCGGATTTTCGAAAAACTTATAGAATCTCAAATTGTGAGTAAATAAAGCAAATACATAAATAAAAAATTAATTGAGAAATTTTACGAAATATTTAACAAAAACAAAAATTACTTGAAACCACTTTACATTGATATTTAAAAATGATTTAGCTGTGATATGAAAAATATTATATCAGTTATATGAATGGAAGGAAAATCTCATTAACATTTAAATGTTTTTTAAAATATTGTATTATGTAATTATATATTTTTTGGTTGTAGGATTAAATTCATTTTGAATGTTGATCATGATGTAGACGTGAATCTGATTATTAATTAATAACTATTTTTAACTATTCCTTAATTGTAGCAATCACATGAAAGTACACATTAATTGAGCACTCATTACTATGTTGGTATCCACTGGAAAGTTTTTCTGTAGGTGTAAATTATTTTTCATCGAAAAATAAATTATAAAGGAAAATTCTGAATACTATATACTTATTATAAAAATTTATCTAGTAAAGTCAAAATTACTAATGTCAAAATTAATTCACTGCATTATATCGATTGATCAATTTACTTTTTCACTTTTATTTGGTAAAAACAGGCATGAAAGAATTCCTCCTAAAGGAGGAATTCCACCTTTTTAAAAGAAAATTCGGACAATCTCTAGATTGATGCAAAAACGCAAAGAAAATATTAGAAGCATAGGGGGGGGGGGGGGGTCTAGAACACTTAGTAATTAGACATTTTGCCTACTCAAATCCTTGGAGTTTGTTTCTGAATTGCTGTATTATCAAATCAAAGGCAAGCTTTTATTATAAACATCTGAAATTCATTATAAATTAAGTTCTTTAACTAGGGAAAGGAAGTTTTCATAAGGTTATTTTTAGAATAGAATATTTTATTATTATATATATATTAGTCCCTTCTGGCTAATTTCAGTGATTCGCTTTTGGAATGTATTTCTGGTGTAAAGATCAATTTGGCAAGCATATATTTAGCATAGTTTTTTTTTTTTTTTTTTTTTTTTTAAAGTAAAGTCTTAAACAGTCAAATCATTCAAAATAATCAGGATTTATACTTTTAGCAAACTTTCCCATTTTCTTTTTTGATTTAATGAATTTATGCATTGTTATTTATTTATTTATTTATTTTCTTTTAATACTTTCTAAGTTACAAAAAGAAAATAACAATCCTATGTACAGTTATAATTCATTTTATTGTATGAATAACTGTTAAAATGCGTCTAAGTTATATGAGATTGGCCTTATTATATAGATGGAAAAAATTTTCCACCTTTTTTTCCTTTTCCCACTTTCATACCTGTAAAAAGGAGCAGCGTAAATTGTTTCTTCGAAAGTGAGCACCGGACATCATACTTTATTATATATGTTTGTGCAATTGCAATGATTTTTAATTTTTTTTTCTTCACATATTCACTATTTTGCATTGATACTTCACTCTTCTATATTCTGTCCTTACGGATTGAGAAAGTGAGCAGTAGGATATGTATATTTATTATAAAAATCTATTTAGTATTTTGTTACATTTGATGTATTGCCAAATGTGATTCACTTAATTTTATTTGATATTCTACTTATCACTTTTGTACATTACCCTAAAAGGAGAAACAGATGCTGTTCTTTATAACACATGTTTATGCTGTGATAAGCTCACTTTCTTGGTACACTATACCTTTAGTATTACTGATATTCTACCTTTCTACTTTTTCAGATATTTATTGATAGAAATATAATAAATAATTCTCAATATTTTTTATAAATATCATATATTTTGTGATATTTAATTTTGTGTGATGTTTAGAATCATAATTAATTTTGTTATTATCAATAATTTTTTAGTTTGATTTCTGTTTTGCATCATTTAGTGACAAATTAGCACCAGACATCATAAACGTTTCCGCAACAATGTATTTTTTTTTCATATATAGCTAATTTGAAGATGCAGTATTTATGTTTCATATTACTCTTGTTCATTGGTGGAGAATGGCCAAATCTGTATATTTTTTATGAGTTTCTATCTAGCTGCCATATGTAATTCATTATTTTATAATCTTTAGTTTAGTTTTATACATTAATAGAAAAAGAATACTGTATTTGTATACAAATGTCATGGTTCTTAAGATTTTCACCTATACTCTGTAACTCTAAGAACTCGAGTACGACCCCTTAGTATTATTAAATTCGATATAGTATTTCTATATTCGCGTTGTCGAATAGACAAAATAGAAACTAGTGAGATGTGGCAATCCCAAAACTTTCTTCTATCTCATACATGTTAGTACTTCCTGAAAAATGCAGCCTATCAGCACCACCTGTTGGATGATTTACAACATAATCTAATTATCAAAAACTATGACAACTTCTAACTGAATCTGAAGTTTGATGAAAATCCGTGCATTAGTTTTTTAGATCTATTGTGGAAATTGTAAAAAATTCTGCATAGCAGCGCCACCTGTTGGGTGATTTACACCAAAAACTAATTAGGACCAATTTATACCAGGAAGTAACTGAATCTGAAGCTTGATCAAAATTCATGAATTAGTTCTTGAGATATAGCTATTGCGGAAATCGTGAAAAATGCCGCATAGCAGCGCCACCTGTTGGGCAATTCTCCCCAAAAACTAATCAGGACCAATTTATATCAAGCTCTAACTGAATCTAAAGTTTTGTGAAATTCCGTGCATTAGTTCTTGAGATAGAGTGCCCACAAAATTTGTGTCACATACAGACTCACAGAGTGATATACAGACTCACAGACAAACATTTTGTAAAAAAGGGTTTTTTGGGATTCCTTTTCCTGTAATTTCCCCTAAAACGTGTAAATCCGTCAAAAACCGGAATTCGAAAAATTTTACGAATTTAGCTACATAAGATATTGTTTGTATCCAACATGTTCAGGTTAAAAAGTCTGGGCACCCCCCCCCCCCCTTCAAAAGGCTGGTTACGCCTATGTTAAACATTTAGGTTTTATGAACTAAAGTGCAATTTTCTGTTTAAAAAGAAAGTAATTTTCATTAATATTTTCTGAAGTGTAGTGGCTTTAAGAATTAACACTTGTCAAAAACGTTCTTATTCGAGCGGTCTAGTTATTTTTTTAGTTTTTAAGAATGGAACTAATTATTTTTCGCTAATTATAATGTCATTTTTGATATTGGTAATGTTGCGATATCAGTGACATTTGCTATCTATAAGTTAAAAAAATAATAATAAATTTTAAATTAAAAATCAAATATTTACGTTAGCCGTACGCAGACGATAAATCTTGAAATATACAGGTGACTAATGAAACAAAAGGAAAAAAATAAATACGTTTATTTCAAATAAGTAAATTTTTAAACAAGATGGTTTATATTATTGAAACACATGTATAAAATTTTACCAAAAGATATACACCTAATTAAAAAAAAATCTTACCAATGTCTTGAAAAAATTTCGAAATAATAGGAATAATTCAAGACCATTATTGGGAAATTTCCGCATCTGTAATTTGCCATTTAAATCCTTTAATCGAATGAGCAATTTTCTTTCGAGAAATGAAAATTTGAAAATCGTCTGAAATGCCATAGAACAGCATTATGATGCAAAATAAAATGTTCCATATTTTCCGAACAGATGGGACAAATGTAACCAAAAACAATAGAGCTCCGGGCACTTCACCAACATGCTTATTTAATTTCAAGCTCATCGAATGTTTTTTGCGACAGTTATCGCGGGACAGACAGACAAACTAACAGAAACCAAAACATTTCGTGTCTCCACAGCAAGCCTTCACTGAAGTTTCGGCAATTATTTAAATATTAATTTAAAGTGTTTCAAAAACAATTAAAAGATTCTGATATGAGTTCCCATCTTTGAGTTTGTATTTGGTAAATTATAAAATCAGGGACATTTCAATTTTACAGTAATACTCTCACTTGACCATTTATTTATTACTGATATTTATTTTATTAGCTTAGATTTTCAGGTTTATTCATAATCAAGAAAGAGGCACTGTATTTTGTTAAATATTTAGGTAATAATGGTTCTTAGTTTTTTTTTTTCAGCTGTACTTCATGTGGTACGTATTTTCCCCAACAAGCATTGGAAAATATTCATTGCTGCATCTAGCAGACAAATAGCGTAGCATCAAATAGTGGAAAATCTCTGTGTGCTTCAAGTTTCCTATTTAAAAATTAATTCAGAAAGTAGTTAGATTGAAAATATAAATAAAATACAAATTTAACAGACATGTAGTTCAACTGCGCGCTTAAAGCACTGATCAGAATAAAAAAGGCTGCCATAAGTAACAAAATCTTCGGCTCATAATTTCTGGCATGCGGCTAATACAAAAGCTTTTGATAAATTTCAAAACTTTATTTGATTGCATAATTAATATTTTTCAGATAAAAATGCCTTTCGCTGTTAGTGGGCAATCTAAAAAATATATTACATGCAAAAAATTTATTAGAGTTTTCAAAAAAAAAAAAAAAAAAAAAAAAAAAGATTATCACCTATCTATAACTCTTAGAACTCGAGTACGACCCCTTATATTATTAAATTCGATATAGTATTTCTATATTCGCGTTGTCGCATAGACAAAATAGAAACGAGTGAGAGGTGGCAATCCCAAAACTTTCTTCTATCTCATACATGTTAGTACTTCCTGAAAAATGCAGCCTATCAGCACCACCTGTTGGATGATTTACAGCATAATCTAATTATCAACAACTATGACAACTTCTAACTGAATCTGAAGTTTGATGAAAATCCGTGCATTAGTTTTTTAGATCTATTGTGGAAATTGTAAAAAATTCTGCATAGCAGCGCCACCTGTTGGGTGATTTACACCAAAAACCAATTAGGACCAATTTATACCAGGAAGTAACTGAATCTGAAGCTTGATCAAAATTCATGAATTAGTTCTTGAGATATAGCTATTGCGGAAATCGTGAAAAATGTCGCATAGCAGCGCCATCTGTTGGGCGATTCTCCCCAAAAACTACTCAGGACCAATTTATATCAAGCTCTAACTGAATCTAAAGTTTTGTGAAATTCCGTGCATTAGTTCTTGAGATAGAGTGCCCACAAAATTTGTGTCACATACAGACTAACAGACAAACATTTTGTAAAAAAAGGGTTTTTGGGATTCCTTTTCCTGTAATTCCCCCTAAAACGTGTAAATCCGTCAAAAACCGGAATTCGAAAAATTTTACGAATTTAGCTACATAAGATATTGTTTGTATCCAACATGTTCAGGTTAAAAAGTCTGGGCACCCCCCCCCCCCCCCTTCAAAAGGCTGGTTACGCCTATGTTAAACATTTAGGTTTTATGAACTAAAGTGCAATTTTCTGTTTAAAAAGAAAGTAATTTTCATTAATATTTTCTGAAGTGTAGTGGCTTTAAGAATTAACACTTGTCAAAAACGTTCTTATTCGAGCGGTCTAGTTCTTTTTATAGTTTTTAAGAATGGAACTAATTATTTTTCGCTAATTATAATGTCATTTTCGATATTGGGAATGTTGCGATATCAGTGACATTTGCTATCTATAAGTTAAAAAAATAATAATAAATTTTAAATTAAAAATCAAATATTTACGTTAGCCGTACGCAGACGATAAATCTTGAAATATACAGGTGACTAATGAAACAAAAGGAAAAAAATAAATACGTTTATTTCAAATAAGTAAATTTTTAAACAAGATGGTTTATATTATTGAAACACATGTATAAAATTTTACCAAAAGATATACACCTAATTAAAAAAAAATCTTACCAATGTCTTAAAAAAATTTCGAAATAATAGGAATAATTCAAGACCATTATTGGGAAATTTCTGCATCTGTAATTTGCCATTTAAATCCTTTAATCGAATGAGCAATTTTCTTTCGAGAAATGAAAATTTGAAAATCGTCTGAAATGCCATAGAACAGCATTATGATGCAAAATAAAATGTTCCATATTTTCCGAACAGATGGGACAAATGTAACCAAAAACAATAGAGCTCCGGGCACTTCACCAACATGCTTATTTAATTTCAAGCTCATCGAATGTTTTTTGCGACAGTTATCGCGGGACAGACAGACAAACTAACAGAAACCAAAACATTTCGTGTCTCACAGCAAGCCTTCACTGAAGTTTCGGCAATTATTTAAATATTAATTTAAAGTGTTTCAAAAACAATTAAAAGATTCTGATATGAGTTCCCATCTTTGAGTTTGTATTTGGTAAATTATAAAATCAGGGACATTTCAATTTTACAGTAATACTCTCACTTGACCGTTTATTTATTACTGATATTTATTTTATTAGTTTAGATTTTCAGGTTTATTCATAATCAAGAAAGAGGCACTGTATTTTGTTAAATATTTAGGTAATAATGGTTCTTAGTTTTTTTTTCAGCTGTACTTCATGTGGTACGTATTTTCCCCAACAAGCATTGGAAAATATTCATTGCTGCATCTAGCAGACAAATAATGTAGCATCAAATAGTGGAAAATCTCCGTGTGCTTCAAGTTTCCTATTTAAAAATTAATTCAGAAAGTAGTTAGATTGATAATATAAATAAAATACAAATTTAAGAGACATGTAGTTCAACTGCGCGCTTAAAGCACTGATCAGAATAAAAAAGGCTGCCATAAGTAACAAAATCTTCGGCTCATAATTTCTGGCATGCGGCTAATACAAAAGCTTTTGATAAATTTCAAAACTTTATTTGATTGCATAAATAATATTTTTCAGATAAAAATGCCTTTCGGTGTTAATGGGAAATCTAAAAAATATATTACATGCAAAAAATTTATTAGAGTTTTCAAAAAAAAAAAAAAAAAAAAAAAAAAAAAAGATTATCACCTATCTGTAACACTTAGAACTCGAGTACGACCCCTTATATTATTAAATTCGATATAGTATTTCTATATTCGCGTTGTCGAATAGACAAAATAGAAACTAGTGAGAGGTGGCAATCCCAAAACTTTCTTCTATCTCATACATGTTAATAATTCCTGAAAAATGCAGCCTATCAGCACCACCTGTTGGATGATTTACAACAAAATCTAATTATCAACAACTATGACAACTTCTAACTGAATCTGAAGTTTGATGAAAATCCGTGCATTAGTTTTTTAGATCTATTGTGGAAATTGTAAAAAATTCTGCATAGCAGCGCCACCTGTTGGGTGATTTACAGCAAAAACTAATTAAAACCAATTTATACCAGGAAGTAACTGAATCTGAAGCTTGATCAAAATTCATGAATTAGTTCTTGAGATATAGCTATTGCGGAAATCGTGAAAAATGTCGCATAGCAGCGCCACCTGTTGGGCGATTCTCCCCAAAAACTAATCAGGACCAATTTATATCAAGCTCTAACTGAATCTAAAGTTTTGTGAAATTCCGTGCATTAGTTCTTGAGATAGAGTGCCCACAAAATTTGTGTCACATACAGACTCGCAGAGTGACATACAGACTCACAGACAAACATTTTGTAAAAAAGGGTTTTTTGGGATTCCTTTTACTGTAATTTCCCCTAAAACGTGTAAATCCGTCAAAAACCGGAATTCGAAAAATTTTACGAATTTAGCTACATAAGATATTGTTTGTATCCAACATGTTCAGGTTAAAAAGTCTGGGCACTCCCCCCCGCCCCCCCCCCCCCTTCAAAAGGCTGCTTACGCCTATGTTAAACATTTAGGTTTTATGAACTAAAGTGCAATTTTCTGTTTAAAAAGAAAGTAATTTTCATTAATGATGAATTCAGAATGAAAGTAATTTTCATTCTGAAGTGTAGTGGCTTTAAGAATTAACACTTGTCAAAAACGTTCTTATTCGAGCGGTCTAGTTATTTTTTTAGTTTTTAAGAATGGAACTAATTATTTTTCGCTAATTATAATGTCATTTTCGATATTGGGAATGTTGCGATATCAGTGACATTTGCTATCTATAAGTTAAAAAAATAATAATAAATTTTAAATTAAAAATCAAATATTTACGTTAGCCGTACGCAGACGATAAATCTTGAAATATACAGGTGACTAATGAAACAAAAGGAAAAAAATAAATACGTTTATTTCAAATAAGTAAATTTTTAAACAAGATGGCTTATATTATTGAAACACATGTATAAAATTTTACCAAAAGATATACACCTAATTAAAAAAAAATCTTACCAATGTCTTGAAAAAATTTCGAAATAATAGGAATGATTCAAGACCATTATTGGGAAATTTCTGCATCTGTAATTTGCCATTTAAATCCTTTAATCGAATGAGCAATTTTCTTTCGAGAAATGAAAATTTGAAAATCGTCTGAAATGCCATAGAACAGCATTATGATGCAAAATAAAATGTTCCATATTTTCCGAACAGATGGGACAAATGTAACCAAAAACAATAGAGCTCCGGGCACTTCACCAACATGCTTATTTAATTTCAAGCTCATCGAATGTTTTTTGCGACAGTTATCGCGGGACAGACAGACAAACTAACAGAAACCAAAACATTTCGTGTCTCCACAGCAAGCCTTCACTGAAGTTTCGGCAATTATTTAAATATTAATTTAAAGTGTTTCAAAAACAATTAAAAGATTCTGATATGAGTTCCCATCTTTGAGTTTGTATTTGGTAAATTATAAAATCAGGGACATTTCAATTTTACAGTAATACTCTCACTTGACCGTTTATTTATTACTGATATTTATTTTATTAGTTTAGATTTTCAGGTTTATTCATAATCAAGAAAGAGGCACTGTATTTTGTTAAATATTTAGGTAATAATGGTTCTTTGTTTTTTTTTCAGCTGTACTTCATGTGGTACGTATTTTCCCCAACAAGCATTGGAAAATATTCATTGCTGCATCTAGCAGACAAATAACGTAGCATCAAATAGTGGAAAATCTCCGTGTGCTTCAAGTTTCCTATTTAAAAATTAATTCAGAAAGTAGTTAGATTGATAATATAAATAAAATACAAATTTAACAGACATGTAGTTCAACTGCGCGCTTAAAGCACTGATCAGAATAAAAAAGGCTGCCATAAGTAACAAAATCTTCGGCTCATAATTTCTGGCATGCGGCTAATACAAAAGCTTTTGATAAATTTCAAAACTTTATTTGATTGCATAATTAATATTTTTCAGATAAAAATGCCTTTCGGTGTTAATGGGCAATCTAAAAAATATATTACATGCAAAAAATTTATTAGAGTTTTCAAAAAAAAAAAAAAAAAAAAAAAAGATTATCACCTATCTGTAACACTTAGAACTCGAGTACGACCCCTTATATTATTAAATTCGATATAGTATTTCTATATTCGCGTTGTCGAATAGACAAAATAGAAACTAGTGAGAGGTGGCAATCCCAAAACTTTCTTCTATCTCATACATGTTAGTACTTCCTGAAAAATGCAGCCTATCAGCACCACCTGTTGGATGATTTACAACAAAATCTAATTATCAACAACTATGACAACTTCTAACTGAATCTGAAGTTTGATGAAAATCCGTGCATTAGTTTTTTAGATCTATTGTGGAAATTGTAAAAAATTCTGCATAGCAGCGCCACCTGTTGGGTGATTTACACCAAAAACTAATTAGGACCAATTTATACCAGGAAGTAACTGAATCTGAAGCTTGATCAAAATTCATGAATTAGTTCTTGAGATATAGCTATTGCGGAAATCGTGAAAAATGTCGCATAGCAGCGCCACCTGTTGGGCGATTCTCCCCAAAAACTAATCAGGACCAATTTATATCAAGCTCTAACTGAATCTAAAGTTTTGTGAAATTCCGTGCATTAGTTCTTGAGATAGAGTGCCCACAAAATTTGTGTCACATACAGACTCGCAGAGTGATATACAGACTCACAGATAAACATTTTGTAAAAAAGGGTTTTTTGGGATTCCTTTTACTGTAATTTCCCCTAAAACGTGTAAATCCGTCAAAAACCGGAATTCGAAAAATTTTACGAATTTAGCTACATAAGATATTGTTTGTATCCAACGTGTTCAGGTTAAAAAGTCTGGGCACTCCCCCCCCGCCCCCCCCCCTTCAAAAGGCTGGTTACGCCTATGTTAAACATTTAGGTTTTATGAACTAAAGTGCAATTTTCTGTTTAAAAAGAAAGTAATTTTCATTAATATTTTCTGAAGTGTAGTGGCTTTAAGAATTAACACTTGTCAAAAACGTTCTTATTCGAGCGGTCTAGTTATTTTTTTAGTTTTTAAGAATGGAACTAATTATTTTTCGCTAATTATAATGTCATTTTCGATATTGGGAATGTTGCGATATCAGTGACATTTGCTATCTATAAGTTAAAAAAATAATAATAAATTTTAAATTAAAAATCAAATATTTACGTTAGCCGTACGCAGACGATAAATCTTGAAATATACAGGTGACTAATGAAACAAAAGGAAAAAAATAAATACGTTTATTTCAAATAAGTAAATTTTTAAACAAGATGGTTTATATTATTGAAACACATGTATAAAATTTTACCAAAAGATATACACCTAATTAAAAAAAAATCTTACCAATGTCTTGAAAAAATTTCGAAATAATAGGAATAATTCAAGACCATTATTGGGAAATTTCTGCATCTGTAATTTGCCATTTAAATCCTTTAATCGAATGAGCAATTTTCTTTCGAGAAATGAAAATTTGAAAATCGTCTGAAATGCCATAGAACAGCATTATGATGCAAAATAAAATGTTCCATATTTTCCGAACAGATGGGACAAATGTAACCAAAAACAATAGAGCTCCGGGCACTTCACCAACATGCTTATTTAATTTCAAGCTCATCGAATGTTTTTTGCGACAGTTATCGCGGGACAGACAGACAAACTAACAGAAACCAAAACATTTCGTGTCTCACAGCAAGCCTTCACTGAAGTTTCGGCAATTATTTAAATATTAATTTAAAGTGTTTCAAAAACAATTAAAAGATTCTGATATGAGTTCCCATCTTTGAGTTTGTATTTGGTAAATTATAAAATCAGGGACATTTCAATTTTACAGTAATACTTTCACTTGACCGTTTATTTATTATTACTGATATTTATTTTATTAGTTTAGATTTTCAGGTTTATTCATAATCAAGAAAGAGGCACTGTATTTTGTTAAATATTTAGGTAATAATGGTTCTTAGTTTTTTTTTTCAGCTGTACTTCATGTGGTACGTATTTTCCCCAAGAAGCATTGGAAAATATTCATTGCTGCATCTAGCAGACAAATAGCGTAGCATCAAATAGTGGAAAATCTCTGTGTGCTTCAAGTTTCCTATTTAAAAATTAATTCAGAAAGTAGTTAGATTGATAATATAAATAAAATACAAATTTAACAGACATGTAGTTCAACTGCGCGCTTAAAGCACTGATCAGAATAAAAAAGGCTGCGCTAAATAACAAAATCTTCGGCTCATAATTTCTGGCATGCGGCTAATACAAAAGCTTTTGATAAAATTCAAAATTTTATTTGATTGCATAATTAATATTTTTCAGATAAAAATGCCTTTCGGTGTTAATGGGCAATCTAAAAAATATATTACATGCAAAAAATTTATTAGAGTTTTCAAAAAAAAAAAAGATTATCACCTATCTGTAACTCTTAGAACTCGAGTACGACCCCTTAGTATTATTAAATTCGATATAGTATTTCTATATTCGCGTTGTCGAATAGACAAAATAGAAACTAGTGAGAGGTGGCAATCCCAAAACTTTCTTCTATCTCATACATGTTAGTACTTCCTGAAAAATGCAGCCTATCAGCACCACCTGTTGGATGATTTACAACAAAATCTAATTATCAACAACTATGACAACTTCTAACTGAATCTGAAGTTTGATGAAAATCCGTGCATTAGTTTTTTAGGTCTATTGTGGAAATTGTAAAAAATTCTGCATAGCAGCACCACCTGTTGGGTGATTTACACCAAAAACTAATTAGGACCAATTTATACCAGGAAGTAACTGAATCTGAAGCTTGATCAAAATTCATGAATTAGTTCTTGAGATATAGCTATTGTGGAAATCGTGAAAAATGTCGCATAGCAGCGCCACCTGTTGGGCGATTCTCCCCAAAAACTAATCAGGACCAATTTATATTAAGCTCTAACTGAATCTAAAGTTTTGTGAAATTCCATGCATTAGTTCTTGAGATAGAGTGCCCACAAAATTTGTGTCACATACAGACTCACAGATCAACAACTATGACAACTTCTAACTGAATCTGAAGTTTGATGAAAATCCGTGCATTAGTTTTTTAGATCTATTGTGGAAATTGTAAAAAATTCTGCATAGCAGCGCCACCTGTTGTGTGATTTACACCAAAAACTAATTAGGACCAATTTATACCAGGAAGTAACTGAATCTGAAGCTTGATCAAAATTCATGAATTAGTTCTTGAGATATAGCTATTGCGGAAATTGTGAAAAATGTCGCATAGCAGCACCACCTGTTGGGCGATTCTCCCCAAAAACTCATCAGGACCAATTTATATCAAGCTCTAACTGAATCTAAAGTTTTGTGAAATTCTATGCATTAGTTCTTGATATAGAGTGCCCACAAAATTTGTGTCGCATACAGAGACTCACAGAGTGACATACAGACTCACAGACAAACATTTTGTAAAAAAGGGTTTTTTGGGATTCCTTTTCCTGTAATTTCCCCTAAAACGTGTAAATCCGTCAAAAACCGGAATTCGAAAAATTTTACGAATTTAGCTACATAAGATATTGTTTGTATCCAACATGTTCAGGTTAAAAAGTCTGGGCACCCCCCCCCCCCCCCCCCCCGTCAAAAGGCTGGTTACGCCTATGTTAAACATTTAGGTTTTATGAACTAAAGTGCAATTTTCTGTTTAAAAAGAAAGTAATTTTCCTTAATATTTTCTGACGTGTAGTGGCTTTAAGAATTAACAATTGTCAAAAACGTTATTATTCGAGCGGTCTAGTTATTTTTTTAGTTTTTAAGAATGGAACTAATTATTTTTCGCTAATTATAATGTCATTTTCGATATTGGGAATGTTGCGATATCAGTGACATTTGCTATCTATAAGTTAAAGAAATAATAATAAATTTTAAATTAAAAATCAAATATTTACGTTAGCCGTACGCAGACGATAAATCTTGAAATATACAGGTGACTAATGAAAGAAAAGGAAAAAAATAAATACGTTTATTTCAAATAAGTAAATTTTTAAACAAGATGGTTTATATTATTGAAACACATGTATAAAATTTTACCAAAAGATATACACCTAATTAAAAAAAAATCTTACCAATGTCTTGAAAAAATTTCGAAATAATAGGAATAATTCAAGACCATTATTGGGAAATTTCCGCATCTGTAATTTGCCATTTAAATCCTTTATTCGAATGAGCAATTTTCTTTCGAGAAATGAAAATTTGAAAATCGTCTGAAATGCCATAGAACAGTATTATGATGCAAAATAAAATGTTCCATAATTTCCGAACAGATGGGACAAATGTAACCAAAAACAATAGAGCTCCGGGCACTTCACCAACATGCTTATTTAATTTCAAGCTCATCGAATGTTTTTTGCGACAGTTATCGCGGGACAGACAGACAAACTAACAGAAACCAAAACATTTCGTGTCTCCACAGCAAGCCTTCACTGAAGTTTCGGCAATTATTTAAATATTAATTTAAAGTGTTTCAAAAACAATTAAAAGATTCTGATATGAGTTCCCATCTTTGAGTTTGTATTTGGTAAATTATAAAATCAGGGACATTTCAATTTTACAGTAATACTCTCACTTGACCGTTTATTTATTACTGATATTTATTTTATTAGTTTAGATTTTCAGGTTTATTCATAATCAAGAAAGAGGCACTGTATTTTGTTAAATATTTAGGTAATAATGGTTCTTAGTTTTTTTTTCAGCTGTACTTCATGTGGTACGTATTTTCCCCAAGAAGCATTGGAAAATATTCATTGCTGCATCTAGCAGACAAATAGCGTAGCATCAAATAGTGGAAAATCTCTGTGTGCTTCAAGTTTCCTATTTAAAAATTAATTCAGAAAGTAGTTAGATTGATAATATAAATAAAATACAAATTTAACAGACATGTAGTTCAACTGCGCGCTTAAAGCACTGATCAGAATAAAAAAGGCTGCCATAAGTAACAAAATCTTCGGCTCATAATTTCTGGCATGCGGCTAATAAAAAAACTTTTGATAAATTTCAAAACTTTATTTGATTGCATAATTAATATTTTTCAGATAAAAATGCCTTTCGGTGTTAATGGGCAATCTAAAAAATATATTACATGCAAAAAATTTATTAGAGTTTTCAAAAAAAAAAAAAAAAAAAAAAAAAAAGATTATCACCTATCTGTAACTCTTAGAACTCGAGTACGACCCCTTAGTATTATTAAATTCGATATAATATTTCTATATTCGCGTTGTCGAATAGACAAAATAGAAACTAGTGAGAGGTGGCAATCCCAAAACTTTCTTCTATCTCATACATGTTAGTACTTCCTGAAAAATGCAGCCTATCAGCACCACCTGTTGGATGATTTACAACAAAATCTAATTATCAACAACTATGACAACTTCTAACTGAATCTGAAGTTTGATGAAAATCCGTGCATTAGTTTTTTAGGTCTATTGTGGAAATTGTAAAAAATTCTGCATAGCAGCACCACCTGTTGGGTGATTTACACCAAAAACTAATTAGGACCAATTTATACCAGGAAGTAACTGAATCTGAAGCTTGATCAAAATTCATGAATTAGTTCTTGAGATATAGCTATTGTGGAAATCGTGAAAAATGTCGCATAGCAGCGCCACCTGTTGGGCGATTCTCCCCAAAAACTAATCAGGACCAATTTATATTAAGCTCTAAATGAATCTAAAGTTTTGTGAAATTCCATGCATTAGTTCTTGAGATAGAGTGCCCACAAAATTTGTGTCACATACAGACTCACAGATCAACAACTATGACAACTTCTAACTGAATCTGAAGTTTGATGAAAATCCGTGCATTAGTTTTTTAGATCTATTGTGGAAATTGTAAAAAATTCTGCATAGCAGCGCCACCTGTTGTGTGATTTACACCAAAAACTAATTAGGACCAATTTATACCAGGAAGTAACTGAATCTGAAGCTTGATCAAAATTCATGAATTAGTTCTTGAGATATAGCTATTGCGGAAATCGTGAAAAATGTCGCATAGCAGCGCCACCTGTGTGGCGATTCTCCCCAAAAACTAATCAGGACCAATTTATATCAAGCTCTAACTGAATCTAAAGTTTTGTGAAATTCTATGCATTAGTTCTTGAGATAGAGTGCCCACAAAATTTGTGTCACATACAGACTCACAGAGTGACATACAGACTCACAGACAAACATTTTGTAAAAAAGGGTTTTTTGGGATTCCTTTTCCTGTAATTTCCCCTAAAACGTGTAAATCCGTCAAAAACCGGAATTCGAAAAATTTTACGAATTTAGCTACATAAGATATTGTTTGTATCCAACATGTTCAGGTTAAAAAGTCTGGGCAACCCCCCCCCCCCTTCAAAAGGCTGGTTACGCCTATGTTAAACATTTAGGTTTTATGAACTAAAGTGCAATTTTCTGTTTAAAAAGAAAGTAATTTTCATTAATATTTTCTGAAGTGTAGTGGCTTTAAGAATTAACACTTGTCAAAAACGTTCTTATTCGAGCGGTCTAGTTCTTTTTATAGTTTTTAAGAATGGAACTAATTATTTTTCGCTAATTATAATGTCATTTTCGATATTGGGAATGTTGCGATATCAGTGACATTTGCTATCTATAAGTTAAAAAAATATTAATAAATTTTAAATTAAAAATCAAATATTTACGTTAGCCGTACGCAGACGATAAATCTTGAAATATACAGGTGACTAATGAAAGAAAAGGAAAAAAATAAATACGTTTATTTCAAATAAGTAAATTTTTAAACAAGATGGTTTATATTATTGAAACACATGTATAAAATTTTACCAAAAGATATACACCTAATTAAAAAAAAATCTTACCAATGTCTTGAAAAAATTTCGAAATAATAGGAATAATTCAAGACCATTATTGGGAAATTTCCGCATCTGTAATTTGCCATTTAAATCCTTTAATCGAATGAGCAATTTTATTTCGAGAAATGAAAATTTGAAAATCGTCTGAAATGCCATAGAACAGCATTATGATGCAAAATAAAATGTTCCATATTTTCCGAACAGATGGGACAAATGTAACCAAAAACAATAGAGCTCCGGGCACTTCACCAACATGCTTATTTAATTTCAAGCTCATCGAATGTTTTTTGCGACAGTTATCGCGGGACAGACAGACAAACTAACAGAAACCAAAACATTTCGTGTCTCCACAGCAAGCCTTCACTGAAGTTTCGGCAATTATTTAAATATTAATTTAAAGTGTTTCAAAAACAATTAAAAGATTCTGATATGAGTTCCCATCTTTGAGTTTGTATTTGGTAAATTATAAAATCAGGGACATTTCAATTTTACAGTAATACTCTCACTTGACCGTTTATTTATTATTACTGATATTTATTTTATTAGTTTAGATTTTCAGGTTTATTCATAATCAAGAAAGAGGCACTGTATTTTGTTAAATATTTAGGTAATAATGGTTCTTAGTTTTTTTTTTTTTCAGCTGTACTTCATGTGGTACGTATTTTCCCCAAGAAGCATTGGAAAATATTCATTGCTGCATCTAGCAGACAAATAGCGTAGCATCAAATAGTGGAAAATCTCTGTATGCTTCAAGTTTCCTATTTAAAAATTAATCCAGAAAGTAGTTAGATTGATAATATAAATAAAATACAAATTTAACAGACATGTAGTTCAACTGCGCGCTTAAAGCACTGATCAGAATAAAAAAGGCTGCCATAAGTAACAAAATCTTCGGCTCATAATTTCTGGCATGCGGCTAATACAAAAGCTTTTGATAAATTTCAAAACTTTATTTGATTTCATAATTAATATTTTTCAGATAAAAATGCCATTCGGTGTTAATGGGCAATCTAAAAAATTTATTACATGCAAAAAATTTATTAGAGATTTCAAAAAAAAAAAAAAAAAAAATATTATCACCTATCTGTAACTCTTAGAACTCGAGTACGACCCCTTAGTATTATTAAATTCGATATAGTATTTCTATATTCGCGTTGTCGAATAGACAAAATAGAAACTAGTGAGAGGTGGCAATCCCAAAATTTCTTCTATCTCATACATGTTAGTACTTCCTGAAAAATGCAGCCTATCAGCACCACCTGTTGGATGATTTACAACAAAATCTAATTATCAACAACTATGACAACTTCTAACTGAATCTGAAGTTTGATGAAAATCCGTGCATTAGTTTTTTAGATCTATTGTGGAAATTGTAAAAAATTCTGCATAGCAGCGCCACCTGTTGGGTGATTTACACCAAAAACTAATTAGGACCAATTTATACCAGGAAGTAACTGAATCTGAAGCTTGATCAAAATTCATGAATTAGTTCTTGAGATATAGCTATTGTGGAAATCGTGAAAAATGTCGCATAGCAGCGCCACCTGTTGGGCGATTCTCCCCAAAAACTAATCAGGACCAATTTATATCAAGCTCTAACTGAATCTAAAGTTTTGTGAAATTCCATGCATTAGTTCTTTAGATAGAGTGCCCACAAAATTTGTGTCACATACAGACTCACAGAGTGACATACAGACTCACAGACAAACATTTTGTAAAAAAGGGTTTTTTGGGATTCCTTTTCCTGTAATTTCCCCTAAAATGTGTAAATCCGTCAAAAACCGGAATTCGAAAAATTTTACGAATTTAGCTACATAAGATATTGTTTGTATCCAACATGTTCAGGTTAAAAAGTCTGGGCACCCCCCCCCCCCCCTTCAAAAGGCTGGTTACGCCTATGTTAAACATTTAGGTTTTATGAACTAAAGTGCAATTTTCTGTTTAAAAAGAAAGTAATTTTCATTAATATTTTCTGAAGTGTAGTGGCTTTAAGAATTAACACTTGTCAAAAACGTTCTTATTCGAGCGGTCTAGTTCTTTTTATAGTTTTTAAGAATGGAACTAATTATTTTTCGCTAATTATAATGTCATTTTCGATATTGGGAATGTTGCGATATCAGTGACATTTGCTATCTATAAGTTAAAAAAATAATAATAAATTTTAAATTAAAAATCAAATATTTACGTTACCCGTACGCAGACGATAAATCTTGAAATATACAGGTGACTAAAGAAAGAAAAGGAAAAAAATAAATACGTTTATTTCAAATAAGTAAATTTTTATACAAGATGGTTTATATTATTGAAACACATGTATAAAATTTTACCAAAAGATATACACCTAATTAAAAAAAAATCTTACCAATGTCTTGAAAAAATTTCGAAATAATAGGAATAATTCAAGACCATTATTGGGAAATTTCCGCATCTGTAATTTGCCATTTAAATCCTTTAATCGAATGAGCAATTTTCTTTCGAGAAATGAAAATTTGAAAATCGTCTGAAATGCCATAGAACAGCATTATGATGCAAAATAAAATGTTCCATATTTTCCGAACAGATGGGACAAATGTAACCAAAAACAATAGAGCTCCGGGCACTTCACCAACATGCTTATTTAATTTCAAGCTCATCGAATGTTTTTTGCGACAGTTATCGCGGGACAGACAGACAAACTAACAGAAACCAAAACATTTCGTGTCTCCACAGCAATTCTTCACTGAAGTTTCGGCGGGACAGACAGACAAACTAACAGAAACTAAAACATTTCGTGTGTCCACAGCAAGCCTTCACTGAAGTTTCGGCAATTATTTAAATATTAATTTAATGTGTTTCAAAAACAATTAAAAGATTCTGATATGAGTTCCCATCTTTGAGTTTGTATTTGGTAAATTATAATATCAGGGACATTTCAATTTTACAGTAATACTCTCATTTGACCGTTTATTTATTACTGATATTTATTTTATTAGTTTAGATTTTCAGGTTTATTCATAATCAAGAAAGAGGCTCTGTATTTTGTTAAATATTTAGGTAATAATGGTTCTTAGTTTTTTTTTTCAGCTGTACTTCATGTGGTACGTATTTTCCCCAACAAGCATTGGAAAATATTCATTGCTGCATCTAGCAGACAAATAGCGTAGCATCAAATAGTGGAAAATCTCTGTGTGCTTCAAGTTTCCTATTTAAAAATTAATTCAGAAAGTAGTTAGATTGATAATATAAATAAAATACAAATTTAATAGACGTGTAGTTCAACTGCGCGCTTAAAGAACTGATCAGAATAAAAAAGGCTGCCATAAGTAACAAAATCTTCGGCTCATAATTTGTGGTATGCGGCTAATACAAAAGCTTTTGATAAATTTCAAAACTTTATTTGATTACATAATTAATATTTTTCAGATAAAAATGCCTTTCGGTGTTTATGTGCAATCTAAAAAATATATTACATGCAAAAAATTTATTAGAGTTTTCAAAAAAGAAAAAAAAAAGATTATCACCTATCTGTAACTCTTAGAACTCGAGTACGACCCCTTAGTATTATTAAATTCGATATAGTATTTCTATATTCGCGTTGTCGAATAGACAAAATAGAAACTAGTGAGAGGTGGCAATCCCAAAACTTTCTTCTATCTCATACATGTAAGTACTTCCTGAAAAATGCAGCCTATCCGCCCCACCTGTTGGATGATTTACAACAAATTCTAATTATCAACAACTATGACAACTTCTAACTGAATCTGAAGTTTGATGAAAATCCGTGCATTAGTTTTTTAGATCTATTGTGGAAAATGTAAAAAATTCTGCATAGCAGCGCCACCTGTTGGGTGATTTACACCAAAAACTAATTAGGACCAATTTATACCAGGAAGTAACTGAATCTGAAGCTTGATCAAAATTCATGAATTAGTTCTTGAGATATAGCTATTGCGGAAATCGTGAAAAATGTCGCATAGCAGCGCCACCTGTTGGGCGATTCTCCCCAAAAACTAATCAGAACCAATTTATATCAAGCTCTAACTGAATCTAAAGTTTTGTGAAATTCCGTGCATTAGTTCTTGAGGTAGAGTGCCCACAAAATTTGTGTCACATAGAGACTCACAGAGTGACATACAGACTCACAGACAAACATTTTGTAAAAAAGGGTTTTTTGGGATTCCTTTTCCTGTAATTTCCCCTAAAACGTGTAAATCCGTCAAAAACCGGAATTCGAAAAATTTTACGAATTTAGCTACATAAGATATTGTTTGTATCCAACATGTTCAGGTTAAAAAGTCTGGGCACTCTCCCCCGCCCCCCCCCCCTTCAAAAGGCTGGTTACGCCTATGTTAAACATTTAGGTTTTATGAACTAAAGTGCAATTTTCTGTTTAAAAAGAAAGTAATTTTCATTAATATTTTCTGAAGTGTAGTGTCTTTAAGAATTAACACTTGTCAAAAACGTTCTTATTCGAGCGGTCTAGTTCTTTTTATAGTTTTTAAGAATGGAACTAATTATTTTTCGCTAATTATAATGTCATTTTCGATATTGGGAATGTTGCGATATCAGTGACATTTGCTATCTATAAGTTAAAAAAATAATAATAAATTTTAAATTAAAAATCAAATATTTACGTTAGCCGTACGCAGACGATAAATCTTGAAACATACAGGTGACTAATGAAAGAAAAGGAAAAAAATAAATACGTTTATTTCAAATAAGTAAATTTTTAAACAAGATGGTTTATATTATTGAAACACATGTATAAAATTTTACCAAAAGATATACACCTAATTAAAAAAAAATCTTACCAATGTCTTGAAAAAATTTCGAAATAATAGGAATAATTCAAGACCATTATTGGGAAATTTCCGCATCTGTAATTTGCCATTTAAATCCTTTAATCGAATGAGCAATTTTCTTTCGAGAAATGAAAATTTGAAAATCGTCTGAAATGCCATAGAACAGCATTATGATGCAAAATAAAATGTTCCATATTTTCCGAACAGATGGGACAAATGTAACCAAAAACAATAGAGCTCCGGGCACTTCACCAACATGCTTATTTAATTTCAAGCTCATCGAATGTTTTTTGCGACAGTTATCGCGGGACAGACAGACAAACTAACAGAAACCAAAACATTTCGTGTCTCCACAGCAAGCCTTCACTGAAGTTTCGGCAATTATTTAAATATTAATTTAAAGTGTTTCAAAAACAATTAAAAGATTCTGATATGAGTTCCCATCTTTGAGTTTGTATTTGGTAAATTATAAAATCAGGGACATTTCAATTTTACAGTAATACTCTCACTTGACCGTTTATTTATTATTACTGATATTTATTTTATTAGTTTAGATTTTCAGGTTTATTCATAATCAAGAAAGTGGCACTGTATTTTGTTAAATATTTAGGTAATAATGGTTCTTAGTTTTTTTTTTTTTCAGCTGTACTTCATGTGGTACGTATTTTCCCCAAGAAGCATTGGAAAATATTCATTGCTGCATCTAGCAGACAAATAGCGTAGCATCAAATAGTGGAAAATCTCTGTATGCTTCAAGTTTCCTATTTAAAAATTAATTCAGAAAGTAGTTAGATTGATAATATAAATAAAATACAAATTTAACAGACATGTAGTTCAACTGCGCGCTTAAAGCACTGATCAGAATAAAAAAGGCTGCCATAAGTAACAAAATCTTCGGCTCATAATTTCTGGCATGCGGCTAATACAAAAGCTTTTGATAAATTTCAAAACTTTATTTGATTGCATAATTAATATTTTTCAGATAAAAATGCCTTTCGGTGTTAATGGGCAATCTAAAAAATATATTACATGCAAAAAATTTATTAGAGTTTTCAAAAAAAAAAAAAAAAAAAAAAAAAGATTATCACCTATCTGTAACTCTTAGAACTCGAGTACGACCCCTTAGTATTATTAAATTCGATATAGTATTTCTATATTCGCGTTGTCGAATAGACAAAATAGAAACTATTGAGAGGTGGCATTCCCAAAACTTTCTTCTATCTCATACATGTTAGTACTTCCTGAAAAATGCAGCCTATCAGCACCACCTGTTGGATTATTTACAACAAAATCTAATTATCAAAAACTATGACAACTTCTAACTGAATCTGAAGTTTGATGAAAATCCGGGCATTAGTTTTTAGATCTATTGTGGAAATTGTAAAAAATTCTGCATAGCAGCGCCACCTGTTGGGTGATTTAAACCAAAAACTAATTAGGACCAATTTATACCAGGAAGTAACTGAATCTGAAGCTTGATCAAAATTCATGAATTAGTTCTTGAGATATAGCTATTGGGGAAATCGTGAAAAATGTCGCATAGCAGCGCCACCTGTTGGGCGATTCTCCCCAAAAACTAATCAGGACCAATTTATATCAAGCTCTAACTGAATCTAAAGTTTTGTGAAATTCCGTGCATTAGTTCTTGAGGTAGAGTGCCCACAAAATTTGTGTCACATACAGACTCACAGAGTGACATACAGACTCACGGACAAACATTTTGTAAAAAAGGGTTTTTTGGGATTCCTTTTCCTGTAATTTCCCCTAAAACGTGTAAATCCGTCAAAAACCGGAATTCGAAAAATTTTACGAATTTAGCTACATAAGATATGTTTGTATCCAACATGTTCAGGTTAAAAAGTCTGGGCACCCCCCCCCCCCTCAAAAGGCTGGTTACGCCTATGTTAAACATTTAGGTTTTATGAACTAAAGTGCAATTTTCTGTTTAAAAAGAAAGTAATTTTCATTAATATTTTCTGAAGTGTAGTGGCTTTAAGAATTAACACTTGTCAAAAACGTTCTTATTCGAGCGGTCTAGTTCTTTTTATAGTTTTTAAGAATGGAACTAATTATTTTTCGCTAATTATAATGTCATTTTCGATATATGGAATGTTGCGATAAAAAAATAATAATAAATTTTAAATTAAAAATCAAATATTTACGTTAGCCGTACGCAGACGATAAATCTTGAAATATACAGGTGACTAATGAAAGAAAAGGAAAAAAATAAATACGTTTATTTCAAATAAGTAAATTTTTAAACAAGATGGTTTATATTATTGAAACACATGTATAAAATTTTACCAAAAGATATACACCTAATTAAAAAAAAATCTTACCAGTGTCTTGAAAAAATTTCGAAATAATAGGAATAATTCAAGACCATTATTGGGAAATTTCCGCATCTGTAATTTGCCATTTAAATCCTTTAATCGAATGAGCAATTTTCTTTCGAGAAATGAAAATTTGAAAATCGTCTGAAATGCCATAGAACAGCATTATGATGCAAAATAAAATGTTCCATATTTTCCGAACAGATGGGACAAATGTAACCAAAAACAATAGAGCTCCGGGCACTTCACCAACATGCTTATTTAATTTCAAGCTCATCGAATGTTTTTTGCGACAGTTATCGCGGGACAGACAGACAAACTAACAGAAACCAAAACATTTCGTGTCTCCACAGCAAGCCTTCACTGAAGTTTCGGCAATTATTTAAATATTAATTTAAAGTGTTTCAAAAACAATTAAAAGATTCTGATATGAGTTCGAATCTTTGAGTTTGTATTTGGTAAATTATAAAATCAGGGACATTTCAATTTTACAGTAATACTCTCACTTGACCGTTTATTTATTACTGATATTTATTTTATTAGTTTAGATTTTCAGGTTTATTCATAATCAAGAAAGAGGCACTGTATTTTGTTAAATATTTAGGTAATAATGGTTCTTAGTTTTTTTTTCAGCTGTACTTCATGTGGTACGTATTTTCCCCAACAAGCATTGGAAAATATTCATTGTTGCATCTAGCAGACAAATAGCGTAGCATCAAATAGTGGAAAATCTCTGTGTGCTTCAAGTTTCCTATTTAAAAATTAATTCAGAAAGTAGTTAGATTGTTAATATAAATAAAATACAAATTTAATAGACGTGTAGTTCAACTGCGCGCTTAAAGCACTGATCAGAATAAAAAAGGCTGCCATAAGTAACAAAATCTTCGGCTCATAATTTGTGGTATGCGGCTAATACAAAAGCTTTTGATAAATTTCAAAACTTTATTTGATTGCATAATTAATATTTTTCAGATAAAAATGCCTTTCGGTGTTTATGGGCAATCTAAAAAATATATTACATGCAAAAAATTTATTAGAGTTTTCAAAAAAGAAAAAAAAAAAGATTATCACCTATCTGTAACTCTTAGAACTCGAGTACGACCCCTTAGTATTATTAAATTCGATATAGTATTTCTATATTCGCGTTGTCGAATAGACAAAATAGAAACTAGTGAGAGGTGGCAATCCCAAAACTTTCTTCTATCTCATACATGTAAGTACTTCCTGAAAAATGCAGCCTATCAGCACCACCTGTTGGATGATTTACAACAAAATCTAATTATCAACAACTATGACAACTTCTAACTGAATCTGAAGTTTGATGAAAATCCGTGCATTAGTTTTTTAGATCTATTGTGGAAATTGTAAAAAATTCTGCATAGCAGCGCCACCTGTTGTGTGATTTACACCAAAAACTAATTAGGACCAATTTATACCAGGAAGTAACTGAATCTGAAGCTTGATCAAAATTCATGAATTAGTTCTTGAGATATAGCTATTGCGGAAATCGTGAAAAATGTCGCATAGCAGCGCCACCTGTGTGGCGATTCTCCCCAAAAACTAATCAGGACCAATTTATATCAAGCTCTAACTGAATCTAAAGTTTTGTGAAATTCTATGCATTAGTTCTTGAGATAGAGTGCCCACAAAATTTGTGTCACATACAGACTCACAGAGTGACATACAGACTCACAGACAAACATTTTGTAAAAAAGGGTTTTTTGGGATTCCTTTTCCTGTAATTTCCCCTAAAACGTGTAAATCCGTCAAAAACCGGAATTCGAAAAATTTTACGAATTTAGCTACATAAGATATTGTTTGTATCCAACATGTTCAGGTTAAAAAGTCTGGGCACCCCCCCCCCCCTTCAAAAGGCTGGTTACGCCTATGTTAAACATTTAGGTTTTATGAACTAAAGTGCAATTTTCTGTTTAAAAAGAAAGTAATTTTCATTAATATTTTCTGAAGTGTAGTGGCTTTAAGAATTAACACTTGTCAAAAACGTTCTTATTCGAGCGGTCTAGTTCTTTTTATAGTTTTTAAGAATGGAACTAATTATTTTTCGCTAATTATAATGTCATTTTCGATATTGGGAATGTTGCGATATCAGTGACATTTGCTATCTATAAGTTAAAAAAATATTAATAAATTTTAAATTAAAAATCAAATATTTACGTTAGCCGTACGCAGACGATAAATCTTGAAATATACAGGTGACTAATGAAAGAAAAGGAAAAAAATAAATACGTTTATTTCAAATAAGTAAATTTTTAAACAAGATGGTTTATATTATTGAAACACATGTATAAAATTTTACCAAAAGATATACACCTAATTAAAAAAAAATCTTACCAATGTCTTGAAAAAATTTCGAAATAATAGGAATAATTCAAGACCATTATTGGGAAATTTCCGCATCTGTAATTTGCCATTTAAATCCTTTAATCGAATGAGCAATTTTATTTCGAGAAATGAAAATTTGAAAATCGTCTGAAATGCCATAGAACAGCATTATGATGCAAAATAAAATGTTCCATATTTTCCGAACAGATGGGACAAATGTAACCAAAAACAATAGAGCTCCGGGCACTTCACCAACATGCTTATTTAATTTCAAGCTCATCGAATGTTTTTTGCGACAGTTATCGCGGGACAGACAGACAAACTAACAGAAACCAAAACATTTCGTGTCTCCACAGCAAGCCTTCACTGAAGTTTCGGCAATTATTTAAATATTAATTTAAAGTGTTTCAAAAACAATTAAAAGATTCTGATATGAGTTCCAATCTTTGAGTTTGTATTTGGTAAATTATAAAATCAGGGACATTTCAATTTTACAGTAATACTCTCACTTGACCGTTTATTTATTACTGATATTTATTTTATTAGTTTAGATTTTCAGGTTTATTCATAATCAAGAAAGAGGCACTGTATTTTGTTAAATATTTAGGTAATAATGGTTCTTAGTTTTTTTTTTTTCAGCTGTACTTCATGTGGTACGTATTTTCCCCAACAAGCATTGGAAAATATTCATTGCTGCATCTAGCAGACAAATAGCGTAGCATCAAATATTGGAAAATCTCTGTGTGCTTCAAGTTTCCTATTTAAAAATTAATCCAGAAAGTAGTTAGATTGATAATATAAATAAAATACAAATTTAACAGACATGTAGTTCAACTGCGCGCTTAAAGCACTGATCAGAATAAAAAAGGCTGCCATAAGTAACAAAATCTTCGGCTCATAATTTCTGGCATGCGGCTAATACAAAAGCTTTTGATAAATTTCAAAACTTTATTTGATTTCATAATTAATATTTTTCAGATAAAAATGCCATTCGGTGTTAATGGGCAATCTAAAAAATTTATTACATGCAAAAAATTTATTAGAGATTTCAAAAAAAAAAAAAAAAAAAAATATTATCACCTATCTGTAACTCTTAGAACTCGAGTACGACCCCTTAGTATTATTAAATTCGATATAGTATTTCTATATTCGCGTTGTCGAATAGACAAAATAGAAACTAGTGAGAGGTGGCAATCCCAAAATTTCTTCTATCTCATACATGTTAGTACTTCCTGAAAAATGCAGCCTATCAGCACCACCTGTTGGATGATTTACAACAAAATCTAATTATCAACAACTATGACAACTTCTAACTGAATCTGAAGTTTGATGAAAATCCGTGCATTAGTTTTTTAGATCTATTGTGGAAATTGTAAAAAATTCTGCATAGCAGCGCCACCTGTTGGGTGATTTACACCAAAAACTAATTAGGACCAATTTATACCAGGAAGTAACTGAATCTGAAGCTTGATCAAAATTCATGAATTAGTTCTTGAGATATAGCTATTGTGGAAATCGTGAAAAATGTCGCATAGCAGCGCCACCTGTTGGGCGATTCTCCCCAAAAACTAATCAGGACCAATTTATATCAAGCTCTAACTGAATCTAAAGTTTTGTGAAATTCCATGCATTAGTTCTTTAGATAGAGTGCCCACAAAATTTGTGTCACATACAGACTCACAGAGTGACATACAGACTCACAGACAAACATTTTGTAAAAAAGGGTTTTTTGGGATTCCTTTTCCTGTAATTTCCCCTAAAATGTGTAAATCCGTCAAAAACCGGAATTCGAAAAATTTTACGAATTTAGCTACATAAGATATTGTTTGTATCCAACATGTTCAGGTTAAAAAGTCTGGGCACCCCCCCCCCCCCCCTTCAAAAGGCTGGTTACGCCTATGTTAAACATTTAGGTTTTATGAACTAAAGTGCAATTTTCTGTTTAAAAAGAAAGTAATTTTCATTAATATTTTCTGAAGTGTAGTGGCTTTAAGAATTAACACTTGTCAAAAACGTTCTTATTCGAGCGGTCTAGTTCTTTTTATAGTTTTTAAGAATGGAACTAATTATTTTTCGCTAATTATAATGTCATTTTCGATATTGGGAATGTTGCGATATCAGTGACATTTGCTATCTATAAGTTAAAAAAATAATAATAAATTTTAAATTAAAAATCAAATATTTACGTTACCCGTACGCAGACGATAAATCTTGAAATATACAGGTGACTAAAGAAAGAAAAGGAAAAAAATAAATACGTTTATTTCAAATAAGTAAATTTTTATACAAGATGGTTTATATTATTGAAACACATGTATAAAATTTTACCAAAAGATATACACCTAATTAAAAAAAAATCTTACCAATGTCTTGAAAAAATTTCGAAATAATAGGAATAATTCAAGACCATTATTGGGAAATTTCCGCATCTGTAATTTGCCATTTAAATCCTTTAATCGAATGAGCAATTTTCTTTCGAGAAATGAAAATTTGAAAATCGTCTGAAATGCCATAGAACAGCATTATGATGCAAAATAAAATGTTCCATATTTTCCGAACAGATGGGACAAATGTAACCAAAAACAATAGAGCTCCGGGCACTTCACCAACATGCTTATTTAATTTCAAGCTCATCGAATGTTTTTTGCGACAGTTATCGCGGGACAGACAGACAAACTAACAGAAACCAAAACATTTCGTGTCTCCACAGCAATTCTTCACTGAAGTTTCGGCGGGACAGACAGACAAACTAACAGAAACTAAAACATTTCGTGTGTCCACAGCAAGCCTTCACTGAAGTTTCGGCAATTATTTAAATATTAATTTAATGTGTTTCAAAAACAATTAAAAGATTCTGATATGAGTTCCCATCTTTGAGTTTGTATTTGGTAAATTATAATATCAGGGACATTTCAATTTTACAGTAATACTCTCATTTGACCGTTTATTTATTACTGATATTTATTTTATTAGTTTAGATTTTCAGGTTTATTCATAATCAAGAAAGAGGCTCTGTATTTTGTTAAATATTTAGGTAATAATGGTTCTTAGTTTTTTTTTTCAGCTGTACTTCATGTGGTACGTATTTTCCCCAACAAGCATTGGAAAATATTCATTGCTGCATCTAGCAGACAAATAGCGTAGCATCAAATAGTGGAAAATCTCTGTGTGCTTCAAGTTTCCTATTTAAAAATTAATTCAGAAAGTAGTTAGATTGATAATATAAATAAAATACAAATTTAATAGACGTGTAGTTCAACTGCGCGCTTAAAGAACTGATCAGAATAAAAAAGGCTGCCATAAGTAACAAAATCTTCGGCTCATAATTTGTGGTATGCGGCTAATACAAAAGCTTTTGATAAATTTCAAAACTTTATTTGATTACATAATTAATATTTTTCAGATAAAAATGCCTTTCGGTGTTTATGGGCAATCTAAAAAATATATTACATGCAAAAAATTTATTAGAGTTTTCAAAAAAGAAAAAAAAAAAGATTATCACCTATCTGTAACTCTTAGAACTCGAGTACGACCCCTTAGTATTATTAAATTCGATATAGTATTTCTATATTCGCGTTGTCGAATAGACAAAATAGAAACTAGTGAGAGGTGGCAATCCCAAAACTTTCTTCTATCTCATACATGTAAGTACTTCCTGAAAAATGCAGCCTATCCGCCCCACCTGTTGGATGATTTACAACAAATTCTAATTATCAACAACTATGACAACTTCTAACTGAATCTGAAGTTTGATGAAAATCCGTGCATTAGTTTTTTAGATCTATTGTGGAAAATGTAAAAAATTCTGCATAGCAGCGCCACCTGTTGGGTGATTTACACCAAAAACTAATTAGGACCAATTTATACCAGGAAGTAACTGAATCTGAAGCTTGATCAAAATTCATGAATTAGTTCTTGAGATATAGCTATTGCGGAAATCGTGAAAAATGTCGCATAGCAGCGCCACCTGTTGGGCGATTCTCCCCAAAAACTAATCAGAACCAATTTATATCAAGCTCTAACTGAATCTAAAGTTTTGTGAAATTCCGTGCATTAGTTCTTGAGGTAGAGTGCCCACAAAATTTGTGTCACATAGAGACTCACAGAGTGACATACAGACTCACAGACAAACATTTTGTAAAAAAGGGTTTTTTGGGATTCCTTTTCCTGTAATTTCCCCTAAAACGTGTAAATCCGTCAAAAACCGGAATTCGAAAAATTTTACGAATTTAGCTACATAAGATATTGTTTGTATCCAACATGTTCAGGTTAAAAAGTCTGGGCACTCTCCCCCGCCCCCCCCCCCCCTTCAAAAGGCTGGTTACGCCTATGTTAAACATTTAGGTTTTATGAACTAAAGTGCAATTTTCTGTTTAAAAAGAAAGTAATTTTCATTAATATTTTCTGAAGTGTAGTGTCTTTAAGAATTAACACTTGTCAAAAACGTTCTTATTCGAGCGGTCTAGTTCTTTTTATAGTTTTTAAGAATGGAACTAATTATTTTTCGCTAATTATAATGTCATTTTCGATATTGGGAATGTTGCGATATCAGTGACATTTGCTATCTATAAGTTAAAAAAATAATAATAAATTTTAAATTAAAAATCAAATATTTACGTTAGCCGTACGCAGACGATAAATCTTGAAACATACAGGTGACTAATGAAAGAAAAGGAAAAAAATAAATACGTTTATTTCAAATAAGTAAATTTTTAAACAAGATGGTTTATATTATTGAAACACATGTATAAAATTTTACCAAAAGATATACACCTAATTAAAAAAAAATCTTACCAATGTCTTGAAAAAATTTCGAAATAATAGGAATAATTCAAGACCATTATTGGGAAATTTCCGCATCTGTAATTTGCCATTTAAATCCTTTAATCGAATGAGCAATTTTCTTTCGAGAAATGAAAATTTGAAAATCGTCTGAAATGCCATAGAACAGCATTATGATGCAAAATAAAATGTTCCATATTTTCCGAACAGATGGGACAAATGTAACCAAAAACAATAGAGCTCCGGGCACTTCACCAACATGCTTATTTAATTTCAAGCTCATCGAATGTTTTTTGCGACAGTTATCGCGGGACAGACAGACAAACTAACAGAAACCAAAACATTTCGTGTCTCCACAGCAAGCCTTCACTGAAGTTTCGGCAATTATTTAAATATTAATTTAAAGTGTTTCAAAAACAATTAAAAGATTCTGATATGAGTTCCCATCTTTGAGTTTGTATTTGGTAAATTATAAAATCAGGGACATTTCAATTTTACAGTAATACTCTCACTTGACCGTTTATTTATTATTACTGATATTTATTTTATTAGTTTAGATTTTCAGGTTTATTCATAATCAAGAAAGAGGCACTGTATTTTGTTAAATATTTAGGTAATAATGGTTCTTAGTTTTTTTTTTTTTCAGCTGTACTTCATGTGGTACGTATTTTCCCCAAGAAGCATTGGAAAATATTCATTGCTGCATCTAGCAGACAAATAGCGTAGCATCAAATAGTGGAAAATCTCTGTATGCTTCAAGTTTCCTATTTAAAAATTAATTCAGAAAGTAGTTAGATTGATAATATAAATAAAATACAAATTTAACAGACATGTAGTTCAACTGCGCGCTTAAAGCACTGATCAGAATAAAAAAGGCTGCCATAAGTAACAAAATCTTCGGCTCATAATTTCTGGCATGCGGCTAATACAAAAGCTTTTGATAAATTTCAAAACTTTATTTGATTGCATAATTAATATTTTTCAGATAAAAATGCCTTTCGGTGTTAATGGGCAATCTAAAAAATATATTACATGCAAAAAATTTATTAGAGTTTTCAAAAAAAAAAAAAAAAAAAAAAAAAAAAAGATTATCACCTATCTGTAACTCTTAGAACTCGAGTACGACCCCTTAGTATTATTAAATTCGATATAGTATTTCTATATTCGCGTTGTCGAATAGACAAAATAGAAACTAGTGAGAGGTGGCAATCCCAAAACTTTCTTCTATCTCATACATGTTAGTACTTCCTGAAAAATGCAGCCTATCAGCACCACCTGTTGGATGATTTACAACAAAATCTAATTATCAAAAACTATGACAACTTCTAACTGAATCTGAAGTTTGATGAAAATCCGGGCATTAGTTTTTAGATCTATTGTGGAAATTGTAAAAAATTCTGCATAGCAGCGCCACCTGTTGGGTGATTTAAACCAAAAACTAATTAGGACCAATTTATACCAGGAAGTAACTGAATCTGAAGCTTGATCAAAATTCATGAATTAGTTCTTGAGATATAGCTATTGGGGAAATCGTGAAAAATGTCGCATAGCAGCGCCACCTGTTGGGCGATTCTCCCCAAAAACTAATCAGGACCAATTTATATCAAGCTCTAACTGAATCTAAAGTTTTGTGAAATTCCGTGCATTAGTTCTTGAGGTAGAGTGCCCACAAAATTTGTGTCACATACAGACTCACAGAGTGACATACAGACTCACGGACAAACATTTTGTAAAAAAGGGTTTTTTGGGATTCCTTTTCCTGTAATTTCCCCTAAAACGTGTAAATCCGTCAAAAACCGGAATTCGAAAAATTTTACGAATTTAGCTACATAAGATATGTTTGTATCCAACATGTTCAGGTTAAAAAGTCTGGGCACCCCCCCCCCCCCCCTCAAAAGGCTGGTTACGCCTATGTTAAACATTTAGGTTTTATGAACTAAAGTGCAATTTTCTGTTTAAAAAGAAAGTAATTTTCATTAATATTTTCTGAAGTGTAGTGGCTTTAAGAATTAACACTTGTCAAAAACGTTCTTATTCGAGCGGTCTAGTTCTTTTTATAGTTTTTAAGAATGGAACTAATTATTTTTCGCTAATTATAATGTCATTTTCGATATATGGAATGTTGCGATAAAAAAATAATAATAAATTTTAAATTAAAAATCAAATATTTACGTTAGCCGTACGCAGACGATAAATCTTGAAATATACAGGTGACTAATGAAAGAAAAGGAAAAAAATAAATACGTTTATTTCAAATAAGTAAATTTTTAAACAAGATGGTTTATATTATTGAAACACATGTATAAAATTTTACCAAAAGATATACACCTAATTAAAAAAAAATCTTACCAGTGTCTTGAAAAAATTTCGAAATAATAGGAATAATTCAAGACCATTATTGGGAAATTTCCGCATCTGTAATTTGCCATTTAAATCCTTTAATCGAATGAGCAATTTTCTTTCGAGAAATGAAAATTTGAAAATCGTCTGAAATGCCATAGAACAGCATTATGATGCAAAATAAAATGTTCCATATTTTCCGAACAGATGGGACAAATGTAACCAAAAACAATAGAGCTCCGGGCACTTCACCAACATGCTTATTTAATTTCAAGCTCATCGAATGTTTTTTGCGACAGTTATCGCGGGACAGACAGACAAACTAACAGAAACCAAAACATTTCGTGTCTCCACAGCAAGCCTTCACTGAAGTTTCGGCAATTATTTAAATATTAATTTAAAGTGTTTCAAAAACAATTAAAAGATTCTGATATGAGTTCGAATCTTTGAGTTTGTATTTGGTAAATTATAAAATCAGGGACATTTCAATTTTACAGTAATACTCTCACTTGACCGTTTATTTATTACTGATATTTATTTTATTAGTTTAGATTTTCAGGTTTATTCATAATCAAGAAAGAGGCACTGTATTTTGTTAAATATTTAGGTAATAATGGTTCTTAGTTTTTTTTTCAGCTGTACTTCATGTGGTACGTATTTTCCCCAACAAGCATTGGAAAATATTCATTGCTGCATCTAGCAGACAAATAGCGTAGCATCAAATAGTGGAAAATCTCTGTGTGCTTCAAGTTTCCTATTTAAAAATTAATTCAGAAAGTAGTTAGATTGTTAATATAAATAAAATACAAATTTAACAGACATGTAGTTCAACTGCGCGCTTAAAGCACTGATCAGAATAAAAAAGGCTGCCATAAGTAACAAAATCTTCGGCTCATAATTTCTGGCATGCGGCTAATACAAAAGCTTTTGATAAATTTCAAAATTTTATTTGATTGCATAATTAATATTTTTCAGATAAAAATGCCTTTCGGTGTTAATGGGCAATCTAAAAAATATATTACATGCAAAAAATTTATTAGAGTTTTCAAAAAAAAAAAAAAAAAAAAAAAAAAAAAAAGATTATCACCTATCTGTAACTCTTAGAACTCGAGTACGACCCCTTAGTATTCGATATAGTATTTCTATATTCGCGTTGTCGAATAGACAAAATAGAAACTAGTGAGAGGTGGCAATCCCAAAACTTTCTTCTATCTCATACATGTTAGTACTTCCTGAAAAATGCAGCCTATCAGCACCACCTGTTCGATGATTTACACCAAAATCTAATTATCAACAACTATGACAACTTCTAACTGAATCTGAAGTTTGATGAAAATCCGTGCATTAGTTTTTTAGATAGAGCTATTGTGGAAATTGTAAAAAATTCTGCATAGAAGCGCCACCTGTTGGGCGATTTACACCAAAAACTAATTAGGACCAATTTATACCAGGAAGTAACTGAATCTGAAGCTTGATCAAAATTCATGAATTAGTTCTTGAGATATAGCTATTGCGAAAATCGTGAAAAACGCCGCATAGCAGTGCCACCTGTTGGGCGATTTTCCCCAAAAACTAACCAGGACCAATTTATATCAAGCTCTAACTGAAGCTAAAGTTTTGTGAAATTCCGTGCATTAGTTCTTGAGATAGAGTGCCCACAAAATTTGTGTCACGTGCAGACTCACAGACAAACATTTTGTAAAGAAAAGTTTTTTGGGAAAAAGGTTTTTCCTTTCCCCCTAATATCCCCTAAAACGTTTAAATCCGTCAAATACCGGATTTTGAAAAATTTCACGAATTAAACAATTTCTTCTTGTAAAGATAGACAAAAATAAAAAGATTTATACAGAATAGCAATACTTCATATTATTTAGGGTTCCTATCTCTTTGAACTTTTACGGTATACCCATTCATACTTTTCTAGCTATACCAAACCCTACGTATACTATAGTTTTTTACATAGTCATGTTTTTCTTTTGGTATCGATTTTTTTTAATAATACAGTTAATATTTAATATATTTATTGTCCGGAACCCTCTGAGCGCGAGTAATACTCGCACGTGACCGTTTATTATACATACTATTACTAATTATTTAAATATTAATTTAAAGTGTTTCAAAAACAATTAAAATATTCTGATATTTAATCCCATCTTTGAGTTTGTATTTGGTAAATTATAAAATCAGGGACATTTCAATTTTACAGTAATACTTTCACTTGACCGTTTATTTATTACTGATATTTATTTTATTAGTTTAGTTTTTCAGGTTTATTCATAATCAGGAAAGAGGCACTGTATTTTGTTAAATATTTATGTAATAATGGTTCTTAGTTTTTTTTCAGCTGCACTTCATGTGGTACATATTTTTCCCAAGAAGAATTGGAAAATATTCATTGCCGCATCTAGCAGACAAAAAGCGTAGCATCAAATAGTGGAAAATCTCTGTGTGCTTCAAGTTTCTTAAGAGGCTACTTCAGTCAAACGAAAAGACTCGTTCGCTAATGCAAATCCTATGGAAGAAATTTATAAGGATATCTCGGTCGCATTTCAATATTTTTAAATATTCTTTTGCATTGAATAGTTGAGATCGATCTGTACAAAGGCCGTTGTTTACTTTTTCGATTTTGTTTACAGGTATTTCTGCATATCTATTATACTAGCAAAACACGCGGTTTTGCTCGTGTAATAGTTCAAATATGGATATTTGGATGTCTAAGGCCCAACGGATGAGGAAATTCCATGCATTCTTTAAGATATAAGTAACATTACAATTTTTTCAGAATTGTATGTCAAAAAATCGAAAACACTATTTTGTTCCATAGCTTCTTAATAAGAAAATTTGCCAGTGTTATGCATTTGCGAATAAAAATTAATTCAGAAAGTAGCTAGATTGATAATAAAAATAAAATACAAATTTAACATACATGTAGTAGAACTGCACGATTAAACCACTGATCAGAATAAAAAAGGCTGCGCTAAATAACAAAATCTTTGGCTCATAATTTCTGGCATGCGGCTAATACAACAGCGCTTGATAAATTTCAAAACTTTATTTGAATACATAATTAATATTTTTCAGATAAAAATGCATTTCGGTGATAATGGGCAATCTAAAAAATATATTACATGCAAAAAATTTATTAGAGTTTTCAAAAAAAAAAAAAAAAAAAAGATTATCACTTATACTCTGTAACTCTTAGAACTCGAGTACGACCCCTTAGTATTATTAAATTCGATATAGTATTTCTATATTCGCGTTGTCCAATAGACAAAATAGAAACTAGTGAGAGGTGGCAATCCCAAAACTTCCTTCTATCTCATACATGTTAGTACTTCTTGAAAAATGCAGCCTATCAGCACCACCTGTTGGATGATTTACACCAAAATCTAATTATCAGCAACTATGACAACTTCTAACTGAATCGTAAGTTTGATGAAAATCCGTGCATTAGTTTTTTAGATCTATTGTGGAAATTGTAAAAAATTCTGCATAGCAGCGCCACCTGTTGGGTGATTTACAGCAAAAACTAATTAAAACCAATTTATACCAGGAAGTAACTGAATCTGAAGCTTGATCAAAATTCATGAATTAGTTCTTGAGATATAGCTATTGCGGAAATCGTGAAAAATGCCGCATAGCAGCGTCACCTGTTGGGCGATTTTCCCCAAAAACTAATCACGACCAATTTATATCAAGCTCTAACTGAATCTAAAATTTTGTGAAATTCCGTGCATTAGTTCTTGAGATAGAGTGGCCACAAAAGTTGTGTCACATACAGACTTACAGAGTGACATACGGACTCACAGTGAAACATTTTGTAAAAAAAAGTTTTTTGGGATTCCTTTTCCCCTAATTTCCCCTAAAACGTGTAAATCCGTCAAAAACCGGAATTCGAAAGATTTCTCGAATTGAACACTTTTTTCTTGTAAAGATAGACAAAAGTAAAAAGAGTTATACAGAATAGCAATACTTGATATAATTTAGGCTTCTTATCTCTTTTACGGTATACAGCTATGTATACCAAACCCTATGTAAACCAAATTTTTTTACATAGTCATATTTTTCTTTTAGTAACGATTTTTTTAATAATACAGTTCATATTTAATATATTTATTGTCCGGAACCTTCTGAGCGCGAGTAATACTCGCACTTGACCGTTTATTATACATACTATTACTAATTATTTAAATATTAATTTAAAGTTTTTAAAAACAATTAAAATATTCTGATATTTAATCCCATCTTTGAGTTTGTATTTGGTAAATTGTAAAATCAGGGACATTTCAATTTTACTGTAATACTCTCACTTGATCTTTTATTTATTACTGATATTTATTTTAATAGTTTTTCAGGAAAGAGGCACTGTATTTTGTTAATTATTTATGTAATAATGGTTCTTAGTTTTTTTTTTCAGCTGTACTTCATGTGGCTCGACGAGACCTGCACTCTTAATTGACTCATTAATTGTGATTTCTGGGAGGCGGGATTCATGTCCACAAATTCATCAAATAGTGCTGACGGGACTGGTGACAATTCGTAACCAAACAAAGTTGGCAGGCTGCATATTTCGGCATTACGTGTCATCAGTTGTAGGGCACGTGCGTAAATAGTCTCTGTATTATAGACACTCGTTTGCTGTACGAACATATGTTTCTTGTTATTTGATAAAGTGACAACTTCCTTTTTCAAAGGAACATAAAATCCTTTTGGCAGTGATTCCTCAAATTTTTGTTGCTTTTCTTCGAGGCATACGGCATCATCCACATTTACTTTCGTGTTTCCAATACAGCCACTATGTAATACCATCAGGGTGATCTTCAATGACCAAAGGGTTCAAACACGTTTGAAGTTTTTGTCTTATTTTTGCCTATCTTCTTCATCACATTTAATTCTTGCTGCACTTTCCTCTTTTTGATTCTTTGATTCTTCGCCATCTATCATATCTTGTACATCTTTAGATAGTTGACCACAAACATGCAATGATAGTGCCCACTTCTTCACCATGTTTAGTTGCAACGTTATCCCTTTTATTCCATCACGACTTTTACCAAAGCGCATAAATGTTGTTTCAATTAGCATGTCGGTCCATATTCCATTCCATATCCCGGAACTATGACGGGCCACATGCTCACCCTTTAGGAGCTTTTCACGAAGAACGAGGTTTAGTTGTTCCACGCTTTGCAGATAATATATTGCATAACGAGCGTAGTTCCAATGCCCTGCAGCAAAAAAATCAGGTATCATTGCTTGAAGTGTCCACAAATGCAAAGGCCAGTCACCTTCGCGTTCTGCGCGTATGAACATTAACATGATGCTGCCATTTGCAGAGGATCTGTACATCAAAATTGTCTACTACCGTTTGAATCATAGAGTCGGTTTTCAATCTGTTTAGCAGTAGTAACCCTGTAGTTCGAAGTTTCCCGATTGCATGTTACGGCAAACTGTAGTTTCTACTGATGATTTGTACCTCATTACTTCGTCGTAGCTGCAACAACTTCCAAAACTATACAGCAAGTCAATGAGTTGTCTTGATGAATAAGCGTGATGAAGTGTTACACCAAGTGACACTTGTAGAGGAGTATAGGTTTTTGACACAATTCCAGTTACAATGTTTCCAATAAGCCAGATGTTCTTTTGGCATTAGCTGAATCAGGTTTGACTTGCCGCTACCATCGCATCTTCGGTGCAAATTCTTGTAGTCTAATCCTTCGCTTGTTCAACAGAAACTGTTTTAATTTCAGACTTAATTGTAGAAACCATTCTGATCATGTTTAAGTCATCATCTTCAGAATTCTCAAAATTAAGAATGTGTGCTGCTTCTTTACGGAAGCAAATGATACTAGCTATTCCTGATGAACTGAGAATCACAAGATCATTACCAAAGTAGTCTAAAAGATCAGAAATTAAAGTTCTGCGGCTTTTTGTACCACCATTGCTCATGTACGTAGCCTACAGCTCTAAAGAATTCCACATACGACTACTTCATAGTGGAGATAATGACAGTAAAACCTTCACCCTCTTTACTTGAAACACTAATTTTGTTCAGTGCGCTTTAACATTTCGAGCGGCCATAAAGTTTGTGTAGCAAGAAAGATGGTACCGTCCTTCTGCTGCATCACTCATTGCTCCCATAACACGTACGCGAACCTCATCTCCCCATTCGTGACCGCTATTTTGACAAACTTGAATAATGTTCTTTTTAAATAAGTCACCTTTTTTTCTATCCAATGTTCTGCATTCTCTGAAAGTCCTCCACCGTTCTGGGTGTTTAGGATCAAGTGGCAAACATTCCTGCCCGCACACACACACACACACAAAAAAAAACAGCGCACAGAAAACTGAAAACGCTCATAGGATCGTCTGGTGCGCTTGGGTTCACTGCTGTTAGTTGTTTGAAACTGTTGTTCACTTTCCTTTTTCACTGCACGTTTAATATGGTCTTTGGATATATAACTGCTTACACAAAGCCTTGTGAAATTGCAAATTCTTTAAACTCCCACCTTGTAAACCATGTTCAATTTATCTATGAATGGTGTCACCACGCTCTCTACTGCTCTCAGCAATTTTCTTTAGTCGATCTCCACCAGTCACTAGTAAATCAGTACGATCGCAATTAAAAAAACAGCGCTTGGTATCTTCAGACATGTTTAATCTGTAAAAGATAAACAAATGAATAAAATAAAACATAATAAACATTTCATAAACTACAAAACATTTTACAAATGACATTAAGATTGGGGTTTTTTTGTGGCATCTAGCAACTTTTTTTCCTCCAAAAGCTTTATTTTTTGCGGACATGTTTCGGAGGTCCATAGCCCTCTTCAACGCTACGTCTAAAATTTCAAACAATTTTACAGTTAATGTTACATTTTAGGTAGCTTTCTTTACAAAAAGCTACCTATTGCAGCCGTTCGGAGGAAAGCGATTTCAAAAAATTTTGGTATATTTTCATCGATCATGACCCCCAGACCGCGAAACCACCCTCCGTTCAAAATTGATATATATATATATATATCTGACCTATGTCACACTGTAACTCTCGTATTTATGAACCGATTTGGATGTGACAAGGAATGTGCATAGTACATAGCAATATCTCGACCGAGTTCGTTGGCCAGCTTCATCCGCCATTTTGAAACAAAATGGCGGCCATTTAAAAAATTTAAAATTTGAAATGTGGTACCAAAAAATTGAAAATGGAAAAATATTTTTTTCTTATGTATTTTATACAAAGACTCCGTAGCAGTTTTTTTTTTGTCTATATCTTAAAAAATGGCTGAGTTATAGCATTTTGAATTTCTAGCGAAGCTGACATTTTGAAACGTCCTGAATTTTGTCACGCGGTAAAAGGCGTATTTATGAACCGATTTGGATGCAACTTCGTTTATACATAGTACAGACCAATGTCTCGAACGAGTTCGTTGGCCAGCTTCATCCGCCATCTTGTTTAAAAATGGCGGTCATTTAAAATTTTAAGAAAAATTTAAATTTGAAATGTGGTAGCAAAAAATTGAAAATTGAAAAAATATTTTTTTCTTATGTGTTTGACCTTGATAAAAAAATTCGGGAGCAGTTTTTGTTTCGTCTATATCTTAAAAAATGGCTGAGTTATAGCATTTTGAATTTCTAGCGTGGCTGACATTTTGAAACGTCCTGATTTTTGCCACGTGATAACAGACGTATTTATGAACCGATTTGGATGTACCTTGGTGTGTACATAGTACATACAAATAACTCAACCGAGTTCGTTGACTTCATTCGCCATCTTGTTTCAAAATGGTGGCCATTTAAAAAAAAAAAAAAAAAAACTAAATTTAAAATGAGATACCAAAAAATTGGAAAATGAAAAAGATTTTTTTTGTATGTGTTTGACCTTAATACAAAGATTCCGGAACAGGTTTTGTTTCGTCTGCATCTAAAAAATGGCTGAGTTATAACATTTTGAATTTCTATTGTGGTTGACATTTTAAAACGACCTGATTTTTGTCACGCGATAACAGGCGTATTTATGAACCGATTTGAATGTAACTTGGTCTGTACATAGTACATACCAATGTCTCGACCGAGTTTGTTGGCCAGCTTCATTCGCCATCTTGTTTCAAAAGGGTTGCCATTTAAAAAAAAAAATGTAATTTAAAATTTAAAATGAGGTATTAAAAGATTGGAAAATGAAAAAGATTTTTTTATGTGTTTGGCCTTGATACAAAGATTCTGGAGCAGTTTTTGTTTCTGAAAATTTGTTCTTTTGTTTATATCTTAAAAAGTGGTTGAATTATAGCAATTTGAATTTCTATCATGGCTAACACTTTGAAACGATCTTGTATTTGTCACGCGATACCACACGTATTCGCCTATTTCGATGGAAGAAGGCATGTGGATAGTATACATCAATATCTCGACCAAGTTCGCTGGCCAGCTTCATCAGCCATCTTGTTTCAAAATGGCAGCCATTAAATTAAAAAAATTATATTTAAAGTGAGGTGCAAAAAAATTAGAAATTGGAAAAGGTTTCTTTCTTAAGTATTTGACCTTGATATAAGGATTCAGGAGCATTTTTTGTTTGTCTTTATCTTAAAAAATGGCTCAGATATAGCAGTTTCAATTTCTAAAGTGGGTGACATTTTGAAAAATCTCATTTTTTGCCTGCGATAGCACTCGTATATATCAACCGATTCCGATATGAGTGAGCATGGTGCACAGCAATTACTAAGGTCTCGACCAAGTTCACTGGTTAGCCTCATCTACCATGTTGTCTTAAAATGGCAGGCACTTTAAGAAATCGCCGAATTTGGCAGCCAAATATAAGTGATTTTAAATAAAAGCAGCTTGGATAAAGCTAATTTCGCGAAATTCTCATTCATAATGATTTAGTATTGATAAAAATTATTATTGAATCTCCTACATTCGGTTTCCACTTAATTGAGCTTCGTGTGTTTGAATAATATAAGTTAGCTTTTTAAAAATAAGGAATATGAAAGCTACCTCTTCCTCCCGGCACTGGCCGGAAGGACATTTTTTATATAAAAACTTATCTAACAACACAATTTTTAAAGACATTTTTATTAAAACTTATATTCTATCGTTAATACTAAACTTTTTTTATATTATACACTTAATAATACTAAAACATGTAAAAAAACACAATTCTAAACAATTTTTATATACTTATAACCACCAGTTTCAAACATGCATTTACTCCTTTTTTGTAAATGATTTTTCTTACTTACAATTTCCTTTCCCTTCCTTCTCCTACTTCCTACTGCATCTCCTCTGCCTTCCCTCTACCTCCTGCTGCTTCCCTCTTCTCAACTGTTCTGTTTTTGGAAGGCAGTATTACTATCCCTTATACCCTGTGAGAAACTTCCCTTAAGATATCTCAGTAGCGTCACGGTGTCTGTGATCTGATCAAAAGTAAAGTATGCGCTTGCGCTTAAAATAGAAACGGCCGCAACAGCCAATCAGTAACAGCGAAGCTTCATAGCCAACGAGAGTGAGTGGTCGTTCCTGTATCTAGCCGAAGTAAGTCGAAACTCACTGAGAGAGTTTGTGGAACTCTCTCAGAGAGTTCGGAGGCCTAAGATATCTTAAGTATCGTAGTGTGAACATAGTATTACACACCCTCCTTAAACGACTTTCCATTCCAACCTGGTTTTTACGCTCACCTCATCGGTTTCCTTTTCCCTAGCATCAGTCCTCTTTTTCCCTCCACCCCCTGTCCGGTATGATTCAGTTGCTTTAGAGCCAAAAAGATCATTAGGCTTGGCAGGTGGGAGGTAGAGGACACGCCTCTTCTTCAAAATTTGGAAAAACTAAAAGCAACGCCATTTTGTTGCTTTATATACTTTCTCAACGACTTAGGTCTACTCACGGTATCTAGAATACGCGGTAGGGATCACCAAAATGTGCGCATGAATGTGTGAGAGAAATGTCCAGCTGACGTCATCACAGAGAAGGAGGCTGCGCGTGATCCCTACCGTGGGTCTACTGAGCTCGACAATAGAACGGAGGGCTAACTCCCCCATTCTGATTCATTGAATCCAGCGGTCCGCCCATGAACACAATGCCAAAGATTTTCCCGTGAAAATGTTTGGCAAAACGTAGATTTCCTCCCATAGAGTAGTATGGGGTAGATATTTTCAAATTGGATTTTCTTTTAAAATTTTGACGAAGTTGCTACAATTTTCACTGATATATATTTTTTATTGAAAAAACTATAGATTTTATTTAAATTAATCGCAATTTTTTAGTTTCATATTAGCGTAAAAAATTTATTTCGTCTCTACCGCCATTTTGTATTTATCGGCCGCCATTTTAAATTTGTAAAAACAAAACCTAGCCAACGGAGGGTTAAGATCGAAAGAGATCTCCTTCATTAAAATCCATCCAGCCGTTGGGATGTTTCGAGAGTGTAAAGAAATCCACATACCCAGATACGCGTCCAAACACATAACCTTTCCTGGCGGTCGGGTAAAAACAGCCCTCATTTGAACTGTTTAATCCACCGTTGATCCTCATCTTTTACTTTCAAATGCCTTATAAGGGGCTATTTAAAGAAATACTAAAAAATGTCTCACGTTAGAAAAAATTCATAAACTACAAAATTGGTTTAATTTAAATGAAACCTATTAAGAAAAAAAAATTAATTTTCTGTCTCTCTTTTAGTCAGACTAGGGGGCTCGGCCCCCTACGAGCTACGCTCGATCGGCTTTAAAAAGATTTTGGAAGATTGAATTATAATTTAAAAAACAGTGGCGATATTCCTATAAACGGGTTTCCATTAATTTCTCTTTGATTGGGGAATTTTAAGGAAAAATCAGCTGCTGTTAAAAGATACAATGGCTTTTTACGTCTTTGATTAAATTAAATCAGTTAAACATTTCAAAATAAGCTAATATTAAATTAATTAAGTAAACAGATTCTTTGTCTCCCGGTATTTTTTAACAAAGCGAAAAGAAAATTCTTTTAAATAAGACGTTTTAAACGCAATTTTCACCAAACTTGTCTTTGTCTTTTTAAGATTCACGTGAAAATACTTATGTTAGAAATGAAATATTATTTGCGCTGTCCTGACAAAAATAGTTGAAAAGATCATCTCAAAATATCAAATAAATGTCTCGCGCAATTTTTAAATTTAAACTGGTTTGCAATATTATTATTCAATTCCTATTATTAGTTCACACTCTCCCTATATTTATTTATTTATATATTTGTATATTTATATATCTTGTTCAAATATTCAATCGTTGATAAAATACTCATTATTCATCCTATGAAGTTGAAATAAATTTTTTAAAACTTGTACTGGATGACAATTGATGTTGATACAGTTTATTAATTAATTAATTAAATTTTAATTAATTTTAGTTTTGTATGAGAAACAAAATGGCGGCCATTGGTTATTGAAGATCAATGAAAGTATTTTCAATAAGGGGATAACATAGGGGGGGGACCCTGTTCTCTCGCCAAATACCTAAAAGTTTGTCGCCAACTTGGCGATATATCGCCAAAATGAGTTGCCAAAAGTGACACCAACTTGGCGATATCTTTAATATTTCGCCAAATTCCCATAGAGTTCCATTGTAAACCTACTTGCTTATAGAAAATCAACCAACTGAGATATTTTAATGCAACAAAAACTAATATTAGCTTAAGAGATTATATTAAATTTTTCTTTGATGACCTAAGTAGGAATAGACTTTAAAAACAAAATTTTTATATTACTTGTTTTTTTGTTCATTTTACGTAATAAGTTTAATGTGACGTAATTTCTCCTATTTAAGACTTCTACCGCATGTTAATGAATTTATTATTTTACAATATCCTTTCTCTTTTAAAATGCACGTGTAAATATAGTTTTTATGAAGTATTTTTCAATAAGTTCCTGCTTTTTATACGTAATTTAATTCTAATTTGAAAGTTTTTTTTTCTGTTTATAATAATCATGTATAAATAAATTTTTAATTTGAAGCAAACATTATTGTTTGCGCTGTTTGTACAGTTGGCAACAGTTTAAATTAATACCATTTTCTAAAATAAGTAAAAAATATCTCTCGAAATGCTAAAAATTTGAATTTAAAATAGAAATAACACCTCAAAAAATGAGTCAAATGCAGTCTGCACACCGGGAAATTTTAATGCATAATATGATTTGCTCCTCTAAAACTTTTTGAATGGGACGATTTTGTCCACCTTTAGCATTAAATATCTCTTAAAATAAGTCTTCGATTTGAAAACTGTCTGCATCAGCATGTTTATCAAACATTTCTCTATAATACCGTCGATTTTCATATTTTTCTATGGAATATTTTTCTTTATATTAACGGAGAAAGACCTCCGGTCACAAAAAATTCAAAACTTGTGGCGTAAGTTAATTTTTTTTAGAATAGAGAGAATCTTTAAACATTTCTGAACAATATGGAAAAATGCATTAAAAAATTTGCTTTGAGGGATATCTCTTACTTTTTCTTCATTTATAGGATTTTCTTCAGTTATAATCATTTATAGGTGCTTTAAACGTTGTTATTTATTTATTTACTTTGTACTGCGCCAAGTAATTTCTTATTATAATACACACAGAGTATTGTTTAAAATTTAATTTTGACACAAAATTTAAAATATTAAAAAAAAAAATCACAGTTTTCATGTGCGAAATATGAACAATAACAAATATAATAATAATTCCAATTGGATATCTTAATAGGATCTTTCAGTTTGGAAAGAGTCAGTTCATGATTTAAAAATGCTCCTAAAACTCTGGATTGAATAGGACGCGATAGCTAGAGCCACTGAAGTATTAACAAGAAAGCAAAACATGCTTCAAGCATAGATTATTAAACACTTTCCAACACATTCAGAATAATGTAACAAAACTACACCGTTCGATATGTTAAAGTATTATGTCTAATGGAACCCTATGGAAATGCACAAATACTTCGAAACCCAATTTCAGCTGTTCTCATCTACAATCGGAAAATTATCCTAATTCTTTGAGCAGCCCTGTATATAGATTTGTATGTGTGGAGCGAACATTCAAACCGTGTTTTCTCACAAAAAAATAAAAAATGAGTTATTGTTATTTTTATGAACTCTGTGTTAAATTGCACAGAAATAAATGGTATTTTTTACTAAAAAAAATTTTTCTCCGATTATAAATCAATTTTAAAACTTGACGTTTCAATCAAAGAGTGTTTCCTCCAAAGCCTGCATTCAATCAAGCAGTGATTTCTCCAGTCTGCCAATCACAGTTGTCACTTAATGTGTACTTTCGAAACCTACCATACATATCACAATTGAAACGGATTGTTTTAGAAAAAAATAAGAGAACTGTTAAAGTTAAAGGCTTCCAGAATTATAGATTTCAAGATCTAAATGAAGAATATGATGTAAATCTTCTTAAAAAGGGAGTTACTGTTGCCTTGTTCAAAGGGTTGTTTTAGAATATCTTCCTCTTAGCCACGCCATACCAGTTGAAAAGAACAAAGATGTTAAAAAACTTTTGAAGGTAATGTATAGTGAACAGTGGCAAAATCAATCTGATGATATATTGAAATGATACAACCACATTATCCATGATTGATAAGCCTGCAATAAAGAATTTAAAATTTGAAGTGGATTTCTGGCAAACGAGTATTTATTTAGTAAATATTTAATGAATACTACTAGGTACCATAATCTGTCATTTTATTTTAACAATAATCAACTGAAATTCGGTATTTATTCAAATAAAAAAATGCTATTGTATTATTTGTGAGTTAGAACTTATTTCATTCAAAAAGCGTTTTATCCACTTGTCAAACAATCAAAACATGTTTCCTCCTGATTTCTCCAAATATTAAATGCATTTTATTAATTTGTTTTATGTTTAATATCTTAGGTATGCTTGCAATTCTTTCTAATAAACAGTAATAAAAATACACAATAAAAATGAGAATTAAATACAAGTTATTTTCTTATTTATCAGTTTTTTGTGTTTTTTGAAAATTTGTATCTGAAGGAGAAAGCATGGTTTGCATGTTTGCTCCACATGTATTAACTACATGCATGCCAAAATACATACATACATTGGTTGAAATTTCCCCTTCAGCCATTTCCGCTAATAAGGAGAATTGGATATTCCACTTCCTGCCATTATTACTTAAAGACAGTACTGTAATCGATTTCTTTTGTGTGTCCCTGTAAATGAGCGACACATTTGAAAATACATTTCAAATAATAATTCAATACATTTGAAATAGGCATAATGTCAATAAAATACTCTGCAAACGACCCCCCCCCTCCCCTTATACGGTAATGTTCTTTTGAGTGAGTGAGTCCATGAACTATTAATCCCACATACTTCATACACAATACCAAACATGCTTTGGTGACCCTCAATAACGTTTATCCATTGTATGAAAATCCGAACACATTTACGGTAGTTAGAGCGTGGACAGACGGACTGAAAAGTACTCCTAACAGGGTTACCACAATACCGATAAATTTTAGCCAATTTGGCAAAATATCACCCGATTTTGACCAACTTGGTGAAATATCGCCAAATCTGACGACAAAAATAAGTTGCCAAATAGAAAGCAACTTGGCTAATTTGGTGAAATTTCCATTTAAATCCATTAGTCTTCCATAATCGAGTTTACCGCAATTTAATTTAAACTCCATGCATTTAAGGTTCTATTTTCTAGAGTTTAGTGCTTTTAAATATATATATATATATATTCATTTTTGTGAATTTTAAAAAAAAAGCATGTTTTTCCAAAAAAAAAAAAAAAAAAAAAAGAATTTTACATTTATATTTATTAAATTTTTAGTTTATAACTAAAAGTTTAAGTACAATCTTAAAAATATATTAATTACAGACTATAAAGAGAAACTTATTTTGTTAATTATTTCAGGGACTTTAAAACTCCAGTTAAAATATTCTTCTTCTTTTTCCACTCAACAGCAGTGTCGCCAGTTCGCTGCTTTTTATACTCGTTTATTTTTACTGAAGACACAATTCTTTAAAGTAAAGATAATCCATTTCACAGATTGAGTAACCAAACAATGAGTAACGCGACTAAGAAAATGAGTTTAATATCCTCATTTAGAATGAAAAAGAAGGATAGAAAATCATCTGCTAAATGAGGTGCATGGAAAATAATCGACGATTAAAAAACAAAAATAATCTCCATTTCAGAGTAAAACTCTAGAGAAATAGGAATAGTGTATAATAGGAATAATACCTTGTTTTGAATTTCTCTAAAAGCGACTATTACTTCATTTTATTTTTTTCTTGTTCAAGGGTAAGCAAATGTTTGTGAAACTGAATTAGCTTTAAAAAAAAAAAAATAAAGACAATCTCTATTTTTAGCACGAGGTTTATAAACATACTACAGGGTGAAGCAAAATTGTTTTAAAAACACAACGCAACTACGTTGCCTAACTTAGGTTTCGCAGCAGTCCAACTATGTATACGAACCCGGGGATGACATCATCACAAAAATGAAATCGTAAAATTGTCTCTCGTATATATTGTCTCTCGTAATAAACTCATATTACTAACACTACATCTTTCAGAATAGTTTTAGGTAGCTTTCATTACAAAAAGCTACCTATTGCAGCCGTTCGGAGGAAAACAATTATACGAGGATCACTCTGAAATTTTTGAGATGCAACTAGGTTTTTAAAGCTATACTTACAAAATTTTAGGTGTGTTCAAAGTAGTCTCCTCCAGCATCAATGCACTTTTGTAGACGCATTTTTCACAGATTAAATGCCTCAAGCCATTCATTTCTTGGAATAGATGAAAAAATGCATTTATAGCCACATCAATCTCTTCTTCTGAAGAAAACGACGCCCACGTAAGTTCTTTTTTAGATTAAAGAATAACCAAAAGTCACACATAGCTAGATCAGGTGAATACAGCGGATGTTCTATCACTTTAATTCGTTTTTGTTTAAGAAACTCAACTGTTAATCTGGCTGTATGTGAAGATGCATTGTCATGGTGAAGCATTAGTCCCCTAACATACACTTCTTGTAGAATTTCTGGAAGACATTTAGTGGTATACCAGTTTGCTGTTACTGCCTTCTGTCCTTCCAACTTGTCCTTCTGTATCATTTGATAGGTATAACGATTACCATCCATTAACATTTTTCGTATGGCAGACACATTATCCGGGATTACTGCCGACGGCGGCCTTCCTGCGTTTTCTTCATCCTGAAGAAAGTTGCGACCTCTGCTAAATTCTTTAAACCATCTGAACACAGTAGCACGAGCTGGAGATTCATCCCAAAATGTTAAATTCAACCGTTGAACGCATTCTTCTTGATTTAATCCTGCTTTAAACTCGTAGAAAAATGTTCTCGCGTCAACTCCATTTTCTCTTCTGTTTAAAATTTATTCTACGCTAAACAAGTTGAAGTAAGTCAGTAAAAAATCGTCTGCCGTGTTAAAATACTTTGTATTTTAAAATTAAACCGTTATTTTTATTTTGTAAATTCTCGTCCGCGCGTATCTCAATAATTTCAGATCTGATCTTTGTCATACTGTAACTCTCGTATTTATGAACCGATTTGGATAAAATTTCGTGTGAACATAGTACATACCAATGTCTCGACCGAGTTTGTTGGCCAGCTTCATCCGCCATCTTGTTTCAAAATGGCGGCCTTTTAAAAAATTTTAAAATTTAAAATGAGGCACAAAAAATTTAGACATTGAAAAAGATTTTTTTTTTTATATGTGTTTGGGCTTGATACAAAGATTCTGGAGCATTTTTAGTTTCGTCTATATCTTAAAAAATGGCTGAGTTATAGCACTTTGAATTTCTAGTATTGCTGACATTTTGAAACGATCTGATTTTTGTCACGCGATAGTACAAGTATTTATGAATCGATTTGCATGTGAGAAAGAATGTGCATAGTACATAGCAATGTCTCGACCGAGTTCGTTGGCCAGCTTCATCCGCCATCTTGTTTCAAAATGGCAGCCATGCTTTTTAAAAAATTAAAATTTAAAATGAGGCACAAAAAATTTAGACATTGAAAAATATTTTTTTCTTATGCGTTTGGGCTTGATACAAAGATTCTGGAGCATTTTTAGTTTCGTCTATATCTTAAAAAATGGCTGAGTTATAGCACTTTGAATTTATAGCATGGCTGACATTTTGAAACGATCTGATTTTTGTCACGCGATAACACGCGTATTTATGAACCGATTAGGATGTGACAAGGCATGTGCATAGTACATAGGCATGCGCATAGTACTCTAGGCCGAGTTCGTTTGCTAACTTCATCGGCCATCTTGTTTTAAAATGGCGGCCATTTAAAAATTAAAAAATAAAATTAATTTAAAATGAAGTACAAAAAAAATTTAGAAATTGAAAAATATTTTTTTCTTATGTGTTTCAGCTTGTTACAAAGATTCCGGATTATTTTTTGTTTTGCCTTTATCTAAAAAAAAAGCCGAGATATAGCAGTTTGAATTTCGAATGTATGTGACATTTTTAAAAATCTGATTTTTTGCCTCCAACAGCACTCGCATATATCAACCGATTTAGGTATGAGTGAGCATGTGCACAGGAATATTACTAAGGCCTCGACCAAGTGCATTGGTTTTTAAAATGGCGGGCTATCACCGATAATTCGGGTTAATATAATTATTAATATAATTCGGGATATCACCGAATTTGGCGACAAATATAAATCACTGTAATAAAACCAGCTTTGATAACGCTGACTAATTTCGCGAAATTCTCATTCATATTCAATATTGACAAAAATTAGTATGTAATCTTCTATAATCGGATTCCACTAATTTGAGCTCCGTGTGTTTGAATAATATGAGCTGGCTTTAAAAAAATAAGGAATATGAAAGCTACCTCTTCCTCCCGGCATTGGCCGGAAGGACTTTTAGGTAGCTTTCATTACAAAAAGCTACCTATTGCAGCCGTTCGGAGGAAAACGATTCCGAAAAATTTTGGCATATTTTCACCGATCATGACACCCAGACCCCAAAACCACCCTCCGTTCACGCATATATATATATATATATATTGCTAAAACATTTAGCTACCTAGTTATATATAAATATATATAAGATACCAATATTAAGGACAAAATATTTCAAAATGAATTTTTATTCAAAATGAAAAGATATCATAATAAAAACATCATAAAAAGCTTACATTCATAATTACATGCGCAAATGCAGCATTATAACTTGAATGCTAATATATAACCATTAATTAAACATTACCGACCATCATCAAAAACTGCAATATTGTGAATGATTGACTACACGCCATAAACCAACAATATGTAAAATAAAGTACCTTATACCTAATTACAAGAATTAACATGGAAGAAAAGAAGAATATGGATTCCGAAAGATTGAAAAACTTATATATTGAATTACGTTTTCAAGAGTACAGAATTCAATGATATGAGCAATTAGGTTGTTTTCTGTGGGAAAAAAAGCTATAAGCTGAAACTTTTTTTCCCCTGTACTCAAACAACCAATACAATAAAAGAAAATAGTTTCAAGATGAATAGAGAACACCGTCAAATGGCATGAAATGGAAAAAAAAACTACAAAACATTAAATATTTGATTTATAGCAAGAGAAATCTTACAAAACATATCGTATTAATTCCAAGTAGATTTTCAAAAAATATTCCCGCACATGGAATCCAAAAAGCATGATAAGATCAAGGTGAATAAAACAGTTAAGTTAACACAGATATTAAAAGCTATGGAGTCAGTTAATTCATGTTGAAATATTGTGATAAATATAATTTGTAACTCTCGTATTTATGAACGGATTTGGATAAAATTTCGTGTGTACATAGTACATACCAATATCTCGACCGAGTTCGTTGGCCAGCTTCATCCGTCATCTTGTTTCAAAATGGCAGCCATTTAAAAAATTTTAAAAAATTTAAAATTTAAAATGAGGCACAAAAAAATTAGACAGTGAAAAAGATTTTTTTTTTTATGTGTTTGGGCTTGATACAAAGATTCTGGAGCATTTTTAATTTCGTCTATATCTTAAAAAATGGCTGAGTTATAGCGCTTTGAATTTCTAGCATGGCTGACATTTTGAAATGATCTGATTTTTGTCACGCGATAACACAAGTATTTATGAACCGATTTGGATGTGAGAAAGAATGTGCATTAGGGTGGGCCGAAAAAAACTTTTTTTTGATTTTCGATGATGGGTAGTGCGGAAAAGTGGCCACTAGTGGCACCAAGTTCACACAAAAAATTTGAGATTTTTAGGACAATTCCTATATTTGCCGCTTTTGGCTTGAAGTTTTGCTAAAAGGCTGATTTTTGAACTTTTTTAGCAAAAATTTTTAAAATGTTAAATTAAACTTATTTTAATCGTATTTACTTGAAAAGGCATATTTTATGTTCCAAATGTATAAATAAGCTCTGATAATGTATTATTTAATTGCTATGTGTATTTTAAATTAGACGATTTTTATAGCCTTTTCGCGTTTAAGTGAGCAAAAGTTGCATGTATTGTTTGAATCTTTCAATGGTTTCTCTCTTTTGTCTTGTTTATGTCCCTTGGTCTTCCTTATTTTTTTTTCGATGCTTTAAGGGTCATATATTTGGGTGACGGACAGCAGAATCCCTCAGAAACAGATCTGGAGGGAGAAAAGGGGGTGAGGCGAGAACTTAAGCGAACGCAGTGACTCATCGTGATGTTGGGGGAGTGAAGGAGGAAGTACAAGAGAGGAGAAAGTGCGATAAGAGATGCTTATTATTTTCAGTGTTCCGTTTCCCTGAGGCATGGCGGACGCTGTGTGAGACAGGAATATGCGTTTAGGAGTGTTTGGCTTTGAAGGGCCTGGTTCAAATTCAGATTCAGTCGAACTGCTTGCTTGAAAGCTCCCACTACTTGAATCTTTCAACAATATAACCGTCTTCGATCTGGATCTAACTCCACTCCACCAGTGGCTTTGTCGCAGAACCACTATTAATCGTTGAAATTGTATCCCTCTTCATTTTCCGCGATATTTTCTTTGCAAGAGTTTTGCTTATTTTTAAATCAATATTTCCGATAAACATTTTTCGAACAGTTCTTTGATCCTTCAAGAAGTTCACCTCCCGATGTGGAACTTTACGTCTGATGTCGCAGCTACAATTGTTCAAGCCTCTACACTTACAAGATGCAATGTCAAAGAGAGAAGTTTCCGCATTTCGTACGAAATCTTCGCAGATCGCCTTGCCTTTAACGCCCGTATGATTACAAGATTTCTCCAATGATCTACGCTCATTGTAATAGTTTTTAATCTTTCCGAACAATTGTCCATTGGGAAACCACTGGTATGGAAGATTTTATCCAGATTTCGGAAACTTTTTCACCTGCCATTTTAATAATATCATCCACTGGTTGAAGATAAATATCTCGATTTTCTTCTATAATAACTGTCAGAAATAGTTGGCAATTGCAAGTCTTTCAATTTACACGGTGCCCCAAAATGGCTACTTTTCACGCTATCACATGTCTTTACATGATCATGAACTTTCGCACTAGCCATTTCTAAACTCGTCGTAATAAAACGCACAAAACACAGTAAAGTCACGTTAAACGATCCAAAAAGCAATGTATTGCACGAGAAAAAGGTTTTACTTTTACACTGAACAAATGTCACAGGGAAAGCGAGCACTGAAAAATAATAAACATCCCTTATCGCAATTTGCCCCCCCTCTTGTATTTCCTCCTTCACTCCCCCAACATCGCGATGAGTCACTGCGTTCGCTTAAGTTCTCGCCTCACCCCCTTCTCTCCATCCAGATCTGTTTCTGGGGGATTCTTCTGTCCGTCACCCAAATATATGACCCTTAAAGCATCGAAAAAAATAAGGAAGACCAAGGGACATAAACAAGAAAAAGGAGAGAAACTGTTGAAAGATTCAAACAATACATGCAACTTTTGCTCACATAAACACGAAAAGTCTATAAAAATCGTCTAATTTAAAATACACATAGCAATTAAATAATACATTATCAGAGCATATTTATACATTTGGAACATTAAATATGCCTTTTCAAGTAAATATGATTAAAATAAGTTTAATTTAACATTTTTAAAATTTTTGCTAAAAAAGTTCAAAAATCAGCATTTTAGCAAACTTCAAGCCAAAAGCGGCAAATATAGGAATTGTCCTAAAAATCTCAAATTTTTTGTGTGAACTTGGTGCCACTAGTGGCCACTTTTCCGCACTACCCATCATCGAAAATCAAAAAAAAAGTTTTTTTCGGCCCACCCTAATGTGCATAGTACATAGCAATGTCTCGATCGAGTTCGTTGGCCAGCCTCATCCACCATCTGGTTTAAAAATGGCGGCCATTTAAAATTTTAAAAAAAATTTAAAATGAGGCACAAAAAAATTACACATTGAAAAATATTTTTTTCTTATGTGTTTGGGCTTGATACAAAGATTCTGGAAAATTTTTAGTTTCGTCTATATCTTAAAAAATGGCTGAGTTATAGCACTTTGAATTTCTAGAATGGCTGGCATTTTGAAACGATCTGATTTTTGTCACGCGATATGTGTTTATGAACCGATTTGGATGTGACAAGGAATGTGCATAGTACATAGCAATGTCTCGACTGAGTTCGTTGGCCAGCCACATCCACCATCTTGTTTAAAAATGGTGGCCATTTAAAAATTTAAGAATATTAAAATTTAGAAGTGAGGTACAAAATAATTAGAAATTGAAAAAGATTTTTTCCTTATGTGTTTGAGCTTGATACGAAGATTCCGGAGCATTTTTGGTTTCGTCTATGTCTTAAAAAATGGCTGAGTTTATAGCACTTTGAATTTCTAGCATGGCTGACATTTTGAAACGATCTGATTTTTGTCACGCGATAACACGAGTATTTATGAACCGATTAAGATGTGACAAGGCATGTGCATAGTACATAGGCATGCGCATAGTACTCTAGGCCGAGTTCGTTTGCTAACTTCATCGGCCATCTTGTTTTAAAATGGCGGCCATTTAAAAATTAAAAAATAAAATTAATTTAAAATGAAGTACAAAAAAAAATTTAGAAATTGAAAAATATTTTTTTTCTTATGTGTTTCAGCTTGTTACAAAGATTTCGGATTATTTTTTGTTTTGCCTTTATCTAAAAAAAATGCCGAGATATAGCAGTTTGAATTTCGAATGTATGTGACATTTTTAAAAATCTGATTTTTTGCCTGCAACAGCACTCGCATATATCAACCGATTTAGGTATGAGTGAGCATGTGTACAGGAATTACTAAGGTCTCGACCAAGTTCATTGGTTTTTAAAATGGCGGGCTATCACCGATAATTCGGGTTAATATAATTATTAATATAATTCGGGATATCACCGAATTTGGCGACAAATATAAACCACTTTAATTCAATTAAAACCAGCTTTGATAACGGTGACTAATTTCGCGAAATTCTCATTCATATTCAATATTGACAAAAATTAGTATTTAATCTTCTATAAGCGGATTCCACTAATTTGAGCTCCGTGTGTTTGAATAATATAAGCTGGCTTTAAAAAAATAAGGAATATGAAAGCTACCTCTTCCTCCCGGCACTGGCCTGTTCTGTAAGCACATTTCGCTGTAAGTTAGCGTTCTGTAAGCCATGCAAACTGAATTGATATTGTATGTCAAAAGTCCAATCTCTTAAACAATGACTAAACTAATGTATTATATTTTTTACCATGCAAAATGAGGGTACAGAATAACCGAAGAACTACTCAAATGAGCCATCCCTTGAGTTCAGGAAGAAAGTTCCAAATGTGCTATATCACAGAGCTTATATAAGCACCATTTCTGTGGAATGGACGCGGAAAAAACGCTCCTTACTCAATAAGTCGCACATAGACAGTAACCCTCAAGACAGTAACCGGCTAGGAATAGCGTAATTTTTGCACGGGTAGCTCTGTGTTAGTTGCATGTGCATACCCCTGATTAAATCCGGCTCTTACCTCTTTTACGGTTTCAAACAGAAACTCTTGCGACTAGAGGCACTTTGCCACTTTGACTGGTTCAAAATTTCTTTTTTTTTCTTTGTTTACAATTTTATACACACGAATGATAAATATACTTTTTTATTAGTTAGAAATCGAATGTTTTTCAGTGACTGTATTCAGAAATATGTCTTCCCTCATGCCAACAAAATAAAATTTCAATTGAGGAATTCACTGTGTCATGAAATGGGTAGAGTAAAGTGCCCATATTTTGTCCCCTCTCCTAATTTCGTCCCCCTTAACTTCTCCGCTTCTGCGAAAGTGTCACCACTTATGACGCAAGGTACAGGGGACGGAAGGTAAAAGGGGTCAGTGTTTCGTTCGCCAAAACGCATACATAAATTAATGACGCCGAATTTCCTATCTTTAGAAGACCTGAGTTCTTATTACGTCGTTTGTAGAACGTTATTTACTGTATTGTAATTATTTATTTCTTATTCATTGTTATTCATTATTTTACGTTGGTAAGATGCTGACAGTAGCATACAGTGAGTTTTAGGATGCTCACTTCATCTTACAGGAAGCTCCGTCCTATTGGGAAGTAGCGTGGTCCCAATTTCGTCCCCCTTGCAGTTCTTATTTTCGTCCCGTGGACGAAATTAGGAATGCTTTTTCATAATTTTTTTTCCATTTTTTTCCTCGTGTTTGGATGGCTAATGTTTCGTTATGTTATTCTTTCACTGATAATTAGTACATTTCTTTGTGCTTTACGTTAATGTAAATTAAATTATTTTGTCATTTAGAAATAAATTTTGATTTAGTTATAAGGCTCTGCGTATTGGATTTTTTGGGGGACGAAATTGGGACCATTTTTTTTTTTCCTTTGCATTTTTTAAATACTTAAAAAAAAAAAAATCGCATTGTTAAAAATTTTTGGACGATTTCGCCTATGTTTCTATGCGCGTGGGTAGTTAGTCTATATAAAATCCAAATTTGGTAGATTTTTACTGAAAATTACAACTTCCAAGAGCCTAAAAGTGATATTAGGGCACCTTACCCATGTCATAAAACAAAAGAAATTTTTGTGAAGATTTTGATTCTGTATAAAACTATGAAAGGCCAACATTGTTGTTTTGTATGAAATCCAGGATTAAAAAACTTAAAAAGAAAATGAAAAAAAAAAAAAAGATTGCCAATGTATAGAGTTAAAAAATGATAATCTGACAAAAGAAACTACTTTCCCCCTTGGGAAAAGAAAATAAGTCTTTCTAGCTTAAAAACAACGCAAAAGAAAGAGATAAGTCTATGACCGATACCTCAGGGGAAAATTTTCTTCGAACGCAAGTAACAAAAAGTTGCTAAAACTTCTCCCTATGTCATTAGAGAACTCCTTTTTTTACTTCAAAGCATTGTTCCAGAAAAAAAAAAAAAAAAACACGTTCTTTTCTCTTCTAGAATGTAAGAAAAAATTCCCAATATTAATGAACAATTTCTATAAACTTTAGATTTCACTAACAAGTACGAATAATCCGAATAACAGAATAATATTTGTTTTTCAATTCGAAAATAAGTTAAATTGTCGTTTGAGTGCAGGTGTTAACGTGGCCAATTGGGTTTAGTATGCTGCATTTTGTGAACACAGAACGACGCCTTGCACCGTTGTATTGAGAAAATAAAAGAGCCATTTAGGATGAGGAAGGCATTAAAAAATTTTATTTTAACACAATTATACTGATTGGTAAAGTTATCATGCGAATTGAATATTTCCAACAGAGCGAATTTTTTTTTTCGGTCAGTTGGAAATATTCAATTCGTATGATAACTTTACCAATCAGTTTGATTGTGTTAAAATAATAGTTCATCTACGTTTCCATCGTTTATATGGAATTCTTTTACCTGCGGTTTATTCTGTTGAGCTGGCTACATGACAGACCAATAAGGTTTTCTGAGCGAAATAGGCTGGCTGGTTGTCGGCCCAGTTTGCTTAAATGGTTAAAGCATTGGCCTTGAAAGCCAAGGATCTGGATTCGATTCCCAGCCTGGGCATTTTTTCGCTCAGTTAGAAATATTCAATTGGTATTAAAAAACTTCATTAGAATTGAAGAGGGTAGATACTTCCGCGGATAAACATTTCTAAAAACTGTCCAATTGTATCGTATTTCGTGTCATTTATATAGAACCGCAAAATATTAATGTCAAAATAAACATGAGACAAAAAAAAAAAAAAAAAAAAGTGAACAATTTTAATTTGTACAAAATAGACATGTAATATTACAAAATCTTTCAAAATTTGAAAACGAAATAAAAACAACAAATAGGTTACTTTGTTTATGAATTTTCACATTTTTTTGCAGTTTGTGTGGATGGGAAGGGGTCATTTTAAGCCCATTCCCTTTTCTTGTTTTTTTTTTTTTATTTCCCTTGGTTCTTTATTTTATTTTTCCACTTTTCTTTTTTTTCTTTGCATCCTTATTTCTTGGTTTTCCTGCATAGCATTCATCATCATTATTTGTTAAGGCTGTTCTCAAATCTAAAAGGGCAACTTTCTAACATAAGTTTTAATTTATTTTTGTTCGAAAATGCATGAAACTAGCTGGTGCTGTTGTTCAGAAACTATGTCACTGAGCTGTTTTTTCCTTTTTTTTTTTTTTTTTTTTTTGCAAACGCAATAGATCTTTCAGAAAAGAGTGTCAAAGTGGACGTTTTCAACCGAATTTCCGCGCGAAGGAACAAAGACACTCAAGAGCGAGCGAATAACGTCTTTGTCACGTGATCAAAATTCCTTAAAACTCAATAGGTAATGGGTGGATCAAAATATGGAAAAAAAAAAACAGTTCAATTCCAAATCGCTTCCATGGCCAGGTTTTCTAATTTTATATCTTTCCGTTAAAAAACGAATTTATAAATGAGTCAAAACGTTTTGTGCTTGTTGAGTAGAGCAGTTAAGAACAGCCTTAAGGTATAGGAATAACATATTATGATTCCTGCGTATATTTTATATTTATGTCAATACAACGTGCAATATTATTTTACTGGAGCATCTTCTATAATATTTTCTTTACGACATCAATGTCATTTCAAGTACTATATATTTTATGAAAACCACATCAGTAAATATTTCATTTATTCAGAAATTCAACTTCATAAATTCAGAAATTAATCCATATAGGAATGACAAATAGAAAGCTGAAAACTAGGATCAAAGAGCATGTAGCAGACATCCAATACAACAAGTCTGGCCAGACTCTATAACAGAGAACCTTTACAAATAGATTTTAAAAAATAGTAGAATAATTTATCCATCAAGATCTTATTTGCCCTCCATCATCAGAGATTCAATAGAGATCTACTTACGCAATGAGAATATTTGCACAATGATTCAGCTTCCGTGGAGCTCCCTAGAGTTTGGAAAGAAATGCTATACAGAATCATGAAACAATAATGTAAAATAATTCGCGTTCACATCTTACCATTTTTAGGTGCGCTCATAATTATATAAATACGTAGCACCTATAGTCGTCGTTCAGTCCGTTTATCTGTCCGTCCGTCCGCATGTAACAGAGCAAAAACTACCAAATCGAATCATTTGAAATTTAAAATATATAATTGTTGCATAATTTTATAGAGTCCTTTCAAATTTTATAAAAATCAGATGGACAGGGGCAGTCAAAATTTTTCCGTTACAGGTCGGCCCATGAGAAAAAATTGTTTCAAGTGCATTTTAACGATGTGACAGCTTTTCGAACAGAATGAAATGGATAGGCACTTCACGACAGTTTGAAATCTGGAGGAATGTATTTTTGAGTATTTTGAAAGTACAAAATACTTTGAAAAGCATTTCGAAATACATTACCAAAATACTTTTGTTTTTGTCGGCTTAAAATACAAATGAATTTTGAAAATGTATCTCAAATACATGTATTTTCGATACTGCCCAACTCTGGTATGGCCATTAAGTATCCTATTAACATTGGTTAGCAGTGCAAATGGTATTCATTTTTCATTGCAGTGAGTAGACAGTGAATTGTCTCCGCCGATGGGATTTGAACCAGGGATCCCATGATCAGGAGGCGAGAACGTTAGCGTCGAGCAAAGGCCAAGCCAGTTACTCTAAGCTAGTAACTCGCTTTGTACTGATCATGAGAGATGAGATCGTACACACTCCATCCCCCAGTGAGAAAGACGTATTGCTGACTTCTGACGAGCGATATGCACTCGTGGGTGATGCTGTCGTACGCATGTGTGATGCGCAGTATGACAGGCTTTTGTGCTGTGAGCGTTTCACAGGCTTTGCTTGCTGGAGATGATTTATTGGGTGCTTCCATCTGTTGGTTATGAGAAGAGATGATTGTTGTTGAAGTTTGGATTGAATGGGTGCCCATGGGATTTGAATCAGGGATCTCATGATCAGAGGCGAGGGCGTTAGTGTCGAGCAAAGGCAAGCCTGCTCGAAGCTCGCTTTATTCTGATCATATGAGATGAGATCGCTACAACAGTCTTTTTGGTACATTTTCAGAAAATGAAACACATTGTACTGAATTTGTCTTTTCAGGCTCATTCCCAGTTGCGATTGGAATAAGCTGCGGAAATTAGGCTTCACCAGTTATGTACCGGTTGTCCCAAAAATGACCGATGATTTTAAAATTCAATAACTTGCAAACGGTGACAGATATTTAAAAATTCTTGCAGGAGGGTTATGTAGGATGTCAGGAGTTTTTTCACTGTGATTCTTGATTTTAGTTCAAATTTCAAACAATAGATGCCGTTGAGAGCAATAGGTGCTCACTCCAGACCCGGTTTTGGGTACTTCGGGATCTGTTCAATACATTTTAATCTCCTTTTTTCGCATGGAAGAAGAGTGAGGCCGAAAAATCGAGCCTGGATGGAGCGGTTATTGCTTGCAACACCATCTATTGATGCTATTTGTAACTAAAACTCAGAATCGCAGCCTACAAACTCCTGACATCTTACATAACACTCCTGCAAGAATTTGTTTAATATCTGTCACCGTTTGCAAGTTGTTGATTTTTAAAATCATTTTTGAGACATAATTTCGATTTTACATAATCAAGTCATTTCATACACAACAGACTTTTCAGCATCCAATACGTCGAATTGACATTTTCAGTTCGACGATAATCAGACACCTTGAAAAGAAAATCCACTCTCTCTGGGTCAAGTTTATTTTTGTACGTATGACACTTATTTTGAAAAAGTGATCCACTGGTACATTAACTTATTGTGCTCCACACCAGCTCTGGACCACAACGAATTCACTTAATTAATAGCACACCTTTTCTTTATATTTTACTTCTCTGGAGATAAAGTTTGTGAGACCAACTGCAGAATGTTTTCTAAGGTTTCCGCTCTTCCAATGTCATCATTTGGTTCAGAGGTTTGCCATTCCTGCACTAGCAGAAAATGTATCGAATGTAGGATTTAGTTATGTAAGGATTGCATAGTGTACGGGAGATTCTCAAAAGGTGGGATCATTAAACGTTAACTATATATAATTTTTAAAATTTTCAAATTTAAGGCCAGCTCTGGACCACAACGAATTCAGTTACTTAATAGCACGCCTTTTACTTTTCTGGAGATAAAGCCTGTGAGACCACCTGTACAACAATGTTTTTTGGGGTTTCTGCACTTCCAATCTCATCATTTGATTCAGAGGTTTTCCATTCTTGCGCTAGCAGAAAGTGTATTGAATGTAGAATTTAGTTATGTAATACACACGTGGATCCTTGAGGTGATGGAATATATAGAAGGGAACTTTTCACGACACGTTTGTGAGTTCTCTTGTTTTATTTAAAATTTTACGAGCATGGTCTGTGCAACTTTTCCTCACGATTCATGAATGTACATTTTATTCCTTGAAATTCGCGATGGTTGGGATCTCATCCAAACAATGCCAGTGATTCATTCCTTTATCAAAAAGTCTTGTCGCGGTCTGAATGGATGGTTGTCAATGGATGGCGCTGGTCTACTAAGAGGATGCTACTTTAGGCCTTTGAGTCGATTTTTCAGACACATCAGAGGTCACAATCTGAAACAAAAAGTAAAGATTTTATTTCTGCGAAACAACACTTTTAATTTTATGCAAATACATTCTTCTGCCACACCCAATTGCTTTTTCGTAACAGTATCCTAAAATAAAACACGGAGTGATCTATTCTATACTAGTGTAAGTGCCCTTACTTGGACGGTGTGTAGAAATCATTATTTTCACTTGAAATTTAAAAAAAATTAATACAAATATGAATAATATACTCGAGTTGTACTCGAGTCTTGTACTAATCATTATTTTTATTTTTCCATTTCAGAAATTAATACGCAGAAAATGGAGTTGAGTTGAGTAAACCTTTACTTCTAAAACAAAAACAAAAACTAATTTCATTGGTTCATAGGTAAATGATATCAAAGGATAATGATGACAAGATTTCCATTACAAAATTAAACAGGATGGTTTCGAACTATACATGCATACTTACAAAGGAATAAAGAGAAAAAATACAGTTGTTTTAAAATGCATTTCATAAATTATAATAATTTATGTTACATAAATTGTAGCTTATGAACTATCACTTAAAATACTACATTTACACTCAGAAATAAAGCCACTGAGTGGATTGAATCTCCCAAAAGGATATTTCAGCTGTGAAATAAAAATGTGGGAACTTCTCTCTTAAAAGTTTTTAAGTTTGTTTGTGAGCAGATTAGAGCAGAATAGACGTAGGCGAAAAATAATTTAGTGCGTGTGTGTGTGTGTCCGTGCGGGGGGGGGGGGGGTGAGGAAGACTGTATCGTAAATTCTGTCTGAATATCGTAAAACTTCTTATCGACTTCATAAAATGACTCTTGAACGAGATAAAGATTCGAGTTGTGTGCGGTCTTCAATCTTCTTTCCAATTAGGAAAGCCATTATCCGTTTTAAACGTAAAGTGACATTGGGACATAAAAGAAAGCTATTAGAAATTCCTTAAATACTAAGAACCTATACTGTAGAAAGCCTCTTGAATTAGCAGTAAAGAAGGGCCAGTCAACAATTCTTTTCTCCGCCTGTACCTCACCTTTTTTTTTACTTTCTTCTATCTTTACAAGAAGAAAGTATTGGATTCATGAAAATTTTCGACTTCCGGTTTTCGACGGAATTATACGTTTTAGGGAGTAAGAGAACCCGAAAAACATGTTTTTACAAAATGTCTGTCTGTCTGTATGTATGGACACAAATTTTGTGGGCGCTCTATCTCAAGAACTAATGCACGGAATTTAATAAAAAATTATATTCAGTGAGTCACTGATATAAATAGGTGCTGATTAGCTTTTGGTGTAAATCGTTCAACAGATGGCGCTGCTATGCAGCATTTTTCACGATTTCCGCAATAGCTCAATCTCCAGAACGAATGCACAGATTTTCATCAAATTTCTGATTCAATTATTGCATGACAGGAATTGACAGTTTATACATTTTGGTGTAAATCGCTCAATAGGTGGCGCTGCTGTGCTCCATTTTTTACGATTCCCGCAATAGCTCTATCTCAAGAACTAATGCACGAATTTTCATCTAATTTCAGATTTAGTTAGACGTTGACACAAATTGTTGTTCATTGGGTTTTCGTGTTAATCGCTGTATAGGTGGCGCTGCTATGCTGGAGTTTTCACGATTTTTAAAATAGCTCTATCTTAAAAGCTAATCCACGGATTTTCCCCAAACCTCAGATTCAGTTAGACGTTGACATAAGTTGTTGCTTGGTGGTTTTAGTGTAAATCACCCAATAGGTGGCGCTGCTAGGCTACATTTGGCTGGATTTACACGATTTCAGTGGTAGTCCTATCTTAAGAACTAATGCACAGAATTTCATATCTTCAAAATCCTCATGATGGGCATAGATTGCCAGGTAATTTTAGCACTGTGACAGACAATTTTGAAGTATTAACATGTATGAGATCGAAGAAAGTTTTGGGATTGATACAACCGACTAGTTTTCCTCTTTCCATGTTAACGTTGGAGACAAAACAGGATTTCAAGGGACCGGAGCGTAGGAGAGAAATGAAAAGTTCAATGAAACTGAAAAATTCGTTTTGAAAAGTAAAAGAAGTGCAATAATGGTGAGCGCATCTTGAACAACATTCATTAATAAGGCAACATGAAAAATGAAATTTTTAATAATTTATTTATATACTAGCTGACCCGCCCGGCGTTGCCCGGGTCCGTGGTGATATTTAAAAATTATCCTTAAATTTATATGATTTCATACCTTTAACTCGATTTTGACTGAAATACGTACCCACTCACTCTGTGGAAAAGGGGGAGAAGCTGTTAATTGTTGAAATTTGCTATGTAAATTTTTGGAAAATTGTATGCGACAGTCATGAACAAATTAAAATTTTAAAACACCCTGTACTGATGAAAAAATGAGTTAAGAGGAGAGGAGCGAGTGCTTAGTAATGTACAGGTCAAAAGCTTTAAAACGATATATCACATGAAAAAATCCATTTCCACATCCCCTTGGGGGAATGGCCCCTAATACCTTCGGATCAGAAATAGACTCCACCAATTGAGGGGCCGTGAAGGTCAAGCCTTCAAATGAGGTCGAATCTTGCTGTAAATAATTCACAGCGGCGTCAGAAAACTGACACCTCGGGAGGTCATTTAAAAAAGAAAGAAATATTTTTGAAAAGAAGTTTGAAGGACTCAAAACACACATTTTTTTTTTTTTTTAAATTTTAAAAAGTTAGTGAACTATTTTAATACATTTTATAATTTCTTTCTTTCTTGAACACTTCCCAACAAAGTTGAAAGTGTTTATGCATTCAGTTTGTCTGTCTGGTAAATATACTCGGATTTTTATGCAATTGATAACGATTATTTAGGATCACCAAAGCTTGTTTTGTGTTGTATATGAAGTATGTAGGATTAATAGTTCATTTACAGGGGCAGTCAAAAATATTCCATTACATTATGGTACATGGGTAATAACGGGGAGGGGAAATTGTTTGCAGAGTATTTTAATGACATTGCGCTATTTCAAATGGATTGAAACTTATATAAATCACTGAATTTCACTACGATCACGTTAGAACAATGCATTCATAGCATTTTTTATTCATTTGCAGGGACACACAAAATAAATAGGTTACAATACTGTCTTTGAGTAATAATTGCTGGAGTGTACGTTTTAAAATTCGGTATGCCCTTTTAAATTTAACTAATTTTTTTCATGTTACTCATATATAAATTCTATACCTCATATACAAGGGCTGCACAAAAGTATTCACGTATCATTCTCCTTATTAGAGGAGCTTGCTGAAGGGGAATTTTGAACTGAAGTATATGTATTTCTTAAGTGAACTAAATTTTGGCATGCATCTAGTTAATAGATAAAATCTCTATATCATATACAGGGCTGCTGAAAAAAATGCAGATAATTTTCCGATTGTAGATGGAAACAGCTGAAATTGGGTTTTGAAATGTGTTATGTGTTTGAATAAGACGCAATATTTTAATTTTTCAAACGGTGCAGTTTGTTTACATTATTCTGAATGTGTTGGAGTTTTATATGCCCTATATCTATGCTTGACGCATTTTTTCTGTAGGTTTTTTTTTTTTTTTTTGTCTGACTTGTTATGGTCTCTACAATCTAAATTCTTTAAAGGAAAGGGGGGGGGGGACTTCCCTGTAGCCCACCCAAATAGTACCACTCTAACAACATACACTTTTTTTTTTACTGTCACAGAATGAAAAAGGTCTAGAGTTAAAAACAGAAGCATATTCAATGATGAATTAAACTGTTTATTTATCATGATGAGAAAAGTAGTAAAGAAAAAGAAAAGTGCCCAGTTAAAATAATGTCATTGACCTCACAGGCTATTCACGCTTATTGTACAATATACACTTATTTCAAAGAATAATGCCCTTGAAAAATAAATTAAACTAATGAACCTCAAAATCTAATCAGGGAAGCGCCTTATCAAAATAAACCTATATACCAAATTTAAGCAAATCGGATAAGTCTTAGCTTCATTGTTTCCCCCTTTATACTTAACCAATCAACCTCCAAATCTAACCAGTGAAACACCTTATCAGAATAATCCAGTATACAAAATTTAAAGCAAATCGGGTAATTCTGCATGATAAACCCATTGATCTAAATTAAGAGGGGTAACCCGCCCCCCCCCCCCATAACCAATGAACCTCCAAAACTAATCAAGGAAGCGCTTTATCAGAATGAACTTAGAAAAAAATTTGAAGAAAATCGAATAATTCTGCATGTAAAATCCATTTATATAAATTAATTTGGTGGATTAGCCCCCGCCCCCCCCTCCCTTTATACTTAACCAATGAAACCCAAAAAGTAATCAGGGGAGCACTTTATCAGAATGAACCTAGAAAAAAGATTTGAAGCAAAGCGGATAATTCTGCATCGCAAACACATTTATTTAAATTAATGGGGGAGGGTTAGCCCCTTCCCCCACCCTTTATACTTAACCAATGAACCTCCAAATCTAATCAGGGAAGTGCTTTATCAGAATGAACCAAGAAATAAATTAGAAGAAAATCGAAAAATTCTGCATGTAAAATCCATTTATCTAAATTAATTTGGTAGATAAGCCTCCCCCCCCCCCCTCTCTTTATACTTAACCAATGAAACCCAAAAAGTAATCAGGGGAGCACTTTATCAGAATGAACCAAGAAAAAAGATTTGAAGCAAATCAGATAATTCTGCATCAAAAACGCATTTATTTAAATTAATGGGGGAGGGTTAGCCTCTTCCCCCCACCCTTTATACTTAACCAATGAACCTCCAAATCTAATCAGGGAAGCGGCTTATGAAAAAAAAACCAGTATACAAAATTTGAAGCAAATCTGGTAATTTTGCATGATAAACCCATTGATCTAAATTAAGGGGTTAACCCACCTCCCCTCGTTCCTCCCTTTATACTTAACCAATGAGCCCCCAAAACCAATCAGGGAAGTGCCTTATCAGAGCGAACCTAGAAAAAAATTTGAAGAAAATCGAATAATTCTGCATGTAAAATCCATTTATCTAAATGAATAAGGGGGGGGGGGGGAATAACCCCTGTCCCCTTCACTTTATACTCAACCAATGAACCCCAAAAACTAATCAGGGAAGCATCTTATCAGAATGAATCTAGAAAAAAAAAATTGAAGCAAATCACATAATTTTGCATGTAAAACGCATTTATCTAAATTAATGGGGGAGTATTAGACCCTTTAAACTTAACCTATGAACCTCCAAATCTAATCATGGAAGCGCCTTATCAAAATAAACCGGCATATACAAAATTTGAAGCAAATTGGGTAATTCTGCATGATAAAGTCATTGATTAAGGGAATTAACCCCTTGTTCCCCCCTATATACTTAACCAATGAACACCCAAAACTAATCAGGGTAGCGCCTTATCAGAATGAAGCTAGAAACAAAATGTGGAGCAAATCGGATAATTCTGCTTGAAAAAACCATTCATATAAATTAAGGGTGGGGGAGGTGGATTAGCCCTGTTCCCCTTTTTTTATACTAAACCGATGGACCTCAAAAGCTAATCAGGGAAGCACCTTATCAGAATGAACCTAGAAAAAAATTTTGAAGCAAATCGGATATTTCTATCAAAAGTTACATATGTACATACAGAACCTGCGGACACATTAGATCTCAGGCTTTGATAGCCTGTGAGCTAAACAAAAAAAAAAAAAATGGGGGGGGGGGATATATGAGAAATAAGGTGCAATTTTATTCCTTTTTCACTTTTAGATTATAATAAAATTCGTTTAACATAAATGCTGACATTGATATAGTGGATGGAGAAGGATTATTAAAGTATTATTCAACTCATCATTTAAGTATTTTTAATTAATTACAAAATGATAATAATTTAAAACTAAAATATTTCAATATATGAAAATTAATTTTTGATCAAAAGAATGCAAAAAAATATAAGCAAAAAATAGATGAATTTGGACTTTAACCATGACTTTTTTTTTTTTTTTTCAGACATAATAGTGAATCAATTTCATTAAGATTTGCTTAAATCACATCCTTCTAAATTGATTTAACACCAGCTTGCCATGTTTTTCTTAAATCGGAAAGCACTGAAGCTTGCAATGTTTTCTTAAATCGGATCCTGCTAAATCGATTTAACACCAGCTCGCCATGCATGCAGAAGCTGCATCAATGTAAATAAATCAGTTTTCCAATGTTAGCTCTGAATCGGTATTTTGATTTAAATCGATTTAAAGCCAATAGATAAATAAATATTTCTGATGTTATCTTTAAATCGATATAAGACTGATGGTTAAATCGGATTTTTGATGTTTGTTTTAAATTGCGATGTAAGGCTAAAAGGACAATGGCTAAATCGTAATTCAAGACATTAGCTAAATCGCGACTTTCGATGTTAGTTTAAATCGATTTAAGACCAATGGTTAAATCGGATTTTCCGATGTAAGCTGTAAATCAATTTAAGACCTAGGCCTACGTAACGGTAACTTAACCTAACCATAACCTAACTAACCTAGCCGTGCATATTCTTCTAAGTACTTTCCACCGCCACGGGGCACAATGTTTTATACGAATATCCGACATAGGTCACCACCGCCTGCAGCCAGGTATAGCAGGCATGCTATGCACACTTTGCAATATCTTTTAGTTTCACATTCCACCACCAGGATGCACACTCTCTCATAAACAAACCTATATACGAATGAAACTCAAATTTTCAACCTATCCATAGATATATTACTCGATGGGGTGGTGACACAAATAAGAATTTAAGAAATTTGCTGAAATTTCTATTCGGAAATAATGGTAACCATCACTCAATTAAGACCCCAATATCACCTATAACCTCCAATATCACCTCGGACAGGGCTCACTGCTGCATGCTTCACCGTATACTGAAATTTTTGTCATGTGTAGATGCTGTCACTGAAAAGTGCACTTCGCAGCTGGATTTTAAAATTTCAATGTAGATTTTTTTTATTATTATTAAAATGTGCATATGGCATTGTGACGGCAATGAAGCAGCCAGCCAATGAGAGCAGGCGGTAAAAAATATGGGATCCAGCGACCGCACTTCATAGCTTAGGGGTAAAGATAAATTGCACTATTAATGTCGCATCAGGTTTATTTTAAAGAAAAATACATTTTTGCACATTTCTTTCTATAAGATTTAATGTTATTTGCATTAATTGTGATATTTCATAATGTTTTTTTACTTTTTATGCAAAATATACAAATCACATAAGTTAGTAACAGTTGTATTCGTTCTTCGTGTTAATGGTGATTTATGTATGCATAGTCGCCCAAGAATGGAATGTGTTTCTTGAACTTTACTTTCTATGAAGTAAATAATTTCCGTTCTTGGGCGATTAAGAGTCCATTCATGAGCGATTCTTATGAAACTCGTAATATATCACAAAATGTTCTTTGTATAAGTATTTAGCGCACTGAGAATTTTTCATTCAGTTCTTTACCTTTTGTTAATCTTTTCTCATCTTAATGAAAACACATGCTCTATTCTTTAGTGACTAAAAATATTCTTAAATGAAATAAAATGAGTTCAATAACAAATCTGAAAGAAAACAAACCGTAGACCTCACTGACAGAATTTTCCATCCAGTTCTACAATTTCTCGCATGTTACATATCATAATTTTGATAAGAAAGGAAAACATTCAGTAAAGCAAATAAATATGTTTTCAGTGGGATTTCTTACGAAACTCATAATATATGGGTAAGTCTATGTGGCGAAAAAATATTAACAAAAGGAAAACCCAAATAACCTCATTCATTTTCCCTGAAGTCAAAAGTTGTTTGGTTTTATTTCCCCATTCTTGGGCATTCGATGGCAACTTGACAACATAGCATAGCATTAGAGTCCTGCATTGGGTCTGGTTACCCACTTTTACCCGAACCCGACCTGCAGTTCGGGTCGGGTCTATATTTTCCCTTGCGAATCTGGTTCGGGTTGACTTCAACTTCTTTTGTTTCGGGTTCGGGTTGGCTTTTTGACGTTTACAGTTCGGATTCGGGTTGACTCGATTTTTTAAAAGAATGTCCAAACTATTTTTTCACATTAAAATTCTATAAAAACTGCAGATCAAAGTTTCACAAAAACAAAATGCGTGCCTGTCAGTTTTGTATAGTCTTAGAATTCGTTTCTGGAAATTAATATAAACATACTTTCTCAATTACTGATACGATAATGATTATAACGAATCCAGTAAAAAACCTATAGATGGCCCGAAAGAATTCTTGTAATGCGAACCCGACCTGCAGAAAGAAAATTAGATTCATTCCGAGCCGAAAAAACAAAATTCAGGATAACCCGATTCGATGTTTGACCCTATACAATGATCCCAACATGCTCAGAGGTTTTACCATATTTGAATGTTAAAGAATATAGATTTGTTCATTCTTCCATGTAAAACATAAAAATTGTATTAGAGATACAATTGTAGATTATTTTTCATAGTGGCATTAAAACATAATTTACTTTTTTTGCATTGCGGGTTCAGGACGGGTTGATGGAAATTATTTTTGCGGGTTCGGATCGGGTTTCCGAAAATTATTTTGGGGGGTTTGGGTCGGGTTGCGGGTTGACTTAAAATGGAATTTGTGGGTTCGGGTCGGGTTGTACCCGAACCGCGCAGGACTCTAATATACATCTTATACCAGACTGCATGTCCGTTCTTGGGAAAAGATGTATATTGTCATGAAACCATTTTAATTTGCAAAAATGAAGTCAATAAAATCACCATTTTGTGACAAATTTAGTTTCATAAGAATCGCCCAAGAACGGGCATGCAAATCTGGTATTTTCGCTTCATTGAATTGGGCCTAAACTTTGAACTCATATGCTTGGCACTATGAAAACATTCAATAAAGTGCAAGATATAGGTTTTTGGTAGGATTACTTACCAAACTCATAACATATGGTGTTTTGTATATAAAATAAACTAATTTCAATAACAAATCTTAATTAAAACATACATCTCATACTACATTCACAGGATTTTGCATTCAGTTGTACAATTTATAGCATGTTATGATTTCACCGTTCTTGGGTGTCTAAAAATATAGTCAATATTAACAGGAAGAAAGATAACTACAATAAATAACAGTACTCAAAAATTTCGTTCATTGAATTACGCCTAAACTTTAAACTGATATGCCTGGCACTATGAAAACATTCAATAAAGTGTAACACATGAAGAAAAGATTTTAACAAAAGGAAAAGAACTGAATTTAAAATCCTGAGGGCGTGAAATACTTATATGATGAAATTATATGGTGATATATTATGAGTTTCATAAGAATCGAACATTAACTTCACTTTTAATTGCCCAAGAACAGAAACTATTTACTTCAGAGAAAGTAAAGTTCAAGAAACACATTTCATTCTTTCGCGACTACGCCATTAACACAAAGAATAAATACAATTTAAACTAACTTACGTGAATTGCATACCTTGCAAAATAAGTAAAAAACGCTTCGAAATATCACAATTAATGTAAATAATATTAAATCTTATACGAAGACAAACGCAAAAGTATATTTACATGCAGCTTACGACACATAAACATTGGGAGTTGCGAGAATGAAGTTTGCCCTTTGCCGCTGCCGCTACGATAGATCCAATATTTAACGCCTGCTCTCATTGGCTGGCTGCTTCATTGCCGCGGATTGGCGGAAAGTTGTAAATAGCCTCTAACGCATAAAGTTTTAATTTAAAACAAAAAATCTAAATTGAAATTTTAAAATTCGGCTGTGAAGTACACTTTTCGAGGACAAAATTAACAAATGACGAAAATTTCAGAGGCCTAGGTGCTATAATTTCGGCGCTTGCCTCGGTCAGGCAGGCAGGCAGACATCTCTTGTTTTATATATATAGATATTTTCGGGAGATAAAACCTAGCTTTTCTTGCGAGAAAAGAACAGTGGATTGACACCATGAGTGTATTTTATGAGTATATACCATCAGACATAACTTATACCACTAATTAAAAAAAAAAAAACTGTCCTATCAATCACGGTGATTAATGAAGACAAAAAGGACATTTTAAAATGAGTGGTGGACGTTTGCTTGAATGGCTCCCGTCACCCCCGTTAAGATGACTCCTGTAAGGTCACAGAAATAGAAAAGAGGTAACAAGCCTTGAAAAAGATGCTAGTTCAAAAATGATTGCATCTCAAGAATAGATAGCCGACAGGAAAATTAAGACTAGAAAATGAGAAATATAAAAGGGAAAGAACCTAAAGCTCTTAACATATGCAGTAAAAGAGAGAAGCGAAAAAAGAAAAGAAAAATAATAGATGCTAGTTCAAATGTGTCACTAAGAAAAACGAAAAAAATATCAGAATTGCAAATTAAATCATGATACTATAAAGGGAAAAAAGTGTTGAAAGCTATGCCAGAAAAGTTAAAGTGGCAGAGGATCACACAAGCGCAGAAATTATGACGCCATTAGAAGGTGAGATATCAGTAGACTATGAAACTGAAAATGCTGCAGTTACAAAAATACAAAAACCTTGTTGGAAAAAGAAGTAGACTGTCGACCTTTCGAACTAAACTGTTTGAAAGGAAAAAACCGCTTACAATCTTCGTGTCTGTGTACATATTACTGAAGAATGAAATAACTCAATCAGTCAAGATCGTAGACTACATTTTTGATTTTCACTTTTCCAGTAGCGGATGTTATACCACTATATATTTACTTCTGAAAACTCATAAAAATGTCGTTTATGTGTTGTTGAGGGAACTTATAGGCTAAGGGTTTTTCACGAGTATTCTAGTAGGCACATGAAAGACGTCCAAAAATTCAGGCAAAATGAAAGATTATAAAAAATTGAATAATACAGCTCAAACATTAGATCCGATGCAACTGTTTTACATGCTCTTTGTGCTTACAATCACTTAAAAATAATTGTGTATCACTTTAGCCTCATTCTGTGGATCTAATACGAGACAGAGTTTTTTTTTTTTTTACTTTTAATTTTATAAGATTCAATATTTTTTTTATTTATTATTTTTTATTCAATATTTTTTACAGATAAGGGAAACACAAATCCAAATGACAGATTTTTTATTGGGACTCAAGTCAACAGATCGAAAGCGACTCTGAAAAGTTTAGAATTGCCTTTCTTAATAGCCCCGATGGACCCTATATGTGTTTGAGAAGGTGTGAGTCAAGGTCCTAAGCACAACTTAAGAAATGGTCTGCTCACAAATGGATTCATACGCATCAGATTGTGCAGAACAAGATCCCTCTTGCCCTTAGATGATTTAGCATCTCTCCAAAATTTTACTTAAAAATAAGTAATATTAAGAGATATTTCTTCATTCAAATTCTAAAGATGACTATTTTCTGAAAAGATATGTTTACGTCCATACTAAATATTTAGCATCAAAACGTCCATTCATTCCAACTAGTTAAGAAAAAGTTGCAGCTCAGTGGAAAATGCAGGGTTTAGGGGTTTTTTAAGCACAAGATTAGATAATACTGGGTGTCCCAAAAATGACTGATGATTTTAAAATTCAATAACTTGTAAACGGTGACAGATATTAAAAAAATTCTTGCAGGAGTGTTATGTAAGGTTTCAGGAGTTTGTATGTTGTGATTCTGAGTTTCAGTTCACCTAGCAAGGCCGCTGCAAGCAATAACCGCTCCATCCAGGCTCGATTTTTCGGCCTCTCTCTCCTTCCATGCAGAAAAAGGAAATTAAAATATATTGAATGGATCCCGAAGTACCAACAATCGGATCTAGGCTATCTAGGCTAAGCTTCTAGGATCTAGGCTAACACCTATTGCTCTCAGTGCCATCTACTGTTTGAAATTCGTAAAAAACACAGTAAAATTCACAGTAAAAAACTTCTGACATCATACATAAACCTCCTGCAAGAATTTTTTTAATATCTGTCATCGTTTGCAAGTTTTTGAATTTTAAAATCATCGGTCATTTTTGGGACACCCGGTAAAATAAAATAAACACGTGAGCAAGGGGAGGTCAAGGTCTCAGTACAACTTCAGTACAACATTCTGTTCCGAAACCGTATCTTCTATTCTGGATCGAAACTTGTCGAAAAGGAAACCGAAATTTCGGCATAGAAACAACAAGAAATCTGTACTACTGATTAGGCAATTTGGCAGTTATAGAGCCCGCTCTGCACAAAGTCTGGGTTGAAGGTGACTCTGAAGAGAGCAGGGACGTAGCCATTCGTAAAGGAAAATAGGGATTCAAGGAGTCATTTAAAAATAAGTTGAACCATTCATGAAATAGTTAGGAGACTACGAATCGTTCCAACTGATTAGGAATGCCATTATCACAAAACCAATATTTTAATTCTTCTAAATAAACGATTCAAAATGTACTATCCCATTATAACATTAATGAACGAATAATAATGAACGTACAGTTTGCGAAGATGTTATTAGTTCTGCTGGACCGATGTTTCGGTTTCATTTTCTGCAAGTTTTGGTCCAGAATAGAAAATATGGCTTCTATTAGAACTGAATACATTGTTGTTTTGTAAGTACTACAGAGTTCATTATTACATGAATGAGGCCTAGGGACGTTCGGGAAGGTGGAATTACTCTCCCAACTGAAATTTAAAAATATTTAATAAATGATTGAAATGAATTAAAGCAAGTATGTGATTTACAGAGTTAAAATGAAGGTTTCTGACTTGAAAATTGACCTCTTAGAAATGGAATCCATGTTTTTTTTGCAGGATGCGTGGAAGACAAAAAATGATAGTTTTTGGAAACATTTAAATGTGACTTTTTCAAACCGGTTGGGGCTTCTGCTCCTTTTCCTACGCCTACGTGTGTAGATTATTCCTTACTTAAGACGAATACATATCACTGCACTCTTTCCAAAGTATCGTGTATTTATTTTCCTTTGGGTTTCCGTATTTTGGCTGTAAAATGAATTCATGATGCGTTTATTTCTACTTTATACAGTCGCTTAGAACTTTACGCGTAAACCAGTTCTCAAAAAATAAGAAACGCTACTTGTTTCCAAATCACATCAATAGTCAAGTCAGCGAATTTAATTCTTTTAAGGCTGTTGTCCCATCCAAAGGAGCTACTTTCACACACTTTTTAAAATTCATTTTTGCTCCGAAACACATGAAATGGGTAAGAGTTGTTATTAAGAAACTGTGTGACTGAAAGACGTTTTCCATTTTTGGGCCCTAGCAAAAGATCTTTCAGAAAATACTGTCGAAGTGGGCATTTTGAAACTGAATTTCCGGACAGAGCAGCGAGAGGAACGAGAAAAACCTGTCGCCACTTGACCCAAATCGCTTGTACCTCAATCAATCATTTATGGATAAAAAAAAAATGGAAAACGCAATTCTTTCCAAATCGCTTCCATCATCCGCCCATTTTATGCTTTTATGTTGCAAAAAGAGTCAGGAAGTTTCGGGTTTGTTGAGCAGGAAATTTTGAGAATTATCTTATGAATTTTATAAATAAAATGAGTTCGTGAACGTGTGAGAAAGTTCCCTATTGTGTATCGCGAAGGATAAAATTGTTAAGAATACGTTTAATATTAGCTTCCCAGAAGGTTTTGATATTCCAGTGTATTTCCTCTCCCGCTGCAGAGGACCCGACCCCTATTTCCTTTCTGGGAGCGGAAAATTTCGACACATAAAATGCTCCCGAGAAATTTCTTTTCAGGAAAGAAATTGCCTTTGATTAGGAGTAATGGAAATCTAGCTGCAAAAAGAATTTGGAATTAACTTTTCTCCTTTCCGAAAGTGCTCCCAGAAAAACCCAATACGAAAGGAGGAGAGTTTCCTCTTCAGAGAGTTTCTAGAGAGTTTTCCTGAAAGAAAAAGTAGGAGAAAAAAAAAAAAGAAATTCCTCTAAAGAAGCTGCTCCTTTAAATTAGAATAATGACCGAAAAGAATAAACAAAGACCCTGTCCATCTGTAAAACACAGTTCGTTTATAAATTAAAAATGTTATTATATTTGTAACGTTTATGCTTATTTAAGTATTGCGCGGCAGCGCGATACTTATTTATTTCCAGTGTCATTTCTCAATGTTAATTTAGCATAGAAAAGCCTATGGAGCTTATAACGTTTTCATTTTTTTCTTCTCACCTTTTTGTTCCTGGTGCCACAAATTTTTTATTCTTTGTAATTTTAATGATATTGTAAATTCGAAATACGAAAATGTTTGCCTGACGTCAGGGTCAAAAACGGGTGATAAAATGCCTTTCCATATGGGTGAATTATAATACAGAGAGTAACATAGCCTAAGCTTTATTTATATTATTCAATATTTTTCTTAATAATTCCAAATTTCGCGTTTTTTTCATTCAGAATCAATAGACATTTTTGCTATAAAATATAACTTCTTTTTCTTTTGTAGCAAAAAATTAAAAAGCCGTAATAATAATTTATCTACAGAAATTAATTTTCAGTTAAATTATTTGCACGTGAGAAATAAAATTGGAAATATATATATATATATATATATATATATATATATATTTTTACGAATTAAAAAGAAGATGACTATGGCGTCATATAGGAAATAAAACTGATATTTTCAAATATTTGTTAGTATTTATTTATTTATTTATTGAACAACAAACATATGACTTGACATGAGAGCCCGCTTATAAGTCAGAGACAAGATAGCACAAGGAAAATACATCCTGGGTGTTCCACACAAAGAGTGTGTGCAATGGAACCAACGGGAATCGAACCCACAATTCCCTACGCTCTCAAGTGATTAGCAGCGTGGTGCACAACTCGGCCACAGAGACCCCAATTTTACACCCGGTACGTTTTTTAATAAGTTTCAAAACATTCTTTACTGAATTACAGCTGATCTTAGATATAAAGAGACAAGCAGCCTTATACCAAATTAGTATTTTTTACATAATCCTGGAGATTAAAAAAGTACTATTAAATAATTGTTCGGGCGTGCCCGTTATGGAGCTTTTACTGTATATAGTTTTTATCTTCCAAAATATTTAGACATTCTTTTCCAAATTCGGGTCGGCCCGAACCCTTCTCGCCAGAGTGAAAACCCAATCCGAAACTGACCTAAACCCGAAATAATGTATGTCAATCTTTATTTGTTAGTAATACAAGAAGCATTGATAACAGTAAATACAGAAAGCAGGTGACTATGACCTGAAAAATTTGCAACATATTTCACCGATACTGATATTTAAGCATGAATATCAATTTCATTCAAATGTCCCCATTCGATTAAAAAGGTGCGATTAAAAAGGTTATGTTTTACTTTTATTTATTTGTTGATGAAATTTTAATTTCGTTAAGGAATACTAGCCGGAAAGAAATACTGTTTATAATATTATATACTGGTTATAATACTATTTATATTGTTTTAAGACTGTGTAAAAATTGAAATCGTCGGATGCTTAGGAGTTAATAAATTTGTAAATAACCGAAATTTATTTTACAGATTTCATCATCAATATGATATCAGCATTACACACGGGCATGTAATATATATATTGTTCGTATGCAATTTCTTTTTGTGGTATTAAGAGGTAAAAAATAATTATTTGTAAATTTAAAAAAGACAGAGACCTTTTAAAGTTAAGTAAACTTAACGAAGTAACGTTAAGTAAGCTTAACGTTGCTACCGCATTTTTTATCTAAAGTTATTCCTTTTGACTTTTTTTTTTTTTGGTGGCATGAAAACGATTGGTGTTGGTGTTAAATAAATATCCCAAGTTAAATTTAGGTAGCAATTTCATCTTGCATTTACATCTCTACCTGGCAGGAAATACGGTAGCAAAATTTAAATAAAACTGATTTTTTTTTTTTTTTTTTTTTTTTTTTTTTTTTTTTTTATGTTTTACTGTGTAAGAGCTATACTGTTATTATAATATTAGCAGTCAAGATTTATGGATATTTTTGCATTCATAGCGTACCAGAGTGGAAAATGGGGTAACTAAAATTAAGTAAAATTGTTGTTTTTTTATTTTATTTTTTTTTTTTTTAAGATTTTTTATGCTCAGACTGGAAGTTTTTGTCCAAACTTTGCACTACTGCACTTATGAAACATTTTGGATTAAATATTGGTAAATACACCACAAATTGTGATGCGATACCTTGTAGATCAAACCTGATTATGATACATCCAGTTAATTATTAAATGAGTTGGTCTGAATGTAGAAGTTATCAAAAAACTTGACATATTAAACAAAAACATAATTTGCCGAACAAATTAAAAAAAATAAAATTTATTTCCTACATTATTTAAGCCCGAGAAGGGGGGGGGGGGATATTAAGATATTTCATTCAGTTAGTTCTACATTTAATGTTAAGTTTTTATAACAAATTAGTTAAACCAAGTGAACATTAACAAATTAAAATGAAATTCAAACAATATGATTCTTAAACACCCTAAAAACTTAGATTCCGTTCAAACGAAATCGAAATAAATCTTAGACTATTTTGGAATATTTGTATTTTAGATGGGTCTAACCATTTGTTTTCACCTAACGTAAATTTAATATGAAATCAGCAGTACAAATATTTGCAACTTAAATTTGGAAAAAAGTCTAAGATTTATTTCAATTTCGTTTGAATGAATCTAAGTTTTTAGGGTGTTTAAGAATCATATTGTTTGAATTTCATTTTTATTTTTTAATATTCACTTGGCTTAACAAATTTGTTATAAAAATGTAGCATTAAATGTAGAACTAAGTGAATGAAATATCTTAATATCTCCCCTTTCTCGGGCTTAAATAAGGTAGGAAATAAATTTTATTTTTTTAATTTGTTCGGCAAATTATGTTTTTGTTTAATTTTTATTTATTTGTCTCCCGTCTCTTGTTGTAGACTTTTGTTTACTAAACAAAATAAAGAATTTCCGACAGTATAGCTGTGCAGTATAACTCAACAAAGTACGAGTATATACTTTTTGTTTTGTTTTGTTTCATGCATTTGCTAATTCTACCCCCCCCCCCTCCCCCTCCCTCCCCATTTCTTCCAGATCCAGCGGTACTGCAACTCTTTATGTTCCCGAATTTGTAACCGATTTCTATAATCAACCCATACACTCATTTGTATCTTTACTTTCTTAACAACAGCACAAAAATCTTTTTGTAAGATTTGCGATTTAAAAGGCAGTTTTAAAATTAGTTTTATGAAAAATCCTCTAAAGAAAAGTGTCGTTTCAAAATGATAAGACGCCATTTCTTTTCCGTTCTTTTCTAATAACAGAAAACGAAAACTCGGTCTTATGGGTCTTTCTCTTGTTTTGCTTGGATATATGGAAAGGGCATGTCCTATTTTTACGGAGGTTTACTAGAACATACTTGCTGTAGAATAGGATGTGCATATAACATTTATCGTTCATTTACAGGGACACACGAAAGGTTTCGGATACAGTAATGTAGCTTAATCATGGCCTATGTAGTCTGGATGTAGTCTGTGAGTGATCATGGCTGAGAGTGCATTTTCTCTTATGATGTCAGTTTCTAAGTTTAACTCAATTTTTACATACGACGTGGTATGTTATAGAAATGCTATAGATCCGAGACAGGGCTACACAAAAGAATTCGTAAGCACTACAAGAGAAAAGCGTGAATGGCTTCAAGTGTTTCATAATCTATGCTTGACGCATGCATTATCTTTCTTGTTTTTTATTAATATAGATAGCTTATTTTCGGATAATTTTAGTGTGCTTTTTCTGTCGAAGTAGATGATGATTTAATTTGATAAAAGTTTTGTTTTAATTAAAAGTTTTCTTTTAATCTTGAACTATTACCAAAGCGGTTTTTCCTAACGAAAATTATAACTAGAAAACAGGAATTCCGCTTTTTCAGAATTGAGTGTCGTTACCAGTGGATATATATGTATATGTTACCGGCCAAACCCGATTTTAGGCCAAACTAGATTGGCCATCGGATAAACTAGTTTTTCCTAGGCCAAACTAGTTTATCCTAGCAGCCATAGGATAAACTAGTTTTTCCTAGGCCAAACTAGTTTATCCTGACGCACATAGGATAAACTGGTTTTTCCTAGGCCAAACTAGTTTGGCCTGACGCTCATAGGATAAACTACTTTAGCCTGCTATTCATTGGTCTGAACTAGTTTATCCTAGGCCGATCTAGTTTGTCCTAGGTCAATTCAATTTGGCGTGCTTTTATTAATCCCAAAGACCGCTTCGGCACCAACCTTCTAGTTTATCCTAGTCCAATTCAATTTGGCGCGCTTTAATGGATGCCAACCAGTGTTGAGCACGCCACAAAAAAAAAAAAAAAAAAAAAAAAAAAAAAAAAGAAAGAAAAGAAAAGAAAGAAAACGAACTAATTCAAACTCTAATTCAATTTCTCAAAAATGAATCAAGTTCACGCTCAAATTCAAAAATTTTCAAACGAATCCGCTTAACGCAAACACATCTATGGAAGGAAGCAAAGTTCACTAAAAACTCGGTTTTTTTTTTTAAATATAATAGAAGTCTAGCGTCTAAATCTACAAAATTTTGTGAGCTAGTCTTTTGGTTATTCGATGTAAGGGTCTTTACGGGCCCGCTCAGTTTTCCTTCCCGACACTCGGCACCGGGCTTGGTTTGGGGATTACTTTTTTCGAGAGGTTCGGACCGAGATGGGCAGGGGCTCAATTTTTTTCCGGCTTAAGTAGGGACTGGACTGCATTCTTCTTGAGGTGTACACAGGCAGAAATTCTCAGTCCAATTTCCAATCCAGCTCATATGAAAATCATTTGGACCGGCAGGATCTCTGGTCTGTTCAGTAAAAATATCAGTAATATTTAGGCAGGCCCATTTTTTTTTAATGCACGTACTTTTAAATCGCTATTATTCCACAATTAAAATTTATATACTTATTAACCCCGATATGCTATTTCTTTCGGCCATCAATAAAAGTTTCGTCTCTAAAAAACAACATTTCTTTGTATAAGCTAGCTGCAAAAAAGCAGATGTATCTGTGTTCGGCTAAATACTCTACTGCAATTTTTTTTTTTTTTTTACTTCTAAGCATCGCACATTTTTAATTTTTGTACCGTCGTGTTAGGAAAAAAAAGTACTTTTAACCGCAATTTGTTTGAAAATTTCATCTCAATTTATTTTTCAGATATTAATTTTTTTTTGTAGGTTTTAGCGCCATTTGTTTAATGTTGGCAACTCAAGTACTCCATTTCTGTAGAAAGCAAAAGATAAATAGTTTGAAAACAGTAATTATATTTTTTGGTGCCATTTTTCCGTAACAACCAAAAAAAAAAAAAAAAAAAGTAATTAAAATACGTGCTATTTTGAAAAAATATAACTGAATGATTTCTGATAAAACATGGAGCTGTTATAAACTATATTTAATTTTAAGTGTCTATATTAATATTACAAACAAATGAAGGCATATGAGTCATTAGAGAGCAGATTTTTTTTTTTTTTTTCAGTTTTCTTGAATGACGACATCTCTTTTTTTTATTTATGTATTATTCAGCGATAGTGACGTCCTACGAATAATTTACTATAGATGCTGTTTAAGACTGGATCGTAAATGAGGAATTATTCAGTGGATGCGAATGATGCCATTTTATATAAAATAAAAGCGGTGATTTAATTCTTAAAACTAAAATAAGTTTTGTACTGTCTATATTTATTTTTATATACATTTTTTTTTCATCGGGGGTGACACTAAATTCTGAAAAAGCTGACTTCCTGTTTTCTAGTTTTTTTTATTAATTTTTTTAAGATGAGTAGATGCATTTTTAGGTAATAAAATTAAAGGATGGTAAAGCCTGAGAAAAAATAACCTGCTATGACGGAATCCCGTGTTTAACAAAAAAAAAATATGTTGATCTATGTAAAATGAGGATATTAGTACTTGTAAAAAGAATATAATGCATTTACAACAGAGATGAACCTTCAAATAAGGGAACCTGCCTATAACGAATTTTCTTCTTTTCTATGCAATTCCGTCTTAGAAGATTTTATTGTATAAAATTTTTAAATCTCCAAGTCATAGAATGTGGATTAACAATATTAATGATTCTATTGTAAACTATATTGATTTTTTAATGAATCTCTGTTTGTATGTAAATATCCGAATAATTACTAATACCATTAATTTTTTACACGGCTTGGAAACTTGAAAATCTGAAAAAAATTATGTAGAAAAACTTTCTACGACGGAATCACATAGGAGATAAAAAAAAATTGTTATAGTTAAGTTTCTTTTTTAGCAGGTCAGTGGTCTCTAGCAAATGTATTATGTTTTTTCAAACGGATTATTATTTCCAATTTGCACCGATTAAAAAAAAATTTCCGTTTAAAATACGATTTCGCCATGCACAGATTCTTTGGCAGGTTTTACAGTTCTGTATCCCCATCCGTATAAATGTATATGTACTATTCTTTAAACAGAATTTTGATTGTGGTATAATGGTAACTTAAAAATATATGTGTTTTAGGCCAAATTGGGGCTGGGACTTCGCCGGATTTTTGAAAATTCCAGATTTTTGAACGAATATCAAATGTACTTCTGATATTCTTAATGGTGCATTTATTCATAATTAATTCAAAGCCAAGTGATATTTATGTGAGAAAAGAAAATCAATGGTTTTTTTTTTAAATATTAATTTTTTTTCTCACATAAATATCACTTGGCTTTGAATTATTTATGAATAAATGCACCATTAAGAATATCAGAAGTACATTTGATATTCTTTCAATAATTTGGAATTTTCAAAAATCTGGCGAAGACCCGGTCCCGACAATGCCGGATTTTCGAAGTTATATGGTACATAATCAATCCTCTAAATTCTTCCTCTCCTAAATTTTATGATAACCTTTCATCCAAATCTTCGGTCCTCCAGCACACAATTTGTCAAATGGAGCATATTTTGTAACTAACGGCGGCGGTGAAATGGGGAAGATAGGGGACAGTATCCCACTACCTATCGAATAAAATATATTATACAGGGGTGACGGCAAATCTACTTTGCACAACGTTGGCGCCGGAGCGGTAGTTGGGATAAATAAAAGCAAATCAAATTGCGTTGCCCTAGGATAAACTAGAAAGTTATGGCGCCGGAGCAGTCTTTAGGATCAAGAAAATCATGCCAAATTGTATTGGCCTAGGATAAACTAGATCGGCCTAGGATAAACTAGTTCGGACCAATGAATAGCAGGCTAAACTAGTTTATCCTATGTACGTTAGTCCAAACTAGTTTGGCCTAGGAAAAACTAGTTTATCCTATGGACGTTAGGATAAACTAGTTTGGCCTAGGAAAACCTAGTTTATCCTATGGGCGCTAGGATAAACTAGTTTGGCCTAAAATCGGGTTTGGCCGGTAACATATATATATATAGAGAGAGAGATAGTACAAAACATATTTCTGTTTGAAGACTTAAAACACACGCTTTTATTTTATATAAAAAGACGTCATCCGCCCCGCTGAAGAATTCCTCCTTTGCGATCCAATATTAAACAAGGGGCTATGCAAATATAACGTTATCATTTTAGGGGGGAGGGGGGGGTCTGGCACATGATATCGTAAGATATCTCTAGGGGGAGGGGGGATATGTCTTTTGATATCGTTATCATTTTTTACTCAAACAAAATTTTCTCTTTTTATTTGTAACTTGGTCTTTACACCAAAAGAGTGTGTTATCTTTTTTTAGTCTGTTATCTATTTTTATGAAAAGAGAAAGTTATTATTAAAATCATAAAAATGATTATAAAAGTATTTAATTGCAAAATAGGGAATATTCCAACTTTTGGCATTCCTATTCTTCTGTCATACGTGTATGCATATATAATCCGCTGTTCGACAGACCATATGCGAAGTATGTTTGAAATGATACTTGTGTTTACTAGTAAATAAAAGAGAAAGAATGTTGTTCACCTGCTTGCAGTATATATAAGAAGTTCTTTCTGCCACGCCCCGTGCGGGGCAAGTGCAAGAAGACATTATTACTGTTGAATGAATTATGTAACATAAAGCTATTACTAAATACTTTTAAACAGTAACTATTTCTTTTAAGGGTTACTTTATTTTAAATTATTTTATATATAAAGTGATAGTTTATTGACTTATCTTCATTTGAATCAATAAAGTATGCGGAAAAAAAGTAAACATATATGTATATAAGGTCAAACAAAGGAAAAAAATTCCGAAAAAAAAATCAGACATTGATAACGATATCATAACCGGGGGGGGGGGGGGGGTTCCACTGATGATAACGTATGATATCGTAAGGGGGGGAGGGGGTCCAAAATTATCAAAATGTTGATAACGTTATATATGTACAGCCCCCAACATCTACAGTAAAGTACGCATAGGACGTCACTATAGCGGAATAACACACAAATGCAAAAAAAAAAAAAAAAAAAAAAATGTGAAGCCGTCATTCAAGAAACTCGACAAAAAAAATCGGCTATTTAACGATTCATATGCCTTCATTTGTTTGTAATATTAATATGGATACTTAAAATTTAATTTAGCTTATAATAACAGAAAGAGTCGAAACATTTAAAGTCAATGAAACACACAACGAAAACAATTAATGGCGACCGTGTTTGGTAACATCGGATTACCTGACTTGATGCATTACTCTTAGTTTACACTAGCCTGAGCTTCTCCCGAAGCTTGGGCCGGGCAAATTTTTAATCTGTTGACGCGAGCCGGGCTCGGCAGTACTGGTATTTTCTGATTAATTGAACAAAGCTGAACTTCATTTTTCGAAGAACGTCCCAGGTTTCAATTTTTTTCTCGACATTCGTCCCGAACAGGGCCTGTATTTCATTCTTTTCGAGCCGTGTCAATTGAGATCCACCCCCCCCCCCCCTACTAGTAATACCTACGCTCTTTGGTAATACCATGGAAACTTTCATTCTTAATTAGTGTAAAAAGTGAATGATAAAGAAACATTTATCTGTTTTATTATTATTAATGTTGTTGTTGTTGTTGTTATTATTATTTTAAATAGTTTAACGTGTTGGTTAATCACGTGAAAGACACTTTACCAAAATACTGTGAATGAATGATTTTTATTTTTAAATATTACATGTATTCAAATATTATTTTGGAGTCTGAGTAAATTCTTGAACATTTAGATGGATAATTAAACATGCAAATAACTTTAAATAATTAAACACGTTTTGTCATTTCAACTTACAAAATTTCCATATTTCGTTTTCAATTTAATTACTGTTGGTAGTAAGTAAAATAATAAGAAAAATAATGTGCCAAGCTTAGATTATGAAAAACTGAATACTGAACTTAGTAACTGTAACAAAACTTCGCACTTTATTTAGGTAATAGTCGGTGTCTAAGTAAACAATTTGGAAAACGTATAACGAATTTATGAATCCATTTTCAGCAATCACCATCTATAGTCAGAAAAATATCCGAATTCTTTGGTGCAGCCCTGAGTATAATGTCTATCTTCTATCTGTATGTATATATATTTATATATACATACAGGGCTTAATTTAAACCAAAAAAAAAAAAAAAAAAAAAAAAACACCTGATCTCTAATTTCCTGCACTAATAAAAACTTTTGTTGCAACAACTTCCCCTCTCCTTGTACCTGTATTTTTTAAATTTCAAATAGTATACAAAATTTAAAGCAGTTTCTTCCTCGTAAAAAAATATGTATATATACACTCTTACATATATAATATATTTTGACTATATCTAATATTCATTTACATAAAACAAAATCAAATAAATAAAGAGAAAAAAAAATCAGGGAATGGGAAGTTTTCCAAAAATCCTATTCACCAAGGCACATTTTTAAAAACTCTGGTAGGTTTGGACTTCCGATTAACATTTAAATATTCGATAAAAAATTAAGAAATACTGGAGCTTCCTATGAGCTTCAGTGCAAATTAAACACCGCGAGTAGCTAATAAGTTGATCATTAAAACTATTTTACAAACATGAACAAAAAGTTGTGAGTAAACAATACACAACCACAAGTAAAAACGGCAGATACAGTTGCGAATAACTCCGGCATTCCTTGCGGCCATTTGAAAACAAATGAGACAAAAACCATTGAGTCTAGATTTGCGAGCACTAGATAGAAGCATGCTTCTATGTGTGCGACACACTACATCAAATATGTAAGGCCTTTGGAAGAAAGACGCAAAGGATTGTAAATTGGAGGAACAGGAAAATATAATTTAACCTTCCGCATTTGGGAAGCGCTGTTCCGCAGGGTTCCAAAGCGCAATATCTATGAGCTGAGGTGAAATCATTAAAACCTAAGAAGTACCAGAGCTGTGCTTTGGTAAGCTCCGGCGAATATTAAACACTGTATATATATATATATTACACCGTATGCAAAAATTTATTTCAGCTGGGAAACGATTTTTCACAGGCGAAAAATCCACTTAATCAATTTCCACCAAAATGCGAAAATGTACTTGAAATATTTTGCAGGCTTGCGTAATGTTTATAAAATTTAGACACACTAAATAACATGGAAAAAAATAGATAAATTGGATTTTAAAAAAGCGTGCCACAATTGAAAACGCAATATCAGCACTTATTGTTCATAGACACTACTGAAACCGAATACATTTGTTCGTCTCTGTAAAAAAAAAAAAAAAAAAAAAAAATGCTATGCACACCCGCACGATATTCTACAGAAAGCAATGTGTAGTGCACATGTGTGATGCATGTCAGTTTCATTACGTTTGAAATAGTATAGGCAATAACATACTCTGCAAACGAATTTTACCTATAGCCCATAATGTAATGGACTGCAGTTCTGTATATGATCTATATAATTTATACAGAAAAGGTAATGTTTAAAAAAAAAATGTGCTAAATATAAAAAAACACAATGCAATTGAAAACTCATTTTCAGCAATTATTCCTCATAGACAGTACTGTAACCTAAATCTTTTGCGAGGCTCCAAAAATGAACGATATACCGAATTTGTGTGTACCTGTAAATAAATGATAAATACTATGTACACCATATTTTATAGTAGACATTTTGTAACGTACTTCCTTGTTATATATCAATTTCAGTATGTTAAAAATATTATAACATCACTAAAATACACTAAAACGATTATTTCCCATAGACCGTGATGTAATGGAATAATCCTCAATACGTATATAATTTCTACGAGAATACGAGAATGAATTTCTAAATACTTTTCTAGGATGTCAGTGATTTTTATCAGTTGATTTAAATCAGCGATTAAATCATGATTTTAATCAACTGATTTTTTATTTATTTATTTTTTTTTTTTTTTATCATTGATTAAAATCTTAAATTTTCCAAATATGTAAAATGACATAAAAAGGTATTAAAATCTAAGATGAATATAATTTGGAAAGTTTATTCAGGTATTTTGACTTATGAATAAACAAAAAAAAAAAGGCTTTAAATATTTGCTTCTAAACTAAATTTCTGAGTATTATAAAAAAATAAGTACAATAAGTTTCTAAAATGGATAGTTTTTATCTGTCATAAAAAGCATTTCATTTAAAATATTTAAATATAATGTAATTTGCAATGTCATAATTTCCTTTAAGTAATCAAATAATTCATTCGTTTATATAAAATTAGCATAGCATGCAAAATAAATTACTGCAAGTATAAGAATAAAATAGCCAGAATCTTGTTTTCTCATTCTACATTTGCAATAGTAAATTTAAAGCAAATATTGGAGCTAAAGAAGAATGAAAGAAGGATATCTGCTCAACAGTTATTGTAAAAGAATGCATAAGAGAAAAATAACTAAATGATATAAAAAAGTTAAGCGCAACAAGAGTTTCTTCAGTATAGGTGGATTTTTTTTTTTAATACTTTGTAGCTCATATAAAATAATTAGCGATTGAAAAGGTAGCAAAACTTTTTTCTTAAAAATGAACCATTGAAAGCTAATATTCCCCGCTAGTAGGTAATATTGCTATTATTTAATATTTTGAGGATTTCAGATATTCTTGTATTTACTCTGTATGCGTGTATGAATAGATTTAGCTCATTTTCATATTTTTTTTGGTTAGCATACACATACATTTGTGTAAGTTTAGATTCAGATGATTAACAGCAATTGTTAGTGCTATTAATGAAATACTTATTTGCAGGTTTTATTATTTTTCTAATTTACTTACTTTTTCCTCTAGGCCATTTTTAAGGGCGCTTTTTGAAATTAGCAAAATGTGCCGTGCGCGTGCCCCTTTTAAAATTGGCAAAAATCACCCTGCCTTTTTAAAAAATAGTGAAATTCACCTATATTTGTAGCCAGAGATTTCTTGTAAAAAAAACTTTTCCATTCCACAGTGTTTCTAAATCCGTGTACCCAAGACTTTGCAAAAATAATAAGACTTTATTTCTTTAAAAAAAAACAGGATATTATTAAAGCATGTTAGTTAATTGTATATTTTAGTTTGCTATTCATAAAATTATTAAAAAATAATGACACTTTATTTATAGCCAGAGATTTCTTGTAAAAAAAACTTTTCCATTCCACAGTGTTTCTAAATCCGTGTACCCAAGACTTTGCAAAAATAATAAGACTTTATTTCTTTTAAAAAAAACAGGATATTATTAAAGCATGTTAGTTAATTGTATATTTTAGTTTGCTATTCATAAAATTATTAAAAAATAATGACACTTTATTTATCATACTAAAAAATAATACACTTTTTCTTCTTATATCATTACTAAACACATTACTACTAATATATTTCCTCATGAAATAGTGCTGTTTTTTTTAACTAGCATCCTGCCCCATTTTCTTTCTAGTATGAATGCTAAATTATTAATTATCATTTTAGTAATTAAAGTATAAAAATGTATATTACGTTCCTAATTATAGAGTTAATTGTTTAATAATTATTAATTTTAAGTAGTGTTAGCAATTAAATATTGAATGCAGTCAGCAATAATTTTAATAGATGTAAATATCACTAGTATTTAATATAGTTTTACATAATTATTACAAAATATTAATGTATATAATGCTATTGACTAATGAAACTACCAATTTGCAGTTTTTTAAATTTCTGTACCTAATTACTAAATAATAATTACAATTTTATTCAGGTTGTGTGTGTGTGTGGGGGGGGGGGGGGCACAGGGGTCCGGTTTCAGATGGAACAAGTACAGGAATTTTATAATTTTACTGTTCTAAATCTTAACTCGCTCATACTTTTTTCCTTTGCAATCTAAAAATCATTTCTTAAAAGTGTAGTTTAGACGATTTCCAACAAAATCACAGGAAACTCCCCACTGAGACGACTAAAAGATGTAAAATAGCTTATCATGTTACTACTCACGTTACCATAGTACAAATAGCTCCGAACTTCCTGTCTTCCTAAAAAATGATGGAGGGAGTCATGCCTACGCCTTGAGACAATGTCGCATTTGGTATTGTCTCCTCTTACCTCGCTTCCTCCTCGGGTATTGCCGTTTTATCAGAAGTAAGCTTTCAGTGAATGTCTAATTGGGATTTTTTTTTTCTAAATTGATGGTACATAATACTTGTTTATGCTTATTCTGTACAAACCTTTGTTTCTTTTTTTAATCTTTATGTTCTTATTAACTATATTTATTGCAAAGTATAGATATAAGCATAACGGAAAAGAAAACAAGAATAAAAAAAAGTGAAATTTTTGATTTTACGAAAATTATGAGTACATACATATAAAGAGAATTATCTATGAAATAAGTAAAAATAAAAATTTCTTATGTACACAAAATAATTAATTCCATTACCAAATTAAGGTCAGTCTGATATAGTCCTCAAGACTTGATTTAAAAAATTAGAGGCTCAAATTATAGACATTCTTGGGGCCCTCTGAGTTCAACCTGTCTTAAGCAATCAGTTTACTCACTTACGACGTCTTATATGAAAAACCAAAAGATTATTTCGGCTAAAATATTATTATGCGAGTAACAGGGATGTGATCAGAGGGCGATAGGGGGGAGAGTTGTATCGGGACCCTAAGCTGAAAAGGGCCCCATGAGGAACCGTTTAAGTATATGTATATAGTAAATACAGGAGATGCAGAGGGCCCACCTGACCTCTGTTCGGTGCCTCCAATTTCTGCTTGTACTCCTGGCGAGTGAGCTTAGACTTAAACCATATTATGAGAGGAAAGAAAGACTCGGAAAAGTGAAATGATTTATGTATTTTTATTATCCTTTAAAATATCAAACTTACGTATAACTTCATTATACATGAGATTCAGCATATACACAGAATTATAAATGATATTCAAAATCCGTTGCCTTCCCTCAAAATCTCTTGTCCTTATTCTTATACCTACTGTGCCTGATGGAAAATAAAATCTTCATGCTCATATTTGCTGCTTGCACAAAAATTGAAGCGTGATATTAAAATTGCTTCCCAATTTTCCCTGAACTCACTTAACGATGTGTTTTTACTGACCTTGATTTATGATGGTGAAAAAAAGACTTAGGCCCATAATCATGATACCTCAGCCCCCCCCCCCCCCACACACACAGCTCTATTCTTCACTTTCTATCAAAAATTATATTAACGCTGAGGTATAAATTTCTTGCCCAAAAACTGAATTTAGTGGAAAGGATATTTTATTGTGAGAGCGCGGAGTAGTGCCTGATATGGCCAAGCAGCATAAGATGGGTTCCATCCCTCTTCCCTCAAAATGGGTGGAAAAGCTTTGTCCCTTTGTCTATAATGCCCCTTTGTGGACTCTTTGTCTATAAAAAGTAAAGTTTGAGAAAGCAGTTATTTTGCCGCATTTATTTTCCTGATTCAAGTTTCTTATAGAGAAACCGACCAACGTAGCGAAGGAAGACTGACAGAAAACAAAATAAATAAGTAAATAAATAAATAAATAAACAATTTTAGTTTGCTTATTTTTATTAACTAATTTTAGAAAACGCACCTGTTTTATATTATTTGCTTCAATACTCAAATGTATTAACCTATTGAAGCGAAATCCTCTTGGCAATAAAACTTACAACCTTAGTAAAAATGACAAATAATAATTTTTGCTTTCCAAAGACTATTATTTTCTACCTCCAATGTTTGAGAAAATAAATGTGATCATAATAATAGTTAAAAAAAAAAATCTTTTTTGAAAGATTTCAATGACAATTTTAAATTTCATGAATTCAATGTATGTAGTTCAAACAAGTCGAAATTTTACGTCAAACGTGGCAAATGAAAAAGTAAGAAATTAATGCGTACAAACTTTGTTTACATTTTCCCTGACCTTTCTGTGCCCACTTCCGGCATTCGACTCATTACTTACGGTTTATTAAGTTGCCCATAACTCCTCTTCTAGTAATCGTAGAAATAAAATTTAAACAGATTTTAAATCGTAAACGATTGATCTTTCAAATCAAACCATAAAATAAATTTCGAAATTGTTCACCAAAACAGCCAGTTTAATGTAAACAAGTAAAAACAAGTCGGAAATTGTATGTCAAACGTGGCAAATGAGGTGCGTTCGTACTATAACTACTTCTATAAATATTCAGATCTTGGTGCAATAGCTGTTGCACACTTATTCAAAAATTCATGAATACAAAACTTATTACGATTATATAGATTAAATTCAGTAATACGAAAATAATATGATTCCATCTTAAATAGGACGTCATCACCATGGTAACCTAGAATCCATTATCTATCATAAGAGATCATTGAATTAATTACTTATGATAGGATTTAATAGAATAATCAACATGGCAACCTAGAATCATTACCTATCATGAGATATTGAGTTATTTACGTATGATAGGATTTAATAGAAGGGAGGAAACTTTTATTAATATCTCTTTAAATTTTGATTCGATTTTCATAAAATTTGAAATGAATCGACAAAATTCTGCGACGATTATATATTTGAAATTTCGAACCATTTAGTGGGGTAGTTACATGCGGACAGACGGACAGACAGACAGACGCACAAGACACGACTATAGTTGTTATATAATTACGAACGCACGTAAAAACTGTCTTTAGAATTTTTTAATTTGGACCGCGATTATTCCAAATCTACCGCTTAAATTAGGCTTGATAGAAAGCGCGAAATAAAAGTTATGGAATGATAAATCGATTCATTCTGTTCCATTTCTAAGTTGTAGAAACGGGAGAAAAAATGAGTGATATCGATTACAAAATTCGACTTTACGTACAAAAATAAATTTCTCTTTACAGTTGATTATATTCTTAAAAAATCAGAGGTCTCAATATCAAATCAACACAAGTCACGTTTTAATTTTAATTTCATTTTATTTTGATACTGTCGCTGATCTACCCGGCGTTTCCAGGGATCACCATAATAGCCTTAAATATACCTTAAATTTGTATAATTTTATATCTTTAACTCGATTTTGTATTGTTAGATAAATATAACTGTATGTAAGTCCCCTTTGAAATGTTATGAAAAAATATGCATTTTTAATCGGGAAAAAACATTTCTCTTTTTTTTCTTAGTTCTCAAAATATTTCTAAAATATCTGCTTAATTCCATATTTTGTACGTTAAAATTTGATAAACTGTGAGTAAAATTTCATGTAAAATTAAGTATATATTTCAGAAATATTTCTATAACGAAGAAAAAAAAAACATTCTGTAAGAAGTGAAAACAGAAAAAAAAGAAGTCAAAATTATTAATTTCGCGAAGCGATATTTTAAATATACAAATGCATTTCTAAGCGTTTTCATCGAAGTTTCTCATATTTTATATATAAAAAAAAAATAATAAATACTTTTACGAACGTATATCTAACGTGCTAACTACGGTCCAACATATATTCCAATACTTAGCAACAGGATCGTGTGAAAGGGGGGAGGGCGAAGTAGGTGGTTGCCCCGTGGGCGGAAATCGAGGGGGAGGGGGCGTCAAATTTATACTACCAATCTCATTTTTCTTCTTTTTTAATGTATAAACAATGATAGATATCGGGAATTTTTTCCCAAGGAAAGTACTTACTTTTTACATTTCTAAGTTATTGCATCGTCTATCACCCCACATCCAAAAACAAATTACTGACTAAGTACAACTTTCTTGCCAACTATTATACAGTATTGTTAGATGCATATTTGCCCTGATCCCATTTGCCATAATATAACAGCAAATTTAGTTTTTTTTTTTTTACTTATTTGAAATTTCTGAATTAAAAATTTTAAAGTTACAAAATAAGTGCGAAATATGTATTCAACGGAATTTATTTCTGTTTCTGCACTTCGCCAATTTTGTGCCATCTGTCACAGAGAGAAGTCGAAGATTGGGGTGGACAAATTTAAACTTTGGCCCAGGTGCACTTTTCTGTTCGCACAGTCCTGCTGAACTAATAAACTTTATATTTTTACATCGTATATATCATAGAATGATAATATAATATAGATAATAAAATGTATGAAAAATACCACTACTTTCATATCTAATATGCATAATTATTTTTATTTTGAAAGATCTATCCTTTACAATATTTTAAATATTTATGTTTTTCGTTCACGGTTACTTTCACCAGATCTATACATTCCCCGACAGTTATTATAAACTTTGTAATAAATAAAGTTAATACCCACTTTCTTCTCACGATTAACCCTTTCAGGTGCAAAGTACTTTTCTTCTTAAAATTTTGAAATGACAGGTTCACGCCAGAATTTAGAAAATTTTATTTGAAAATAAGTAAAAGCTTTTCTTCACGTACAGTATAAATGCAAAATTTTATTTCAAAATTCTGGTGCCAGTGTGGCATTTCGGAATTAAAATTAAGTGGGATATATTATATCCCACTGCCCCTCAAGAGGTTAAACATTTAAGAACAAATCTAGGCCAATAATATGCAAAGGAAAGGTTATTTCAAATTTTATAGAGAGGCTCGGAGCACTTAACAAGACCTCAGTTGGAGAGGGACCCTGGTTGAGGTCTGCACGGGCAGAAATTTCCAAACAGGAATCAGTGAACATTTCTACAAAAAATTCAGATTTTTCTTAACATAAAATTAAGATTCCTTTAAAGAAAACTGCATACATATTTATGGGATAAATTTACAGTATATATTTGAAAATTACGATGTCTTTGCAAGACAGAAAATACACAATAACAACATTAATAATTACTTAGATTCTTATAGACGTTTCAACATTCAAATAAGGATTCATTAAAAAATTAATGTAGTTTAGAATAAAAGAAATAAAAGAAGATTTAGAAACATCTTACCTTTTGAAGCTGTATAATAAAAAGTAGATTTGTGAAAATATTTCTCTGTCATTTATTAAGGCTTTTCTAAAACCCAAAAGAGATTTATTTTCTAACACATTTCTGAATTAATTTCTTTTCGGAAACGCATAAGATTGACAGGTGTTGTCATCCAGAAACTATATAATCGAATGGCGTTATCAATTTTTTGATAAAGGCAATATATCTATGAGAAAATACTGTTAAAGGTAGCATTTTAAATAGAATATCCGGAAGCGACATCACGGGAAAGAAGAAAAACCCGAAGCCATGACAAGAATCTCTTATATGTCGACAAACAATTTATTTATCAAACATGGAAAACACAATTCGATTCCAAATCCCTTCAATAGTTAGGCTTGTCAATTTTATGCCTTTGCAGTTAAAAGTTTGTCAGAAAATATGTCAAATTTTCGCGTTTGTGAACCACCTTAAGGTATAATTCCAAAGATTACGTTAAGGCTGTTCTCAACTGTTCTTTTTCTTTGCTGAACAAGAGCAAAACGTTTTATCACATTTACAAATTCATTTTAACGGAAAGAAATAAAATTGGAAGGCCTGACTATGGAAGCGATTTGAAATCGAACTGTGTTTTCCATTTTTTGATAAATAAATTACCTATCGAGTTATAATCAATATTGATCACGTAACAAAGACGTTTTTCACCTTTCCTTGGGTGGTTATACTTCTTTCACACGGAAATTAGGTTCAAACGCCCACTTTGAATCTATTTTCTGAAAGATCTATTGCGTTTGCAAAAAAACGGAAAACACAGTTCGATTACATAGTTTCTGAACAATAACTCCTGCTAGTTTTATGCATTTCCGAACAAAAATAAATTAAAACTTATATCATAAATTTGCCCTTTTGGATTTGAGAGCAGCCTTAAATAAAATAGGAAGAGCACTTATTTTCTTTTACGCAAACTTTTCTTTCTCAGCAGGATAGTTCACCCAGTTAACTTTATTGATTATAAATCTGGTATGATATTTATGAATCAGCTCAACAGAATAAAATCGCAGGTAATGGAAAAGTCAGAAAACGGGGACATGTAATTACACAAGATTGACTTTTTAAACACAATTAGTATAATTGGTAAATAAATCAAATGAGATTTCATTTTTCAAACTGGGCTAAAAATGTCCAGGCTAGCATTCGAACCAGGAATACCCTGGCTGAACCCGCCAGTGCTCTACTTATTATGCCATTCTGGAGAAGTGTGAATTACTAATTCACCCAATTAACCTTACTAATTATAACATCCGGTCTGATAATTATGATCAGCTCAACAAAATTAAATCGCACATAATGGAAACGCCAGAAAACACTGGACACGTAATTACACAAGGTTAAATTCGTTTAACACAAAAATTTCCCGGGTCAAACTTTAAATTTTAGCCCCGGGCCGGGCCAGGACCTGAAAATTCAGGTAGTGCAGATTTCTAGTGGTCTATCCTAAGGCTGTCTATCTTAAATGGAATCTGAATCCCCTTTGTTGTGACATTAAAATGACGTATGGGGTCATATATCATGGGGTCGTAAATCAGGAATTCTTGGGAAAATAAAATGCTCTAGCACTGGATTTATGACCCCTGATTTAAGTCCCCATCTACTGTGACGTCATCAAAATGACGTAGGGGGACACATATCATGGGGATGCTAATCAGGATTTCGTCGAAAGTAAAATGCTCCATCACTGGATTTGTGCCCCCATTTTTTGTGACGTCAAAATTACATATGGGGGCATAAATCATGGGGACATTAATCAGGCTCTCAATGAAAGGAAAAATCTCCATCACTGGATTTGTGCCCCTTCTGATATGGGGTCATATATCATGGGGATGTTAATCAGGATTTCGTGAAAAGAGAAATGATCCAGCACTGTATTTATATCCCCATTTCTTGTGACGTCAAAATGACGTATGGGGGCATATATCATGGGGACATTAATCAGCGTCCCCTTTCTAGTAGTCTATCCTAAATGGAATCTGAATCCCCTTTGTTGTGACATAAAAATGACGTACGGGGTCATATATCATGGGGTCGTAAATCAGGAATTCTTGGGAAAATAAAATGCTCTAGCACCGGATTTGTGACCCCTGATTTAAGTCCCCATCTACTGTGACGTCATCAAAATGACGTATGGGGACACATATCACGGGGATGCTAATCAGGATTTCATCGAAAGTAAAATGCTCCAGCACTGGATTTGTGCCCCCATTTTTTGTGACACCAAAATGACGTATGGGGGCATAAATCATGGGGACATTAATCCGGCTCTCAATGAAAGGAAAATTCTCAATCACTGGATTTGTGTCCCCTTCTCATATGGGGGCATATATCATGGGGATGTTAATCAGGATTTCGTCAAAAGGGAAATGCTCGAGCACTGGATTTGTGCCCCCATTTTTTGTGACGTGAAAATGACGTATGGGGACTTAAATCATGGGGACGTTAATCAAGCTCTCAACGAAAGGAAATTTCTCTAGCATTGGACTTGTGTCCCTTTCAGATATGGGGACATATATCATGGGGACATTAATCAGGCTTTCGAGAAAAGTTAAACGATCGAGCATTGTATTTATATCCCCATTTCTTGTGACGTCAAAATGACGTATGGGGGCATATATCATGGGTACATTAATCAGCGTCCCCCTTGTGGCAGGATTGCTACGTTAAACTTAGCCAAAACTTTGGCGGCTGCGAGCGACGTGTGAGAAGGCGCATTGTCGTGGTGAACAGTGCAATCGTCTCTGATGTCTGGGCGGACGCGCCGGGTCAGGTCAGTTTTACGCTGGAATGTACCACCGTATGGAGGATCGAGTCCGGCGCGTTCGCCCAGACATCAGAAATAATTGGACTGTTCACCACGACAATGCGCCCTCTCAAACGCCGTTTGCCGCCGCCGAAGTTTTGGCTAAGTTTAAAGTGGCAATACTGCCGCAAGTCCCCCAACAGTCCAAACCTTGCTCCCAGTGACTTTTTTGTTCACCGGATCAAGAAAGACCTGAAAGGGAAACGATTCCAGTGATCCAGTCGACGAGGTCTCTCAACAGGCTGGCGGGCGAAGACTTCCAGGGAGTCTATGAATAATGGAAAAAACGCTGGCAGCGGTGTGTTGATACCCATGGGTCATATTTCGAAGAATTTTAGTTCGCTGTACAAAAATGTTTAATAAATTTTGTGTTCTCAGACCAGTCTTGAAACTTTGTGAACACACCCTGTACTTCACATTTAGTCTTTTGCTGCACAATAATGACTTATTTTATTTTTACATTTCTACTAGGTTTTTTACATTTAACATTTTTCTTCTACATTACCCGCTAACAACGTCAAAAGCGTTTTTATATGAAAAATATTAAGTAGTAAATTGTATAGAAATAGAGCTTGGGAATTTATTAAAGGGGATACTTTCGTATGAGTCGTATGCTAGGAGTTCATAGCGGAAGAAATCGCCTAATATTACGCTACTTACAGCAGTCTTTTTTTATCACGATCATTTCAGTGTTTGCGATACTATGCTGTCAGAAGACTATCTAGTATAGGGTGCCGTGAGGTAGGTGAATCACGTTTACCTATGTCGTATAGGTATTTCTGGAAAGGATTGCAATGCAGTTTTGCTGAACCTTTCCGTCTGTTGCTGAAAAATTGACATCCATAAATCAACTTCGTCATGAAAATAAAAAATGGCTTCGCTTGCCGAAAAAGTCAAGATTGAACAGAAATTAACTTTCATCCTTTTCATTTTTTCTCTCCCTTAACAGGCCATTAACTTTGTCTAACTCTTGCAGATTCCTTAAATTAATAAAAGATGAAAGAACCATTTGGAGTTCGCACAACTTCGCTCCCTAAAAAAAAAGAATAAATTAAATAAATAAAATAAATAAATAAATAAAAAGGGTTGAGAAGGGGGTTCAGAATCCGCCAAAAGATTTTTTAAAATGTTTATATTCTTATCATTTTTTTAAAAATTCCCACTGGAGGCATTATTCCCATTTCTCCGGAGATCTTCCTAGAAAGAATAATATTTTCATGTTTTATCATGGCTTTCTTTTTTTTTGTCAAATTTTCCGTTTAACGTCATTTATTAAAAGTTTCCCATCAGTATACTTTCTAAAAATGACGTTTTACTCATTTTCTAGTCCGGTTGTTTAATGTTGAGCCAGCAATCTGTTAATTGGATAGATTTTTTTCTTGGTACAGCTGTGGATATGAAAAAAATAGAGCCCCCTGAGTGATTTTGCTTCTTCTTATACTTTTTCCAGGACAGTGAACAGATAATTAAGAGTTTTCTCTTTTAAAGGGAAGGGGGGGGGGGTGCTTTAAGGTTTTTTTTCTTTTTTCCATTCGGATAAAAAAAATTGTGTTCATATTTTGAAAATTTGTGCTTAAGTGTTGCAGGACTGTACCCTCGTTTGATTTCTGCATGTAGGCAGGGATGTTTCGAACGCTTGCATGTTGAGTAAAGCTGCTATCAGATTCATCAACTTTTCAAGCAATTTTTGAGCCAACTCTTGATTTCCTCCAAATTTTCGCGAAATATTGTCTCAACACCCAGTGTGATAGCAAACATCAATGTCCCCAACTTTTTATCCACAGCTCTAAAAAAGTCTGCGTTAGCCGCAACTCCCCCCCTCCCCCAACTTTCAACATTTCAGCCAGTCAGAGATAAGTGATTGATACGCATAGGCGATAAATATTAACGGCTGGTACTAGTAGTACAGGTTTTCCTCCAATTTTAGCAACGACAATTGTAACCTTTTTCTCCCTTTAAACGAGGAAAAGTAGGGGTTAAAATCGGCTGAAAAGTTAGTTGCTCGAAAAGTTGGTAAATCTGATAGCAGCTTAACCACTTCACCGGCTGCAGCGAGATAAGTCCGGGGTAAAAACACTATTTCCCCATACCTGTCGCCAGTGAAGAGGTTAACGGAGATTGGATAGGCGTTTATAAAGGCGTTAAAACATTCCTTGGCTTATTTTGGATGTGTGAATCGGGCGTTCGAAAAAAGTATACAAAAACAAAGACATGACAACAGCCAGATAAGAAAAAAAAATCTGAACATGGATAAAGGGAGACGAACGCAAACAATTGTCAATTTTTCTTTGCTACTTAGCACAGTCAACCCTAAAATGTACCTATCGAATCCAAGACTTCCACACTATCCCAAACATATAATCAAAATCATACTCATACAAATATTTTTATAATAAATATAGAAAACACGTTGGATGAACGTGTGTGGTGAACTAACAGAAATCTCTGTACGGTAGGATAAGCTTTTCCTAAAGAAAAATATTTAACAACAATAACTATACACCCCATTATGTCAAAGACCTACTGCTTGACCAACAGAAATGAATTAGCAAAAATATAAATAAATAAATAAAATAATCGTCGAGATATTGGAAGGCGAGTTCTACCTCACTGGCGCTAGCATTATTCAAAAATGCCAGTAATGCTACTTTTACACCCATCTCACCCGAGAACTATTTCGAGGTGGAAAGCGCTATTTTCATCAGGATTGAAGAAAAGCAATACTGCTTAATAGACCGGACAATCACCTCATCGAGTTCACGGATGAAATTCTAGGATGAGTTCCTAGAATTCATCCTTGAATTCTTCTTGATTCGCCTATTAAAACGCAATCGGTCTGCCAAGTCCTATCTTGAAGGGAAACGCCTGAAAATCCGATTTTTGTGGCTGACTCGTAGGTTTACCAATGGGTTTTCCTGCTCCCACTCCTCCCTGTTTTCATACCTTTGGGTGCAGGAAAACACAATGGTAAAACACTGAAATCGGGTCCACAGGTATTTTCCACCAGGATAGGACTTGGCAGACCGATTGCGTTTCAATATGCGAATCAAGATTTAACTCATCCTAGAATTTCCTCCGTGAACTCGATGAGGTCATTGTCTGTGCTGACGGCTCCCATCTTTTGCACTAGAATGAGTTCGTGGTGCGTTTATTTCTACTTCTGTTTCTGCTATCTTTTTAATAAAATTATTTTAGTACGTTTAACGTATGGGATTTACAATGTTTCTAATCACGCTTTAGATTAAAATGTAAATACTGTCACGAAATGGAAGAAGTGCAGCCGAATACCTAAGTCTGTTCTCGAATCCAAACTACCAGCTTTCCGATACATTACTGATTTCATAAACGCATAAGCTAACAGGTACTGTTGTTACTTTCTTCTATCTTTATAAGAAGAAAGTATTGGATTCATGAAAATTTTCGAATTCCGGTTTTCGACGGATTGACACGTTTTAGGGGTCACAGAACCATAAAAACAATGTCCATAATAACAAAACATTTAAACAATGTCTGTTTCTGAGTCTTTTGTGGGCGCTCTAACTCAAGAACTAATGAACAGAATTTAATAAAAATTTATATTCAGTGAGTCCCTGCAATAAATGGGGGCTGATCAGTTTTTGGTGAAAATCGCTCAATAGGTGGCGCTTCTAGGCAGTATTTTTCACGATTTCCACAATAGCTCAATCTGCAGAACTACTCTACTGATTTTCATCAAACTTCAGATTCAGTTAGTCCTTGATATGAATGGACGTTATATATATTTTGGTGTAAATCGCTCGACAGGTGGCGCTGTTAGGCTGCATTTAGCAGGATTTACGCGATTTCCGCAATAGCTCTATCTCAAGAAGTTCATCAAACTTCAGATTTTGTTAGTACTTGATACGACTTCGTTCTGATTACGTGTTGGTGTAAATCGCCCAACAGGTGGCGCTGCTGTGCTGCATTTTTCCCGATTCGTGTAATAGCTCTATCTCAAGAACTAATGCACGAATTTTCATCTAATTTCAGATTTAGGTAGATATTGACACAAGTTGTTGCTGATTAGGTTTTGGTGTTAATCGCCCAATAGGTGGCGGCGCTGCTATGCTGTAATTTTCACGATTTTTGCAATAGCTCTATCTGAAAAACTAATGCACGGATTTTCATCTAATTTCAGATTTAGTTAGATATTGACACAAGTTGTTGTTAATTAGGTTTTGGTGTTAATCGCTCATTAAGTGGCGGCGCTGCTACACTGTAAAAAAATTTTCCGTTAAAAAACGGAAATAGTACTGGCAATCTAGACGCCAGTACTATTTCCGTTATTTAACGGAAAAATTATTTTCCGTAAATTCCAGGAAAACTTCCGTGATTTCTAAAACTTCCGTTTTTTATTTTCCGTTTTTTACCAGATATCTTCCGCATTTTTCAGGAATGTTGATTCCGTTACTTGGCAGTAAAATGTCCGTAATTTCCAGAAATAACCGTAAATTAACTCTTCCGTTTTTTCACATAAAGTTTCCTTCAATTTACATACTTCCGTATTTTAAAAGTTCCGTTTTTTCACACAAATTTTTCCTTCATTTTACATACTTCCGTGTTTTAAAAGTTCCGTTTTTTCACACAAAATTTTCCTTCATTTTACATACTTCCGTGTTTTAAAAGTTCCGTCTTTTTCACATAAAGTTTCCTTCATTTTACATACTTCTGTATTTTAAAAGTTTCGTTTTTTTCACATAAAGTTTCCTTCATTTTACATACTTCTGTATTTTAAAAGTTCCGTTTTTTTTCAGAAAGTTATTGCTTTTTTAAGCATATTTTCGTTTTTCTTACAAAATTAACTTTTTTTACATATTTAAAAGTTACTGTTTTTCGCAAATGTATTCTTTTTTCTTTTAACACTTTCGTTTTTCAAAATTTTCATTTTTTCACACAATTATTCTTTCTTTTTACATACTTTCACTTTTAAAAGTTTGTTTTTTCAAAAAAAAAAAAAAAAAAAAAAAAAAAAAAAAAATCGCACTTCATTTTTGTTTTGATTTTGCTCTTCTTTTTATTTTATTCATGATAGTTTTAAAAGTTTTAATACTATATTATTTTAGTTGTTTATGCTATTACTATAATAATAACTATACTAAGTAATAACTATTATATTACTACTATAATAACTAAAATGTTAATACTATATTATTTTAGTTATTATGCACTTTTTACAGTTACAACGTGTTACTTTTTTTTTTCTATTTTATAAGCCATTTCCATAAAATTCATTTTCTGAGTTTTTATTTCCCTCGAAAAACATACTACATTGTAGGTAGTTGATGTAATTAAATAATTTTCTTGTGGCATTTATTTATAAGGCATATAATATCTCTTTAATATAAATCTCTTATGAATTTTTTATTAATTTTACTATCTATATTATAAAGGACAAACATATCTGTGCGTAACGCATACGTCATTTTGCGAATGGCAACTTTGAAATTTGAAATAAAATTTTGGTTATGCATTTTCTCTACTGCAAATTTTTAAACTTCTATGCATCACACATTTTAACTTTTTGCACCGTCGTCTAAGGAAAAAAATTCTCTTTTAAATACTATTTGTTTGAAAGCTGTATCTCAATTTGTTTTTGAGATATTAATTTTTTTGTAGTTTTTAATACAAATTTTGTAATTGTGGCAACTGAAGTACTCCATTTATATTGAAAGTAAAGGAAAAATATTCATGGTTTATTATTTTTATTCATTATATGCTTATTGATGCCATTTTCACATTACAAATAAAAGAAACTTTTTTATAATTTTTGAACAGAAAATGATGTCAGACATTAAATAAAACACGCATTTTTCTGCATAAATCAGCTACATTTTAATATTTTTACATTACGCTGATAAATGAGTTTGAGGCGCTCGGCAAAATGATTCATTGAGTAAAAATGATATATTTAAAACAAAACGATCATTTTTTTTTTTTTTGATAAAACTAAATATTTGACCAATACTATAAATGGCGAATACTATGACAACTAAAGTCAAATTTCTGAATTTTTTTTTTCGCGGGTACTAAGATTAGAACTTAAGGTTAGTGCGAATGTTCACATGAAAAGTTGTATCGGACAAACGTGACTTTAACTTTGGAAATGCATTCATTAATAATCTATTCTTTTGCGCGTTAAAATACTTTCAAATTGTGAATTTGAGTGGTGCGTATGTAAATTACGAGAATGTGAAAATAACGTACAGTTTAGATTTTATGGGGGAACATTTTATGATGTTACAAAGCGAAATCCTTTTTACTGATTTTTCATCCCGTAAAAACAAATATTCCATCGATAACTTCATCATAATTACTCATCTTGATTACGTAATCTAATACAGTTTAATTTTTCAATAGTATAAGCAGTTGAAGTTTGTAGAAATAATATTTTGGCAATTTTGGGTTTAAAATATTATTTGTTTTAAGAGTTAGACAACCAATGTAAGATGATTTTTTTGTTGTAATTATTTTTGTAGGTTTATTATAATTTCCATCTGACCTTTCAAACATTCCTTTCAAACATTTTAGTACGTCGAATTTCGACGGGTTGCAACTCGTGAAAATAATGGGATAGTATTCAATTTATTTATTTATTTAGTATTTCGTATAGATAACAAAATTGCATTAATCTCATTAGCTGCAGATGTTTTTATTTCTCTGAAACACATTAAAATAGAACATATTATTATTTTTTTTTCAATACATACTCTTGAAAATAAAGTAGAATATATTTGATGATTTATAAATGCAATATTTAATGTTATTAAAATGCAGTTTCTTTAAATATTTAATAATTTTAATAAATAACTTAAAATTTAAAATGAAATAATCGTTACATATTCAGTATGTAAAAATTTTTTTCAAGATTTGTATTATACTGGTCCAAAATAATCTCACCTAAAATTCGATTTTTATTTCAGAATGACATTTCATCAGCACAAAGAAATAACTAAAAGTTTCTTTGAACTTGTCCCCCCTTTTTTTTCTTCTTGCGAAGGGGGGGGGGGGGACACACACACTCATAATGTATATGATTTCCCTTATTTTTTTACTGAAAGGAAATTTTCTTGTTTTTGAATTTTTTCTTTTATATGAAATATTTTTGTTAAATAAATTATTATTTCAGATTAAATAAAAATTAAGTTTAACGAGAAATCATTATGACAGTATTATATTAGGTTTTCAATAATTAAAAAAAAAAACTCCTTCCATGCTATTTTTAAATTCAAACTCATTACTTTCAGATGTATTATCGCGGTGATATTTATTAATAAATTATTATTCATATACCAGAAAGTCTAATAGCGTTTCTAATTTTCTATGATAAATGATATTTTAGAAAGTGGTGACAAAGTAAGTATTTTGAGCCAATTTTCGGAACGCGACAGTCTAGGAAAGATGTTTATGATAGAACAATTGTTTATAATTCAAATTGTACTGCATTTAGAGAAAAATGAAAAACGCTATTAGATTTATTTCCACTCCAATAAACTTCTTTCGTCAGAAAGTTTCATATTGCTGAGTTGAAAAACAATATTCTTTTTATGAAATCATTTACAAAGAATTAGGAAACACTTTTTTTAAGTGGTTTTACTAAAGAATCAAGATATATTGGAGACCATTTTTTAGTTTGTCGACATTTAAAATAGTTGCTTTATTTTGAATCATTTTGTATAAAGATAAATATTAATTTGTATTTTTGTGCATGTACAGATATAAAGAATGTTTTCTTTAGGACACTTGTGTCTCAAGTATAATTATACTTAAAATGCATGATTGTATTAAAATGAAATCTAATACGAGAATTTAATTTGTGCTTGTTGCAATATATTTTGTCTATCTTTGGCTACCTTCCAAAACCCCTCATGAACGGCAATATATTTCATTTTATCATTTAATTTTAAGCTATGGTGATGATATGCATGTATTTTTTTTTTATAGTACTTTAGGTGTTTTATTAATACCATCTTCGTCTTGGAAAAGTTATATGTATACATGTATATATATATGACCATTAAAAAAACCTTACAATTTACCAACAAAAATTATGAAATTATAAATGGAAAGAAATTTATTCATTGACAATTAAACTATTCCCCTTAACATAATCAACTTGGATTTGAAAAACCCAATGAAAAATAAATAAATAAATAAAACGAACAGAAAATGAATAATTATATACTAATTTTGTTCAGTTTATTTATTTTTATTTGGATCAGTTCAATGGTTTTGTATATTATGGTATAGTTTTTGGATACATATATATATATATATATATATACACATATGTTATGTATAACTTGGAGTGATTTGGAATCAAGAGAATAAAAAATGTATAAAATCAGTTTTTGTATATTGTGTTACTAGCCTGCACTAGGCCTGTAAGTATACACAGTACATCCAAGACTGATTCAGAACCCTTTTTTCTTCTTTTCTAAAAATAATAAAATAAAATAAAAATAAATGTAGAGTTGCGTTATAAAATATCACGGACGCAATATTATATTCTCAGCATATAAGAAAATGTAAAAAACTTTTAAAGAAAATTGTTTGCTCATAATTTTTTTCTGTCGTATGGAAAAAAGTGTATTACTAATATTGCATAAAACTTTGCACTAAATAGGTAAAATTAAAAAAATATATATGTTTATAAAAAGTGAAAAAAATTTATTAAGTTTTTACAAATCTAAAAAACTTTCATTTAGAGGGATTAAATTTTTCAATTGCAAAATCTTCGGATGAACTTGATGACATTTTTTTTTTTTTGAATTCTCAGCTTTCGATCCCCTGGAATGATTGATTTGAGCAAAGCACCTATAAGAGAAAGGAAAATAATAAACACATATCATTAACAACACAAAGCAGAATATTCTCTGAAATGTTTTATTTACCATTAAAATCAATTTAAAATTATGCAAGTGACTACTGGTAACATAGACATGTGTAAGTGTTAAAATTAATTTTTGGGCGATTTCTCTTGAATTTAAAGTTGATTTATACATAGGCAATGAAAAATCTTCCAATTTTGCATTAAATGAAAACGGTGGCGTTAGTGGAACGCCATGGGTTGAAATGGGATGCACTTTCATTTTTTTTTCTGCCAGTCTGTGTGTGTAAGTAGGGGTAGGGGTTGGGGGGGAGCATTGTAATAGTTAATGTGCATGTGACGTCAACCCAATTAAAGGTGTACTTCTCAAATAGTTGTAAGCCAATATTAAAAGTCTTGCAGATTTAAAAAGTTTATAATGTATAATTTTTTACACATAATATGATGTATTACAACTATAACTACTTGAAAATTACGCGTAATTTAGATAAATTACGAATTATTTAGTTTTAAGTTTTGCCTAGGTTAAGTTGAGGAGACACGCAATAACAGTGTTTGATGACAAACATGCACATTAACTATATCTTCATTCCTCTTAAAAACTGTCAAAATATTTTTTCCTCTTAAAAAAAAAAAAAAAAAAAAATCATATTATGCATGCAACGCTTGAAGTGATAATTTAAAATAAATAAATAAACTTAGACATTTATTACAAATATAAACGTAGAAGTAAAAGCAAAGTAGTATTTAAAGAACAAACGTTTTCAAGATAATAACTTAAGGGTGTATTAAAATCCAAATTGATTATTTTCTTATTCATTTTTTGATTAATTTTTTTTTTTTTTTTAAACGCTTAAAATTGGGAAATTCTCATATTCAGAAACTATATAATGCGCCATGCTTGTCGATTTTTTGATAAAGGCAGAACATACTGAAAAAAAAAAAAAAAAAAAAAAAAAACGCTGTCGAAGTGGGCGTTTTGAACCGAATTTTCCGTAGCGGGCGATCTGGGAATGAAAATAATGGTCATACTGAGAAAATAATTGTTTATAATTCAGACTCCAATTAACTGAGCGAAAAATGAAAACACACGGGCGCTTATACACCTCTTCAGAAATCACCTCAGCAAGTTTCATGTTTTTACTTTTAAAAATGAGTCTGAAAATGTGTCAGAAAATTTCGATCTGTTGATTAATGGGAAAACATTTTTTTGAGTACACCCTTAAGGCTGTTTTCAAATCCAAAGGGCCAACTTTCTGACATAAGTTTTAATTCATTTTTGTTCGGAAACGCATGAAACTAGAAGGTGTTGTTATTCAGAAACTATGTCATCGAGCTGTTTTTACCGTTTTCTTGTAAATGCAATAAATGTTTTAGAAAATACTGTCAAAGTTGACATTTTGAACTAAACTTCTAAACGAAAGAAGAAAATCCAGTCAGTAAGGGGAGAAAAATGCCGTGTCACGTGATCAAAATCGCTTATAACGCAATAAGTAATTGATTGATCAAAAAATGGAAAACACAGTTCGATTCCAAATCGCTTCCATGATCAGGCTTTCCAATTTTACACCTTTGCGTTAAAAAAAATGAATTTGTAAATATGTCAAAACGTTTTGCACTTGTTGAGGAGAGCAGTTGAGAACAGCCGTAAGGCTCCTGTACCTGCCGGTGAAGACACTCACGAGCTAATGCTAATCCTATGGGGGAGGGAATTATCTAATATCTCGTTTGCATTTCGACATTTTTAATTTTTTTTCGCATTGAATAGCCGAGGTCCGTCTCTACATCACACCTTTTTTACTCTTTCGATTTTGGTCGCAGATATTTTTTATAAAGTTACTTTCACTTTCAAAACCGGTTCTGAAAATGAAAGTGTCAATCTAAAAAAATATTTGAAACCAAAACCGAAAAGGTAAAAGAGGTGCGATGTAGAGACGGGTCTCGGCTATCCAATGCTAAATATATATATATATATATATATATATATATTTTTTTTAAATGTCGAAATGCAAATGAGATATTAGAAAAATCCCTCCCCATAGGATTAGCATTAGCTCGTGAGTGTCTTCGCCGGCAGGAATGTTAAGAGGTGAAAAAAAATTAAAGACTTTAGCTCCAAGAAAATGTAGTCATGAAGCATTAGAGTGAACATTAAAAGAATAACGCCACAAAAATAACTATACCTGCAAAAAGATTACATAAAATATTTACCTTTTTTAAATTACGACAAATTAATTTGCATTGTTAACTGGGATGTAGAAAAAGCTATTTAAGATAAGGTGGTCAGCTATTTTTTTAATTCAAAATGGGATTAAATTTAAACGATGGCTTCAAAACTCAGACATACGAATAAAAAATGGTTAATTCAAAATTGCTTTAGGGGTCAATCAATTATTACGTAAGCAGTAAGGAAAGGGGGTCCAGTTTCTGCTTATTTTTGCTGACAAGGGAGAGAGGGGGGAGAATTCTTACTTAAGCATTAGATAACAAAGCAACTATAGTTTAACAACAAAAAGCAAAAGAACATGATTTGGATGAGCGTTCTGCAAATGTTGAAGGACTTGATAAAAAAGATATGGAGTAAACAAGGACTGGAAACGAGGAACATTCCAGCCCACCTCACATTGAAAACGTAATAATAGACAATGCAGAAAGATGGATCCAAAGATCTTGGACACCAAACACATAATATTCCTATGATTCTTGTTAAAATTTTTAGTGATGTGCCCAGATAAGTTAGAGCCTGTTGTATTTCTTAAAGTTGTTGTTGTTGTTGTTCAATACGATAAATAATAATATATTAAAATCTATTTTGTATTCTATGAATTGTTTAATGCAATAAGTAACAATACATTAAACCGATTTTGTTTTCCTTCGATACCACAACCCTCCCTATACGTCTATTTATGTAAATTTGCTGGATTAATAATGTAATTTAGCACTAGCTGTAATTTTTTATGGCACTGTTGATGGTAGAATGTCATAAAAAATTTAAATAAAAAATAAATAAATAAATAATAAATTATTTAACTATTTAGATACATAAGGAGAAGAACATACAGAAATTAGAGTTTTGAGGTGACAATATGAATAACTATCTAGATCCCCCCCCCCCCCCACACACACACATTATTTTAAGCAGCAATATATCATAAAAAAGGAAACTGTATTTGACATAGCAATCGTTTACAAAAATTGTTCTCTAATAAATTTATTTAAAAAAAGAAAAATAATAATAAATAAACGTATAATAATATACAAAATTGGAATAATAGTGTATATTAGTAATGCTTATTCATTATTATATGTTTTTTTTTTCTTAAAAAAAAATAGATTTATTAGTGATTGATTTTTGTAAACGACTGTATGTCAAAGATAAGTGTTACATACAAAGTGCTTAGATTTTATTTTTTGTGTCTACAGTCACTTAGAAGTAATTCCCTATTCTATGAATTGTCTGCATTTTGTTTAAAATTTTAATTAATTAAATGTAAAATAAAAACATAAAAACATATATGCAGGTGGATATAGGGTAACTCTAGGATAGATGGCCATAAGGAGAGATATATAAATTCTACCTTCTATACAGGGCTGCCCAAAAGTATTTACGTACGCTTCTCCTTAGGAGAGGAAATGACTGAAGGGGAATTTTCAACTGATGTCTATGTATCTCTTAAGTGAACTCCATTTTAGCATGCATGCAGTAATAGATTCAAATCTATAGATCCTGCACAGGGCTGCTGAAAAAATTCGAATCCTTTTCCGATTGTAGAGGTAAGAGCTGAAATTGGGTTTAGAAATGGGTTACACGGTTTATAGGGTTGAATGAAACGTACTATTTTAATTTTTTAAACGGTGCCGTTTTGTGACATTATTCTGAATGGGTTGGAAAGTGTTTCATCATCGATGCTTCAACCGTGATTTTTTTTCTTACTTGTTAATTTATTTTAAAGATATTGGTAAGTCGTTTTTGAATGATTGTGCCGCAGTAAAAACAAATTTCTTCCAACTGACACATTTTGAGTAGCAGAGTCGTATATAAAAAATAACATAAAAATAAAATGTACACATTTTTTTAAATTAACGAGACGGTTATTTCACTGCGAATAATATTTCAATATTATTTTATTATCTTTTTTTTTTAAACACATTTATAATTTACATTACTGTTTATCTCCAAAAAGAAAAAAAAAAATTAAAGCGCGTGTCAATCTTTGACCTTGTATACCGGACAATATAGGATAACTCTAGGAGAAATGGCCATAGAGGAGAGATGGCCAGTCTAAATATCTCCAAAACTTGATCACAGATTGCAATATAAACAGTGTTCTTATGAAATAGTTCAACGAGTTTATTTATTGCGACGCGCAGTTGTGTTTCTCGATTATAAAAAGTAAGTGTAATTTTAATGTAAATTGAATAGGTGTTTTTTTTTTTTGTTTTTTTTTGACTTAGATATCTGAATGTTTTGCAGTACGTACGTTATATATATTTTTTACTATATGGACTTTTAAGGCACGTATATAATCTAATCTTTACTTCTAAGACTAAACCAAAGACTTACAATGGCTATTAATGCTTTTAATTGGGCAATCATCAGTCCTTCAATTTCAGGATAGATGGCCACATGAAATCGAGGAGAGATGACCACTTTTAATCAATATTTCAAAATTATACTTAGTGATGATATTAACGAAATATAATTAAATTTAAAATAAATATATAAAGTTTACGTTTATAAATATATTAATTTATATAATTATTTAAATTTTAACTAATATAATTATTTTAATAATTATAATAATAATATAATAAGACCTACCGATTTATTTGTTTCAGAAAATACAGAAAAATGTAGGAAACCTTCATAACAGAAACTGATAAAGTTGATAAATAAACTACATTAACGTAAAAAACCTACAATGAACGCGAGAAAAAAAAAAAAAGTCCTTCCGGCCAGTGCCGGGAGGAAGAGGTAGCTTTCATAATCCTTATTTAAAAAAAAGCCAACTTATATCATGCAAACACACGAAGCTCAATTTAGTGGAAACCGAATATAGGAGATTCAATACTAATTTTTATCAATATAATGAATGAGAATTTCGCGAAATTAGTCAGCTTTATCCAAGCTGCTTTTCTTTAAAGTAACTTATATTTGGCTGCCAAATTCGGCAATTTCTTAAAGTGCCTGTCATTTTAAGACAACATGGTGGATGAGGCTAAGCAGTGAACTTGGTCAAGACCTTAGTAATTGCTGTGCACATGCTCACTCACATCGGAATCGGTTAATATATAGAAGTGCTGTCGCATGCAAAAAATCAGATTTTTCAAAATGTCACCCACAATAGAAATTGAAACTGCTATATCTGAGCCATTTTTTAAGGTAAAGACAAACAAAAAATGCTCCTGAATCCTTATATCAAGATCAAATACTTTAGAAAGAAACCTTTTTCAATTTCTAATTTTTTTGCACCTCACTTTAAATATATATATATTTTTTAATTTAATGGCCGCCATTTTGAAACAAGATGGCTGATGAATCTGGCCAGCGAACTTGGTTGAGGTGTTGATGTATACTATCCACATGCCTTCTTATATCGAAATAAGCGAATACGTGTGTTATCGCGTGACAAATACAAGATCGTTTCAAAATGTTAGCCATGCTAGAAATTCAAAGTGCTATAAATCAACCATTTTTTAAGATATCAACAAAAGAACAAATTTTCAGAAACAAAAACTGCTCCGGAATCTTTGTATCAAGGCCAAACACATAAAAAAAATCTTTTTCATTTTCCAATTTTTTAATACCTCATTTTGAATTTTAAATTTAATTTTTTTTAAATGGCAGCCCTTTTGAAACAAGATGGCGAATGAAGCTGGCCAACGAACTCGGTCGAGACATTGGTATGTACTATGTACAGACCAAGTTACATCCAAATAGGTTCATAAATACGCCTGTTATCGCGTGACAAAAATCAGGTCGTTTTAAAATGTCAGCCACAAGAGAAATTCAAAATGCTATTACTCAGCCATTTTTTTTTTTAGATATAGACGAAAGAAAAACTGTTCCGGAATCTTTGTATTAAGGTCAAACACATACAAAAAAAAATCTTTTTCATTTTCCAATTTTTTGGTATCTCATTTAAATTTTTTTATTTTTTAATTTTTTTAAATGGCCGCCATTTTGAAACAAGATGGCGGATGAAGCTGGCCAACGAACTCGGTCGAGATATTTGTATGTACTATGTACACACCAAGGTACATCCAAGTCGGTTCATAAATACGCCTGTTATTACGTGAGAAAAATCAGGACGTTTCAAAATGTCAGCCACACTAGAAATTCAAAATGCTATAACTCAGCCATTTCTTAAGATATAGACGAAACAAAAACTGCTCCAGAATCTTTTTATCAAGGTCAAACACATAAGCAGAAAATATTTTTTGAATTTTCAATTTTTGGTACCACATTTCAAATTTAAATTTTTCTTAAAAATTTAAATGGCCGCCATTTTTAAACAAGATGGCAGGTGAAGCTGGCCAACGAACCCGGTCGAGACATTGGTATGTACTATGTATAAACGAAGTTACATCCAAATCGGTTCATAAATACGCCTTTTATCGCGTGACAAAATTCAGGACGTTTCAAAATGTCAGCCACGCTAGAAATTCAAAATGCTATAACTCAGCCATTTTTTAAGATATAGACGAAACAAAAACTGCTTCGAAATCTTTGTATAAAGGTCAAATACATAAGAAAAAAATATTTTTCCATTTTCAATTTTTTGGTACTACATTTCAAATTTTAAATTTTAAAAAAAATTTTAAATGGCCGCCATTTTGAAACAAAATGGCGGATGAAGCTGGCCAACGAACTCGGTCGAGAGATTGGTATGTACTATGTACACACCGAATTACATCCAAATCGGTTCATAAATACGCCTTTTATCGCGTGACAAAATTCAGGACGTTTCAAAATGTCAGCGACGCTAGAAATTCAAAATGCTATAACTGAGCCATTTTCTAAGATATAGACGAAACAAAAAATGCTCCGGAATCTTTGTATAAAGGTCAAATACATAAGAAAAAAATATTTTTCCATTTTTAATTTTTTGGTACCACATTTCAAGTTTTAAATTTTTAAAAAAATTTTAAATGGCCGCCATTTTGAAACAAAACGGCGGAAGAAGCTGGCCAACGAACTCGGTCGAGACATTGGTATGTACTATGTACACACCGAATTACATGGAAATCGGCTCATACTTACGGGAGTTACAGTGTGACATAGGTCAGATATATATATATATAACGTAATTCAATGTATAAGCTTTTCAATTTTTGTCGGTGTCCACTTTTTTCTTCCATAATAATTCTTATAATATTTTTTTTTTTTTTTTTTAAATACTTACAGCTTTAATTCATAATAATTGACGGTGGTAGGTTATGTTTAATTAATGGTTATATATATATATATATCAATTTTGAACGGAGGGTGGTTTCGGGGTCTGGGGGTCATGATCGATGAAAATATACCAAAATTTTTTGAAATCGCTTTCCTCCGAACGGCTGCAATAGGTAGCTTTTTTGTAAAGAAAGCTACCTAATACGACAATTCCAGTAGCGAAGAAAACAAAATACATTTAAATTATCAGATTCTACAGATTCCGAGTAAAAAGAATTGGATGGGGATCACTGTATTGGTTGTGCAAAATAATATAATATCACATCTAAAAAGAATATCTGGATACAGTGCATAAGGTAACTGAAGTGGTTCCATGAAACATGTACAAATTATCAAGACCTTTGACAAGCATGTGGTAAGATTTTACGAAAAGTGAAGGATTGAAATGATACTTCAAATTTAGTTTATTCGAGTTTTCTTCACTCATTTTCCATCATATAACTGCATCTTTACAAATTGCTATATGTTTTCAGCCCACCAGTGGCCGATAGGTTCTGCTCTCGAAGCTGGTAGATGGGAAGTGGTGGGTTCGAACCCAATCACGGCCGTCGGCCTAATCGTTCGGAGTTTTCGTGGTTTTCTTCGAACCGTGGATTTTCCATGTGTAAATACGGATTAGGTTCCCTTAGAAAGACCTCCACGGAGGGCACTCTCCACCCGGGCCTATATCCCTCGTGTAGATAATCGGCCATTAAAAATCAACTCAACTCAACTATATGTTTTCAATGATTAACTATATGAAATGGTTTTTTTTTTTTTTTTTTTTTTTTTTTTTTTGCTATTTAAATTAATTTTTTCTAAGAAGAGATGGCCATCTGCATTTAAATTTCAATTTTGTTTAACACTTTTTGTTTTCAATGTTTAATTATTTTTTGCATAAAATATTATGAGTATATGTATAAGAATTTTAAATATTCATCAATATTTCTTGTATTTGCATTCTAAGAATTTTTATTTCAATCTTTAAAAACTATGTCCATCTATCCTCTAGTTACCCTACAACAAATGTCTTAACAAATTGGAAGAAAAATTTAAAATAAAAACATTCGAAAAAGGTTTCGAGGAGTCAAAAACTACTAAATAGTGACACACGTGTATTTCTAAATGGTTTATTATTTTTCTCTATGTTTAAAAGTATACATTAAACATTAAAATAGATACTTCAATTAGCTTTATATTCAAAATGAATACGCACATGTTGTTTAGAATATTTATAAACACTGGTATCAGAATATTTATAATCTTAAACTAAAACCATGTTTGCTTTTTAGATTAATATACTAAATTGCCTAGACACATATTATCTTGCGTAATTTCAAATTTAACACAATTTAAAAAATTTAGATTAAAGTCGAAATAATAATAATAATAATATTTTAAAAAAGCTATAATCCTGATGCTGTATATTATTACATATTTATTTATGTATTCGTTCTTTGTTTTTATACAAATTTATTAACGAACGAATTTTATATACTGCAACTATGTTAAAAAATTATTTAAAGAAATAGTATGTAGATTTTATTTTTAATATACGAAATCACTTAGGAATAATTTTCTTTTTGGTGAATGGTCTGCATTTTTATAAATATTTAAATTATTATATATTTTTTGAAAAAAAAAAAAAGAAACAACATTATTTATGCATGTTTAATAGATATCTTGAAAGATATTTAATTTAAAAATATAACAATCAAATGATTTTTAAGGATTTATAATCTACTAAATCTGCGTTGGCACTGTTTAAAATAAAATAAAAAAATTCTATAAAAAAAAAAGCAATTTTTTTTTTCTTAAATAGAAAACTTGAATATAATATCTTCTCTTTTTTGTAATTTAAGTGTTTCAAATTTTTTAATTTTTAAAAAAGCCACTTTTAACACTTTATATCAAAGCATTCAACACCAGAAAAAAAAATCCTTTATTGATCTGAGCTTCTATAATAAAAATTTCTCAAGTGATTGGATATTTAAAATAAATAAATAAAAAATAGAAAAAATCATTTATACTTTTAAAATTTTAAATGAATATTCTGTTGAATAAGCACCTGTTTACTTTTGATTAAATTATACAATAAGATGTGTTTTTAAAAAAACCTTAATATTGTTGATTCCGAATACCTTAAACCTTGGAGGGAAATATGAAAAAAATAAAATAAGGTTTGTTTGAGAGATTAAAAAATAATGCTTACAAATATATAAATTTGTCAATATTTAATTTCACCATTTTAAAGAAATGCGTATTGTAACATAAGTAAAAAAAAAAAAAAGGCCTGTTAATTGTGATCGCTATTTAAATCTTTTAGTGGTAGGCAACTTTTTGTAATGTTATTGTGTATTTCAAGATCTATATTTTCAGCAGAGTGTAAAAGCTAGTAAATAGGATTTTTCCCTGCTTCTTTTACTGACAGTTTGTTTAGAAACTTGCATGTACTTCCATTTAGAAACTTGCATTCAATAGCATGTACTGTCACTTGACACTTCACCGACTAAACTTGATAGTTTAGAAAGTTTAGTTGGTGAAGGTCAAGTGACAGTACATACTATTTCTCAATAAAAGGTGTAAAGACTCGACTGATGAATGTCATATCATTCCAAAAATTCCTTATGATAACATTCTTGTAGATATTTGAATTTAATCAGAAAAGATAAGTACTCATTTAATTCTCTGACAGAACAATTCGACATCCCAGATAGCAAAGATTCCAAGAAAAATGTTTTGAATGACCTGGGGGGGGGGGGGGGGAGGGATATTATATTCAATAAAGTACATTTAATATTAATTATCTTAATTGTAAAAGACTTCTTGATAACGATATCCAAGGTATCAAGAAAATTCATTTACAATAATTTGAACATAATTAGTAACGGTTATGTCTTATGTTTAAAGAATAAGCCACTTTGTAGAGTTAAATCTTAATATCTTGGATATCTTTATCGAGAAGTCTTTTATAATTAAGAAAATTAAATATTCAATGTACTTTATTGAATATAATTCCCACCCCCTCCCCCGGTTATTCAAAATATTTTTCTCTGAATCCTTGCTTCCACATTTAACATTTTGTATTAGCATTCAACACGGGACAGAAAATTTTTATTGATCTGGGCTTCTATAATCAAAATTTCTCAAATGATTGGATATTTAAATAAATAAAAAATAGCAAAAATCAATTATACTTTTAGAATTCTAAATGAATATTCAGTGGAATAATATTACACTGTTTCAAAGCATATAAATAACATTTTAATTAAATATGCATAATATATTAAATATGATAATTTGGAAATTTCACACGAATTTCAATATAATTAAAAATGTTTATTTATGTATGCGTCTTTTATTTTTATATAAATTTATTTATGAGCTAATGATTTCTATGTCTAAAAGGTGTATACACAGAGGTTAGATTTTATTTTTAGCGTCTACCAGTCACTTAAAATTAATTTTCTATTCTATGAATTTTTTGTATTGTTATTAAATTTAAATTAATTAAATATTTAAAAAAATTATGCATATATAAGAAATATATTATCTATCTGGAAGAAAAATAATTTTAAAGAAAAACACTCGAATAAGTTTTTAATGTGTCATAAACCACTAAATAGTGATATATTTCTAAATGGTTCATTATTTTTCACTATGTTTAAAAGTATCCATTGAAAATTAAAATTGATACTTTAATTAGCTGTATATTCAAAATGAATGCACACACGTTGTCTATAAATATAGGGTCACTCTGTGCCAAATCAACCAAAAAATTCCAATATTCAACCTGACCATTTCAGATTTCAATGAAAACGCCAGGAATCATTGTCCCTGATGATATAAATGAGAATATATTTTTATAATTTTTTACATCATTAAATTTTCATACAATTAATTATTTAAATTTTGAAAAATTATCATTTTTTGGCCTGCATAAATATTTTCAATTTTGAATTTCTCAAGTTCTATCAGGCATAGAGAACCCCTCATTTTAAAGCGAATTTCATAAGGTTTGATTTGATATGCAAGTTGACTATGCTTCATTAAAAATAATAATTTTTAAATTTTTTAAAAATTTGAAATTTAAAAATTTTTTAGATAGTGCGTTTTTAAAATTTCGAAAAAAATGTCTGTTTTATATAATATTATAAGCCTAAAATTTTAAAATTTTTAGAGTGGGATCTCAATGGGATCAGGAGTTATTAAATAAAAGCTAAATATTACAATACAAATGATAATCCGACTAACTTATTTTGTTATTTATTTATTTTTTGTGTGGTAAACTTTAGTTTTTATTTCGTAACTCCTGATCCCATGGAGATCCCACTCTAAAATTTTCAAAATTTTAAGCTTATAATATTACATAAAACATACATTAAAATTTTTTTTTTAATTTCAAATTTTTTAAAGAATTAAAAATTATTTTTTTTTTTTATTAAGCATAGTAAACTTGCATATCAAACCTTATGAAATTCTCTTTAAAATGAGGGGTTATAGAACTTGAGAAATTCAAAATTGAAAACATTTATGCAAGCCAAAAAAAGATGATTTTAAAAAATTTAAATAATTAATTGCATGAAAATTTAATGAGATAAAAAAAATTATAAAAGATATATTCTCATTTATATCATCAGGGACAATGATTCCTGGCAGTTTCATTGAAATCTGAAATGGTCAGGTTGAGTCACTGGTTGATTTGACGTGGAATGACCCTATACTGAAGCAAATATGTATTAATATTCGAATGTTAAACAAAATATTTTTGCTGTTTAAGACTAATAACTTAAAATATATAGAAACAAATTATCTTACATAATCTAAATTTTAACATAATTTGAAAATTTTAGATAAAAGTCGGAATAGTAATAGTAATTTAAAAAAATGTTATAATCATAATGCTTTATATTTTTACTTTTATTTATGTATGTGTTTTTTTAATATACAAATTTATTAATGAACGAATTTTATACATTACAACTAAGTTAAAAGATTAAGTATTTAAATTAATAAAACTTTTGAAAAAAAAAACAAACATATGCTTATGCATATATAATATATATGTAGAAAGAAAATTAATTTAAAATTAAAATAATCAAATAAGTTTTAAGGTTTCATAAATTACTAAATATTTATATATTGTTTAAATTTTCCTTACTTTTAAACATGTTTCAAAGAATAAAACGAAAATTATGATTAAATATGCATAATATGAAATTTAAAATAATTTAAAATTTTCAGACGAATTTCAAAACAATTAAACATTTGCTGTCAATCTATTATTGTATATTAATATATGTTTATGTATGCGTTCTTTTAATTTTATATAAATTTATTAATGAACAAATATTATATATTGCAACCATGTTGAAAAATTATTATAAAAAGAGTGTTTAGATTTTATTTTTAATGCATAAAATCATTTAGGAATAATTTTCTTTACTTTCTTTTCGGTAAATTGTCTTCAATTTTATAAATATTTAAAATAATAAATTTTTTTAAAAGAAAAGAAACAACATACATATCTTTAACAAATATCTTGAAAGAAAATTAATTTAAAATTAAAACACTCAAGTGGTTTTTAACGTTTGATACTCTACTAAATCAGTTTTGGCACTGTTTAAACAAACTGTTTTTTTTCTCAAAAGACCAATTGTTTTTTTTTGTTTTTTTTTTCAGAAAACTTGAATATAATATCTTATCTTTTTTGTAATTTAAGTGTTTCAAATTATTGAATTTAAAAAAAAAATTCCACATTTAACACTTTATATTAGCATTCAACACGGGACAGAAATCTTTTATTGATCTGGCCTTCTATAATCAAAATTTCTCAAATGATTGGATATTTAAAATAAATAAATAAAAAATAGCAAAAATCAATTATACTTTTACAATTATAAATGAATATTCAGTGGAATAATATTTTTTTTTTTTTTTTTACTATGTTCCAAAGCATATAAATAACATTTTAATTAAATATGCATAGTATGAAATTTCAGATAATTTGGAAATTTCACACGAATTTCAATATCACTAAACATTTGCTTATATCCAAATGTTGTATATTTCTATATGTTTATTTATGTATACGTATTTTATTTTTATATAAATTTATTTATGAGATAATGATTTCTATATCTAAAAGGTGTATACACAGTGCTTAGATTTTATTTTTAGCGTCTACCACTCACTTAAAATAAATTTTCTATTCTATAAATTTTTTTGTATTGTTATTAAATTTAAATTAATTAAATATTAAAAATATATATATGCATTATATAAGAAATATATTACCAATATGGAAGAAAAATAATTTAAAAGAAAAACACTCGAATAAGTTTTTAATGTGTCATAAACTACTAAATAGTGATATATTTATCGCAAAAGTTTAAGGAGCACGCTTTAATTACCTTTTCCTCCCCAAAGGTCAAATGGGGTGGGGTGTGAAAGTTGAAGGGACAGATATGGCGCATTCGCGTCTTGCTGCCTTTTTTTTCTTTGGCGGTCAGCGAAAGGGGCTTCGCCAAAGCACTGGACTTTCCAATAGGCCGTAAAGCAGAATTAGGACAATTTTTTAAACGACCGGGCCGACATAAAAATTTAAACGGAACCGATAAAATATGCTGGGCCCGACTAAGAGTATAGAAGACCCCGGGGCAAGCATCATCCTGCTGGTGTTGGTGATTGGGGGGGGCTTCTATTTATCTATAGAATTTTCTTGTGAATAATGTGAAGTGGCTAGAACTAAACTTCATACATATATGTATGCATAAATTTTGTACCCGGTACTGCTCACATCTACATGCAGGCTATCACAAAAAGATGGTCACAACTTTAAGGCTGTTCTCAACTGCTCTGCTCAACAAGCGCAAAACGTTTTGACACATTTATAGATTCGTATTTTAACGGAAAGATATAAAATTGGATGACCTGACTATGGAAGCGATTTAGAATCGAAATGTGTTTTCGATTTCTTGATAAATAAATTACGTATTGCATTATAAGCGATTTTGATCACGTGACAAACACGCTTTTCACCCTTTCATGAGTGATTATTCTTCTTTCACGCGGAAATTCAGTTCAAAACGCCCACTGGCCCACTTTGACACTACTTTCTGAAAAATCAATTGCGTTTGTAAAAAAAAAAAAAAAAAAACTTAAAAAACAGCTTAATTACATAGTTTCTGAGCAACAACATCTGCTCGATTCATGCATTTCCGAACAAAAATAAGTTAAAACATATGTCATAAAGTTGTCCTTTTGGATTTGAGAACAGCCTTAAGAAAAAATACTAGTCGGACAATAGTAGAAAAAAATGATAAATTGGTTGGCACGAATATTTGTTTGCAAACTTTTACTTTGTATGTTATAAGATGTCTAAAAGAGAATGCCACAAATTGGTCATCATTAATGATTTAACATGCCACATTACGAGGAAAACGTTAAGGATGTTCTGAAATCCGAAAGGGCAACTTTCTGATATAAGTTTTAGTTTATTTTTGTTCGAAAATGCATGAAACTAGCTGGTGCTGTTGTTCATAAACTATGTAATCGAGCTGATTTTTTTTTTTTTTTTTTTGAAACACAATACATTTTTCAGAAAATAGAGTCAAAGTGGCCGTTTTGAACCGAATTTCCGCGCGAAAGGAGAAAAAACATTCAAGAGTGGGCCAAAAACGTGTTTGTCACGTGATCAAAATAGCTTATAACTCAATAGGTAATTTATTGATAAAAAAAAAATGAAAAACACAGTTCAATTCCAAATCGCTTCCATGGTCAGGCTTTCCAATTTTATAGCTTTCAATTAAAAAATGAATTTGTAAATGCGTTAAACGTTTTGCGCTTGTTGAGCAGAGCAGTTAAGAACAGCCTTAATGTAGAATTTCTTTTGGAAACAATGGCATACTAATAAATTGTAATCATTAGTTTTCTAATGATGTAGTTTGTTTTTTGCATGGGTGTTCTGTGTGTGTATGGGGGGGGGAGGGGGGTCATGTACTGGAAACAGAAGGGGGGAGGAAGGGGGAACACACTCCCTTCCTAAGTGTTTGAAATATATGAATTTTGGTCACTTTTAGCTAATTTATATCATTTGACTCCTTTTAATGAAAATCCTGATTACTCTCATGGGTCCCGGGCGGCGGCCCCGCATGCCCCTGCATAAGTCGGAAAATATGAAACTGAGCATATGAATGAATATACTGACAATACTGAAAATATGAAACTTTTTTCATGGATATGAATTGGATATGATATGACTGATATAACATGGATATGATATGATATGACATGGATATGATATGATATGACATGGATATGATTGTTCTCAAATCTAAAGGGGACAACTTTATGACACAAGTTTCAATTCATTTTTGTTCAGAAAGGTATGAAAATATGCATGTAGAATATAATTAATATAACTTTTATTATAATATTTTTATTTCATTAAAACTTTACAAACAATAATTATTAAATACAATATGTAATTATTTGCCGCTGGATGTAATTGAAATTTTAAGTGAAAATTTCCTGTTAACTTTTACATAATATTTTATAAATATAGATTTATGTTTCTTTATTGTAAAAAAAAATATATATATAAATAAATAAATAAATAAATAAATAAATAAATAGTTCTTTTTATGCAATATAATATATTCGTTTACATACATTGTACATATAAGGTAAGTTAACTTTTATTATTTAAATTCTAATAATGCATTGTAATTTAAATAACGATATTTAAAGCAGTAGTCTATTACTTTATTTTATGTTACTAAATTGCTATTCTCATTAAATTATTAATGCAAATTGCTTATATAACATAATATTTTGAAATTCAATTAATTTTTAATTATATATAAGTTAGTCGCGTATTCTGTGATATTGGAACTTTTTATACCTCCCCTATCCTCCCTTTTTTGTTTGTTTGCTTCCTTAATTACTTTATGTTTATTATTTCTGACTTACTAATCTGAAATTAATTCAAAGAGAATTTAAATGAAGGTGAATGTCATATATGATGAAAAACAATTCAAAGCAATTTTATTAAAATAAATATTAATTTAATTTCTGTATATTTTTTATGAACAAAAGTTTTCATGATTCAGCCATGAATCATTTTTATCATTTCATTTAGGAAAAAGAAGTATCATATACCTAGAATAAGGCCTTATAGTGTAAGGCCCAGAACATATGGTAAAGCTGCCTTTTCATGACAAACATATCTCAAAAATTAGTTTTAAACATCCATTTTCTTAAATTTTTTAAAGATTACTTTCAACCTCAATAAAATTATTTCCATAAATAGTTTACAAGTTTTTTAAAACTGCAATATTTTATTTCAGTAATGGTTGTAACTTTTTATCTGATGAAATAAATAAAAATTATGCTCCGTTTGCATTTCAAAAATCTAACAAAAGGCCCTTATAAAAAATATCCCTGTATATCTAATAAAAAGAATAAATTTATATAAACTGAAATACTACACAATCAATAACATGGCTCAAACAGATATGATAGAGTACATGTAAAATTTATTACCAGCTTTTTCCAGTCCCCCCCCCCCCCTCACCCACCCGCACACATATTTTTTAATTAGCCAATACTTTTTGTAATAGCGTAAAACATGCCTGCAGGTTAAAAAAAGGGAGGCACTTGCTTTAAATTCTAGTTTCTACTAAATAAACATCCCTAATGTCAAATACAAATTAAAAATATAAAAGTCCTCTCCTCAAGCCCTAACTGTTTCAACGGTTCCCATAACTGTTTTATTGCAGCGCATAAGATTTTATTTGCCTCTTTAATGTAATTCATATTTTTAAAATATTTCAAAACAAATGTGCTCAATGATAAATTCAGGAGGTAGCCTTGGTTCGCGTGTGTGTGAGTGTGTATGTATGTATGTGTGTGTGGGTGGGAAGGGGAGTGTAACCCCACTGGAAGATTTTTAATTTAACGCTTTTTAATATTGTTAAGTGCAAATACTTCCCTGAGCTTTAAAAATTCTTCCTCCAGAAAAATGCCTGATTTCAACATTGAAATAAAATAAAAAAAAAATATTAAAATTTCAAAATTATTTATCATACTTACTTTTTACTTGTTCTCGTATTTAATGTGGAAAAAATGAATCCATATAACATACTGTACGTATGTTATATGGAATTAATTGAAATGAGTTAAATGGAATTTTCAAAAACAGAATTGCTAAAAAAATTACTAAAGCTTTTAAATTATTTAACACATTCAGTTAATACCCACCTCCCCATTAATCTCTTTTATATATTTTTTTCTTATCAATTATATATAAGACAGCTATATATGTTATAAAAATCAGACTGAAATTTTTTCTCAAAAACAAAAGTTATAAAAAATGATTTCGTTTTCTAAACTACTTAAGTCTCTTTTTTACTCTCTTATCAATTGTATATATATAAAAGATATATATATATATATTATAAATTTGAGATGTATTAAATTTTGAAAACAGAAAACTCTAGTAAGTACCCAGTTTTAATAACATGCTAATCAATAAGTACTTTACTTGTTTGCTTACAATTCTAAATCCAGAACTCCAAGTAAGATTACTAGATCTAAACAATAACATTTTTAACGACAGATTATGTTAAATAAACCTTCTTTGGAACTTGTTCTTTCTCAGTTTATTTTTACGTTATTAGATATGAGCTATTTATCAGGAGAGAGAAAGACCGCCAAACGAGCGATAAACTCATACGCTGTATCTTCAAACACAAATGTAACCCATCGGGGTTCCGAGTTGGAGAAAAATTAAGAATGGGGTCCTATTGTTAAAGATGACCCGTGCGGAGCGCACCTAAGCCATATTTATAAATGGTTCATTATTTTCACTATGTTTAAAAATACATTGAAAATTAAAATTGATACTTTAATTAGCTTTATATTTAAAATGAATACACACACGTTGTTTATAAATATACTGAAGCAAATATGTATCAATATTCGAATGTTAAACAAAATATTTTTGCTTTTTAAGATTAATAACTTTAAATACATAGAGACAATCGTTTGGTGTACTCTGCGCCAAACTCGCCAAGCCAGTTGCGATAACAGCTGCTGTGTGGCGTGACGAGTGATTAGCTCTGCAACCCCTGTGTTTTCTCTGTTTGCTTGTTCTTTCAGTTTCGTTTCAGAATGGACTTCGAAAAAAATCGCTTATGAGGACGTTTTAAAGATGAAAGAAAGAAAGGGTGTTATTTAGTAGATTTAAAAGAAATGAGTGCTTTTAATTTACATTTTCCAGAAAAGGAGGGGTTATATTTCCGACTTAGAAATAATTTCTTTAAATTAAAACTTTATTTAAAATAAGGATGTTTCATGTTCACAAAAGGATAGAAACGCAAAAAAAAAAAAAAAAAAAGAAAGAAAGAAAGAAAGAAAAGGGTGTTATTAACTTTGTTTTATTTTTAAAAGAAATGAGTGTTTTTAATTTACATTTTCCAGAAAAGGGGGATTATATTTCCGACTTAGAAATGATTTCTTTAAATTAAAACTTTATTTAAAATAAGGATAAGTTTCATTTTCACAAAAGGATAGAAACGCAATTTTGTTTAAAAATAAATAAATATTATATTTATATTTTCCACAAAAGAATACGTTATAATTATTTTTAACTAATAAAATTTTAAGTGATTTTCACGGGAAAATAGAGAAAAATAAGGATAAGTTTCATTTTCACAAAAGGATAGAAACGCAATTTTGTTTAAAAATAAATAAATATTAAATTTTGTTTAAAAATAAATAAATATTAAATTTTGTTTAAAAAAATAAATATTAAATTTTGTTTAAAAATAAATAAATATTAAATTTATATTTTCCACTAAAGAATACGTTATAATTCTTTTTAACTAATTAAATTTTAACTGATTTTCATGGGAAAATAGAGAAAAATAAGGATAAGTTTCATTTTCACAAAAGGATAGAAACGCAATTTTGTTTAAAAATAAATAAATATTAAATTTTGTTTAAAAAAATAAATATTAAATTTATATTTTCCACTAAAGAATACGTTATAATTCTTTTTAACTAATTAAATTTTAACTGATTTTCACGGGAAAATAGAGAATTTTATTAAATTTCCTTTTAATTTACATTTTCCAAAAAGGAAGGGTTATATTTCCGACTTTTCAGTTTTAAATATTAATTTGCATTTAACACAAAAGAATATGTTACATTTATTTGCTAATTGAATTTTAACTGATTTCAAGGGAAATTAGGAAATTTTATTTATTAATATTTTCCACAAAAGGATGAGTTGTATTTCCAATTTAGAAATAATTTCTCTGTATTATAATTTTATTTTAATATTAATTTACATTTTCACGAAAGGATATAAGTCTAATTTTATTTGAAATATATATTTATATATTCATTTAATCACATCAACAATTATTCACTTAATATTTTATATCTATTTCTTTATTCTTTTAATTAATTTTCCTTATCTTTAAATCATTATTCTTAGAGTTTTTAAGTTTTTGGTGATCAACATTGTCGTATTTTAAGTTATGTTACTTATTTTTGCTGTTTTTATTAGCAATTTTTTTTTTATATTTAACTATTTTTATTTTAGCGAAATATTGCTTCTATTTTTTTTTTTTTTTTAACTGTTAAATTATGTTTCATAGTTTCCATTTCAGCTTAGGATTTAATTTTAAATTTGAGTTCTAAAATAACCTATCCTTTTGGTAAAAGTGTAAATTAAAATGTAAAATCGAGACTTTAAGATGGATTTCAAACATTATTTTTTACATTATCGTTATTTTATTCCATTTTTTCAGAGTTCTCATAAATTAAGTATAAAATAGCATGTGGCATTGAAAACAAAATCGTTTAAATTTCTGATTTTTACCTATAACAGATGAAAATGTTATTTAAAAATTAATTCAGAATAAATTAAAATGACACTAAGCTTTAAATTGATATCAGTGTAAGTATTGACGAAACGAGTTTGAACTAGGAAGGGAGGAATCTTTTTTGCCCGAAATACGGTGAGGGAAATTTAGTCGTAGGGAAAACAGCTGCAGGGAATTTCTAGTAAAGTATTTGGCGTCATTTAATCTTATACTGCCAGCGCCCGGCGCTGATATTGCAAACCTACTCAGTTGGACTGTAATTTCTTTGTTCGATGACATTCCTTGTAACAATAACAAAAAGCTAAGCATTTTTAAAGCGTGCCTTTGTAGAAACTAGTCTTGTAACTCTACAAAACGTTTCTAAATAATACGTTCTTGTTATAATACCATAGAGTAAAAGCAGATAGAAGATAACAAATGGATATTTTAAAAAAAAGAAAAGATAATAATATACAATTATTTATAGAAAACTGTCCTGCAAATGGTACAAAAAATTATTTTTTTAAAACTAAATAAGATTACTCCTATTGACACAGTGTAACACAATTATTCATTCGAATTTTTTCTTTACATACTTTTAGATCATCATTTTCAACACTTTTAAAGAAGATTATTTCTAACATCACAGACATATTAAATTTTTTAATTAAATTTTACTCCTATTGAGCTAACAGATATGCTATCACAAATAATAATAATCATAAATAAATATTTTTGTAAGTTTACAATTTTTTTGTTACTTATCATAAGTTATAAATGGTACAAAAAAATTCAACCTTTCGGTTTCTTTTTTTTAAATGAATATTTTGCCTAGGTGTCTTTAAATAATTGAATATAAAAAAGAAAAGAATTCAGTTAAAAGCTGGTTTAATTAATTAAGCCATGATTTTGGTTTGGAGGCTCACCCCAACCCCCCTTCAAGACTCCGTAGGTCTGGGAGGGAGCGGTGGTGACTTAATTCGGTCTGTATCCATTTTCCATTACGGATGATTGAATGATATTATCACGACCAGTGGGGATCTTCTGTAATCGGGTTGCCATTCATCTCCGTTTGACTGGGGTTTTGGTTCTCAAGATCTCATCCATCGCGATGAAAATAATCCTATTTAATAACTGTCAAATTCGCCATATTTATCACGCATTTCTCTATAAAGCTAAAAATATTCACTTTTTTATATGCATTATTATTATTATTATTATTATTATTATTATTTTTTAAGCCGAGAAAAAACCCTGCTCGCAATAGATTCAATTATCAGCAGCGCGTTACTTCCTTTTTTTTTTTTCTTTTTAGGAAAGATAGATAAGACATGATAAGGCTTTATTATGACCACCCCTAATTTTGTTTTTCCGTTTTTTGTTTCCATATTTTGTTTTTCCAGCATCAAAGGTGTTGTTGTACCTTCCTTATATGCTGAATTTAAAAGATTATAAACTTAATTTAGTATTTCGTTCAAAATGTGACATACATAGTTCTTTCTTGTTACATCGATTTTTTGATAGTAAAACGTTAGCATTTTGGCGTTAATGTTAACTATAACAATGTACAAAATTAGAAAGCTAAAAAAAAAGTCTAATTGAAGAATATCTAAAGTATCTCCTTCCCCTACCCCTCCAAAACACACATACCACGATTGGCGAGGAAGAAGATTGCCTTTCAAGACAAATTTAACAACATTTATTTTTTTCCAAAAAGTAAATGTGGTTGAAAATTTTATACAATGATAAAATACTAATTAGAGGCAGAAAGATAAATTTAATGTTACATAGTAGATTTTAAAAATGTCCAAATACGAAAATTATAATGAAAAATAAGCAAAGGTTATTTCTAAAACTCAGAGAAAAAGACATTATAAGGCTATACTCAAAGCGAAATGGCTACTTTCTAACACATTTTAAATTTGTTTTATTCGTAAATGTACCAAATAGGTAGGCGCTCTTATTCTGAAATTATGCTATGGAACCGTGTTTTCGATTTCTCGTTAAAAGCAGAATATTTTTCAGAAAATACTGTCAAAAGGGGCATTTTGAACAGAATTTCCGGACGCGACAGCGTAAGAAAGGAAAAAAACTGCCTTCCTGAGGCAACTATTGCTTATAACTTTATATGTAATTCGTTGGAAGATTTAAAAAAAAAAGAAAAAAAATCTATCACAAATCACTTCAAGAACCGTATCTGCAAAGTTTTAAGCTTTTACGTTTTAAAAATGAGTCAAAAAGTGTCGCGATGTTTAGCGAGGGAAATATTTTCTTGGGGGCCACCTTAATTCTCTCAAAAATTGCTCTGAGCAGAACTCAATTATTTGTTCTAATGTCAAAAAAAAAAAAAAAAAAAAAAAAAAAAAAAAAAAAAAAATATATATATATATATATATATATATATATATATCAAAAAAAGTTAGGAAAATTGGTAAGGTCTTAAAATCATAACACATGAGAATATTTGAGGAAGGTCATTTACTGCAAAAAATTTTCAGTCATGTTTTTCTTTTGTTTTGGGGGCAGTAAAACAAGGTTTTTTTTCATATCGATGCAAGGTTTTGACCAAGACTAAGATTAAACAATTTCTCAACCCTTAACTGCTGTTAGCGGTCTGACAGGCCGCTGCTCTTTTCAGTTTTCACAGTTGAAAATATGATTTTCAGTTTCATTATGAATTGGATATTAAGGAAATTTTGCCTCGTCTCCCGAGACCTTAGTACCATCGCTAGAGAATTATGAACAGGCGAATTTTAATCATAATAGCATTGTGCAATTTTTGTCACAGCAGTTTAATAGGTTACAAAAATATTTTATCTAAAAAAATTTGCAGAAAAATGCTTTATTGCTCTCGAAGCTTGTTTTTTTTTTTTTCATTAATAGTTTTTAAGAGTTTTCTAAGTAAATATTTCCCTCCTCTCAATAACACAAAACTTTATGACGCATTATTTCAAAAATAAGCAGTTCCTTAGAGTATCATTGCATAAAACGCATTTAATAGCAGGACTATAGCCAGATGGAGGCAGGGAGTCCTGATCCCCCCTTCCCTACTATTTTCCTAAATTTCACGGGATTCTCGCGATTTCTTTCCGCTACAAAGAAAAAGTTACAAATCATCTTGTGACTTTTGCATCATTGTTATTGACATTTCACTCATATATATTTAAACTTTTGTGTGTTTGGGGAGGGGGGGGGAGGAATAATATGCCTTGTGCTATGGAAAGTATCTGCAGATGCGCACCGTGAAACATCATTTACATATAATCAAAAATACAATACATTTATCTAAAAAAGAAAAACGCTATTCGATTTCCAATTACTTATTACAATTGCCTGCTAATTTTATTTATTTATTTATTTATTTATTTTTACATTTAAAAATGAGTCGGTGAATGTGTCAGAAAGTTTCCCGCTGTTGAATGGAGAATTTCCTTTTATTTTAAGAACAAACTTGAATATAATCTGCTTTTAAACACTGTTGTACGGGTCTGGCCTTCACTTTTCACCACAACGTTTAAAACGTGATTTTCGACCAAAATTTGCTTCCTTTTTCTTTAGATTTTATTAATGCACAATTCTTTACTTTTCTAAATCTATGCTTATTGTTATTTTACTATAAATAAAACCTAACTTTTAGTGGGTAACAACTGTTTGAAAGCTGTGAATGAAATCGGAAGTATCAAATATTTCAGTGCGAATCCCTTTTTTTTCCATTTCATTCAAAAACTACCAAAAATTGCCTTCTAGAAATAAAGGAAGCCTCAGAACTAAAGAAAAGTCAATGATTCCCCACTACAGCAAATATCAGATCCACGTAACAGTAAATAATTTTAGTAAAAGATAAATGTTAATTTTAAATGCATTTTAGGGAAAACGCACTTTTCAGTGAAAATTCCAAATGCAAAACATGTTTTTTCAAAAAGTTATTGAAATATCAACATGAAATTCCAATGGCAAATTATTGACACTGTTGCGAAGGCAATGAACTAAATATATTTAATTTCAGACTAATGACCTTTTGTTTTATAGCTGTTTTCGTGGAATGACAACTATGAATTTTTAAAAAATTGGCATGTCCGAGTACAAACGTTTTTAAGAGCCGAATAATTTTTTCAAATGGAGTGAAATTTTGTGAATCTTACATTAATCGTGGAATTATATATATATATATATATATAATAAAGTCAGTTTCATTTTCAAATCACATATTACAAAAGTCTGATAGTAATCTACATGGTTAATCTTAGAATATAAACTCCAGATTGAGAGGATTTTTTAAAATTTGTCATCCTTGCTCTCTCGGGATGAAGAGGGGGGAGAGAGCTTTAAAAAGTTTAAAATTCCAAACTTTAAAAAGTAAAGTTTTAAAAACGTATATATATATTTTAATTCATTCCCTCTTTTACTTTTAGGGTGGCGCGCGTGTGTGTGTAAGGGGGGGGGGGGATTACAAAAAACAGACCTCGAAATCTGTCACGGCTTTGGACGATAAAAATTTGGCAGGATGTTTTCTAAGAATATAAACATCAGATCGGACGAGTTTTAATTTGGCCCTTCCCACTCCCAAGGGGGCATAAAACCTATGACTGCCTTCCTGATAAAACTGTACAAGAGGCCATTATCATCTTTTATCAACCCCCTCTAAATTTTATAAAAAGCTGAATAAATTTTATAAAGAGCTCTCAAAATTTAAACTCTTACAACCAGTGATCAAATTGTCACAACACGCTGAAATTTTGTGTGCGTGAACTGGGGAAATTGTCTGTTTCATTTTAACCGAAGCCCCCTAAATTTTAATATAGCGAGAATATAAGGAAAACACCGAGAACTACCAACACTTATAACTCGGATACAAATTGTCGCTGCCCATATAAATTTCGTATGGTAAACGTAATCGTTTTAATGGCGAAGAGGAGGGGGGGGGGGGCTCTGTCGATTTTTTATAGAACCACCCTTATTTTAATGTATGATAAATATAATGTGTTGACAACTTTAAATACTCATAATTCGCACTGTAAATGTCACAGCACACTCTATGGAAATTTTCTATAGGGATTTTCTTCCATGTAAACATTGAGTTTTTCAAAAAGAGAAAATATTTTCTTTTGTTATATACTGTCTCTATTTATTATCTCCTTTTCTTTCTTTTATAATTCATCGGAGAAAGCGGAATCGCCTAAATCTGTACGAAAAATACAATAGAACTTTTTTGGTCCTGATTATTATAGCTTATGAATGACATTGAAATATTCAGAACTAGCGATAAGAGATTTATCACATAGAAATAATATTTTAAGTTACTTTATTAAACTTACTTTGACACTAGACGTTGCCTTCCCCCCCTCCCTCTTCTTTGATGTGGACATTTATATTTTAATAGTAAAAATATTATATTATATAATTACATCAGCTTTTAAAGAAATGGAAAATTGGTATACCGCATTGTATTAAGAAAAATTGTAAAATCTAAATAATTTAGCAATTAGTTTCATTAAGCTGGTTTTAATACAATATAACAGAAATATTGCAAAAATGGGATATATGGGCAGAACCTGGAAATATTGATAGTCATAAAATAATTATTAAGAGAGTTATTTTAATTTATAAGCGAGGTTACACTATCCTCAGCTGTATATCGACCTATCTTTAACTGAATGTTCAAAGGATTATTTCCATTTTATTCCTCTGTCGAAGACAATAGTACGCCTTCCAAGCCATTAAATTAAACTGTCTATGGACTATTATCGTTTTTCTCCTTAATAATTTAATTTTACTTATTTTTTTAGAAAGAAAACTGGAAAATAAAATCAGGTTTTCTGTCCACCATTTAAAAAATTAAGGAAATTTTAAATGTCTAATTACAATAAATAAATAAATATTAAAAAATTTGGCAATAAAGAGCTCCAAAATTATTTTATTTTAATATTTTTTATTAAACATCGTACGAACTACAGGAAAAGATCAGAATTGATGTTTGAAAAAAGAATAACAATATCAGAAGATATGATATTCAGCCATTATTTTGTTTGTGTTTGGATAAATGGATACTGATGAAAAACGGACAGGTGCTCTTATTAAAAAACTACGTAATCGAATTTTTTTTCCTTTCTTGGGTATAGGTAGAAGATCTTTCAGGGAACGTTGTCAAAATCGGCGCTTTGAAACTGGACGAAAAAAGAAAACAAAATTGCCGTCCTGAAAAAACTATTGTTTATAACTCAAGATGTAATTTATTTATCGAAATTCTTTTTCAATAGTTATGTCTGCAAGTTTCGTGTTTTTATTATATTCCCTCTTTGAAGAATGGGGGAGGGGTAAGAAGAGTAAATAAAAAAATTCATCAAAAATTTTAAAATACAAACCCGTGCGATCATATATGTATTAATACTTGTAGAAATGAAATAGAAAGTACATATCACACAACTCAAAACTTCTAATTTTCCCGGAGATGGGGGGGGGGGGGGGGGCGCTGAACAGTTCTGTTATAAAAATGATATTAGCGAAGCCTGAATTAAGTTTGAAATCTTTTTTAAATGTTTGAAGTTTCTTTCTGTAAAAGAAACTTTGTCAAAATGAAGCAATTCTTGATCAAAGCGTGGTTTTGTTCGCAGGAGCTTTTTTTCGGTGGATATTTTATTCGGTCCCAAGGATTTTGACAGTGGATTTTGTTCGCATCCCATTACTTATTTTAAGGAAACGAGAGGGGATTTTTCTCTAAAAGTACGCACTAATCACTAAACGTATTCTCTACTTTTAAATTACAGTAACAGCCCTTAAATACGTCATGATTTTTTAAACAATGTGATTCAACAAATCTGAGAATTTAGAACAAATATGAAAAAATAATACTGATTTTAACTTTGTTTTGATTTATTTGATTCATAAAACCTGCTAATTATTTTGTAGTTATTCATATAATTGTTAATTAATGATTTTTTTTAAAGGTTTGGTTGGGAGTTGGGAGTAACTCTAAATATCCCCCTATCTCCGCCACACAAGTTTTTATATTTTTTTAACAGAATAATGAAAATTATCAGCTAAATATAGTTTTGCAATAAAAAATAAATAAAATCGAAGTAAACAGAAGATTTTAATAAGATCTAAAAATCCAAACTTACTACTTTCTACCACATTTTTAAAATCATTTTTGTTCGCAAATGCATGAAACTGGCAGGTATTCTTACTCAGAAACTTGTAATTGAATTGTTTTTTCCATTTTTCGGTAAAAACAGGGGATCTTTCAGAAAACGATGTCAAATTGACATTCTCAACACGAAAGTGCGCAGACGGAAAAAAACTAATGTCGTGAGACAATAATAGCTTTTAATTTATCAAAAAATGAAAAACTTTTCGATTACAAATCACTTCAATAATCTTGCTTATAAGTAGCATGCTTATTTATAGTTATTAATGGTTTTATATATATGTATATATATATATATATATATATATATATATATATATATATATATGCCTGAAAGTTGTGCGTTTTTGAGAAAAGAATATATTTTTAGCGTACGTGCATGACATTTATCGAATAATGTTTTCAATTTTTTCATAAAGGGATACATTTGGAATTGCAGGCGATCGTTCTCTGATGCTGACTTTTCTGGTACTTGGAAATCGGCGTAAAATGTCAAATTTGATAGCATTTTCTGAATTCTTTTTAAAATGTAAATTTTTGTGAATAGGATTTTTTTTTTTTTTTTTGAGAGGGTTGTGGGCGTGTGTTCGAGATTCAGTATTACTCAGTTAGATTTCTAAGGTATTTAAAATGTAAGCTTACTTCTCGTCAAAAAATTACATAACCATAGTACAACCGTTTTCGCCAATATTTTGGAATATTATTGAAATAAAATTAAACACGACAGCGCTGTAACGAGTTGAATAATAAGCCTGTAACGTATCAAACATTTAAATGAATTTATAAAAGCACTGAAGGATTTGTAGTTCACAGTGACAAGATAACCCCAATCTACGTAGTGTTTTTTTTTAAACTAATGAAACTTAATAATGCTATTTTCATTACCACATGTCATTCTTTATCCAGTAAAAAGTGTTTTACCTTTACCAGCGCGGAGTGCGGAGTAATTCTGTTTATAAACTGATGAAATAATGGACTGACACCGCAATTTATAAACGAAATTAGGAAATACGAAATTGCTTATTTTCATGTACATTATAACAGGGAAATTTTAGTTAAATATTCTTGGTGCCGTTTGTCAGATTTGGAATTAAAATTAGGTGTCCTTTTTTAAGGACACCGCGCCGGAAAGGGTTAAATGGTACCTGTGTATAGCGAAATACTTCATGGAGTCTGTTAAATGACGCACTTTTTAAAATAACCTGTCTAAAGCGAAATATTTTCTTGTTGCTTTTATTTCGTCTCAGCAGGTTTCATTACATTCTGCAAAACATTCGTAAATAAACTTGATAATTTCTGTAAATTGAATTCCCCTCACTGCCCCATCACAAAAATCCATTTTATAAAATAGGTCCCTTCACTGATTTCATCTTAATGAAACAGGCTTCTTCGGTTTTTATCTGTAATTTGCAAACAAATTCCTTAGAAAGGAAATCTTTTCAGAAAGATTTGCTTGCTTCGAACTTGAGTAACTGGATTTCATCTTTCGTTAGAAAATTATTATGTTTACAAAAATAATAATGAATTTATCAAAAATAGTTTTTAGTTTTCACAAAATGGTCCCTAAGAAAAATCCCCAGCTTCGACTCCTGTTCAGACAAAATCTGCTTTGTCATCCGTTTCCTCTAATGTAAGCAATCCCCAAGAGGAAATTTCTTACAATTCTGGGACAAAGACACTCATGTCTCCCATGCCCCATCATTCTTTTACGTTCCTCCCACCACAGAGGTAACACAGAGGATTAAAGAAGCGACGCAATATCGCAATATTGCGATATTGCGCTCTTGTTTTCCGCTCTTGTTTTTTCTGTCACATTTTTTCCGGTCCCGTTTTTTCCGGTCACCTTTTTTCCTAGATTCTTCAAATCTAAGGCTTATGAAAGGCTCACAAGTGCTTTCTATTGTTTTGCTTACAATTTTTTTACAAATCTCTTCCAAATCAATTTTAAATGCCCCCCTCTTCATAAATATGTTATCAGTGCAGGTAATTTGTAGTAGACCTATATAAGACCCCCTTTTTTCTGGAAATCGGGAGGGTTGTAAACAATAAGAAAAAGGGTGAAGGCACAAACAAGTGTGCTCACCACCCCCTCTCTCTCTTATCTTTGTTGTTTATTGTGTGAATTTCCTAGAAAAAGTATACTTTATTTTTTAATTCAGCAATGTATCGTAAACAGATGTGGTGCGAGAATTTCTCCCGGAGGAGCTTAGCCCGTCTGAAATATTCCAGGGGGAGCCACAGCACATGATTTAGGAATAGAACTCTAGCATTTATTTATCGACAAGTTCAATATTTAACACTTCCTTGTCACGTTTTTTCCGGTCACCTTTTTTCCTTGTCACGTTTTTTCGGTCCCGTTTTTTCCTTGTCCCGTTTTTTCCGCTCTTGTTTTTTCTGTCACATTTTTTCCGGTCCCGTTTTTTCCGGTCACCTTTTTTCCTAGATTCTTCAAATCTAAGGCTTATGAAAGGCTCACAAGTGCTTTCTATTGTTTTGCTTACAAATTTTTTACAAATCTCTTCCAAATCAATTTTAAATGCCCCCCTCTTCATAAATATGTTATCAGTGCAGGTAATTTGTAGTAGACCTATATAAGACCCCCTTTTTTCTGGAAATCGGGAGGGTTGTAAACAATAAGAAAAAGGGTGAAGGCACAAACAAGTGTGCTCACCACCCCCTCTCTCTCTTATCTTTGTTGTTTATTGTGTGAATTTCCTAGAAAAAGTATACTTTATTTTTTAATTCAGCAATTTATCGTAAACAGATGTGGTGCGAGAATTTCTCCCGGAGGAGCTTAGCCCGTCTGAAATATTCCAGGGGGAGCCACAGCACATGATTTAGGAGTAGAACTCTCTGTTACCTGTTCTAGTCGACGTTTCTTGTACATAAATGAGCGTATATCCATATTTTCAATTATAACTGGTAGTCATAAATAATAATAGATAAAATAATGCGTTCACATACACAGTTTTACCGAATATACAACTTTTAACAGGAACACCCTTTTTTTTTTCACACCCCCAACCAAAGACCGATTAGTATATAAAATCCACAGCGGTTGAGCTAAAACTGTACTGTTAAGTGCATTATTTCCACAAGCAGATTTTTTGGAGTCGCTAAATCTATTCCTCGAAATCGCTGAACTGGACACAAAAACTTTTGTGGCGGCCTGCACAATCACAGGGATGGCATATTGCACCTATGTCGTCCCATTGTAAAATTGTCAAAACTTACTTTTAGAAAACATTTCACACTATCTCTTTATTTAAAAAAAATAATCCCTTCAGCAGTTTAAAGAATATTTTAGAGGAAGGATTCACACCATAGGTGGTCGAGTGATATGAAAGAGACGAGGATAAAAGCCACTGAATAGAATACCATTAAGTACTAAAGGGTGCCAGATAATTAGACTGCTTTGTTGACACTTGTGAGCTTGTGACAGACGATGTCCACGGTTTTGAAGCTAGTGTAAAGTTGTCGTGCAATCTTATATGTAATCGTTATAAATGTGACAAAAGGAAGAAATAAAGGGAAAATAAAAGAAACTTGCAAGAGCCGGCCAATTTAAAGGAGCACGCAGACTTTCTAGTTTTTAAAATAAATGAATGCTTTAAATTATCATTCTTATGTTATTAATGTTATTCTGTACCGAGTTCTGAAAAAACCGAAATTTATAGATTTTTTTATTTATTTTTTTTATTTTTTTTATTTTATTTTTTTTTTTGGCATAAAACATTGCATTTTCATAAGTTTTTTAAATTAATTTTTATTGGATAATATTGAAATTAATACAAAATTAATCAAAATATTACTAACACTGGATGATAAATTACACTACATAATCATTTGCTGCACTAAAAAGCATTTATTTACGTTTAATGTATTATACATCGATTATTCAAGACTTAATTAGCAAAACCCATTATTCCATTACTGTCTCAGTTTTAGGCTAAACACTGCATTTTTTTCCCTCTTTTTTTTTTCTTTTTCTCATTTCGTTCCGTTCTAAATTTAAAAAAAAATAAACACTATTTATACTAAATGTTTCGTGCCGAAGAGCCTGTACAAGTATAAAACATTTTAAATTTATTTTGTACGCTGTCAATTCCCACACAGCATCACTATTTAAAAAAAGATGTATACATATTATTTATACTTAAGATTGTTGTGACATTAAAGTCACGTTCATCCTTAAGTATTTCAAATATCCTTCGTTAGGTTCCAAGAAATCGATTTTTTTTTTTTTTAATCAAAATAATACATCTTTTAGGAAATACTATTAAAGTGTCGATGTTTAAAACTGATTTTTGTCGCACAAATATTACAAGAAGGTAGTCACCAAGAAGAAATCGATTTCGCTCAAGAATTCATCATGGAAGATAAGAAATCGCTATTCGATTGTTTAGAATATCAACGAGAAGTTTGAAAAATTGATGTATGGAAGGGGGTAAAGCTAATTTTTATTACTTACATACACACACACACATATATATATGTGTACTAAAAAGTATATTATAGTATTAATTTGCATATACTTTTTGGCACTAAACACACTGTATAGATAATGTTTATTCGCTTTAAATTATAGCACGGAATAAATGTATGCAAGTATATAACACTTTTTCAAACTCAACTATACGATTTTTTTTTTTTTTTTTTTTTTTTTTTTTTTTTTTTTGCACTATCACTATTGAAGTGATTACTACTGAAGTGATTTGGAATTGTATACCGTTTTTCACTTTTCGATAAATACATTGCACTTTGAGTGATCGATTTCTCTCTTATGGCTTTTATCACACTGTAGTGTCCTGAAATTTGCCTTATATCAGCAACATTGACGACATTTTCTGAAAACTGATTTGCTTTTATGAAAAAATGCAAAACACTTTTCAATTTTTTTGTAATAAGAGCACCTATGAAATCTTTGAATTTAAGAATAAAGAGGGCTTTAAGAATATGTCAGTAAGTAACAATTTGGATTTTAAAATCATAAGTAGCCTGGCATGTTGAATTATTTAAATTTTAATTAATGACTGCTTTGTTATAGAAGCGTCGACTTTTCAAAAATTCAGAGGAATGGCAGATAATCAAAGACATGAAGGGACAGACCTTCCAGTATCTATCTTTTATTTTCACAGTGGGAGGGGAGGGGAATCGATGCCTCTTCTGAAAATTTCTAGAGCGATTTCCAGAGGATTTCTATGTCCATCTACCCCCCCAACTAACTGTAATAATCGCTTATGGTGGATTAATTTGTTATAGTGTTCATTAGTAAAAAGGCTTTTTAAAGTGTAAGCAAAGGTATGAAATTTTTTAACCTACTTGTATCCATGGAACTACAAATATATTTAACTACATATCATAAAACTTTATTCTTAACTCCATTATTGTATCATAATCTATCGATATCTGCACATAAATCACTTTAAAGAAAATATATAAATAATATAAAATAAATAAATAAAACCCCCAAAAATAACATTTTTGGGGGGTGAAATTTTTTTATTATAAAACCGAAATAGAGTTAATTAAATCCCATCGCTACATTTTCCCTTTTATCCTTTGATATTATTTCGTTCATTGAAGATATTTTTAGTTTCAGATTAAAAGTTTATGTTATGTTACATAAAATTCATTTAAAGTGAAACACTCGAAAAGTGTAACTCGGTAATAATTTCTCTACTTTCAGTTACTTGTAATTAATACAAACTTTTATATTCTATTGGTTAAAAATAATATTTTCATCGCAATTACTTTTTTTTTTTTTTAACGCGGAAAAACTTTTTTAAAAATATATACATGCATATATATATATATATTGTGACATTAGTTTCCCAATTTTTTATTATTCATTAATATCTAATAAAAGAAAAGAAGAATGAAAGATATCAAGTAGCGTATTGGGTTTTAGTTGACCCCACTTCTGAAAACAAACATAACAAAAGAGAAAGAAAAAAATCCTAGCATTGAGAGGTGCCGTTTCAGGGTATCGGAGCAAGTTTCCTTGAAACAAGCAACTCACTGTCATCATGACAGTCCTGTATAGCAGATTCAAGTTAAGGATATAATATTGTAGACTGTTTCACTGTAATTTCAAAAGCCTTTTTTCTCAACCCCGCCTTCTTATGATAAATTTCGTAGGGTGACATTTGGACAAAGAAAGCAAGCTCTAAGGATATAATAGCTAATCCAAGTTGTTGTGAGACGGTATGGGATAATTTCATCAAAGCAAAAAGGCGAGGGATGCTCAATGTCCACCGCAATCTCTGACAGGTCTGTTTGGAAGAGAGAGAAAAAGGGTTTATGGGTGAATTTCAGTATTTTTTTTACCAATCTAGAAACAAAATTGGGGGGTGGGGGGGTGGGAGAAGGAGGTTGATTTTCTTTGGTTAGGTTTGGCATGAAAGTCGAAGGAGGAAAAAATGTAAAATTTAATGTTGTGTTACATAAAAGTTGTTTAAAGTGAAATTGATAAAGTGATAGGAATGACAAGTTTCGTGCTATGTTGGATAAAAAAAATTCGGCAAAAAAATGGAAATTTAATGTTGTTTAAATTGCAATGTAAGAGTCTCACGCTAGGTCGGGCAAAAGTTTTTCCAGGTTGGGCTTCGCCCGACCTGCCCCCCCCCCCCTCCGCCCCTGGCTACGGGTATGATGAGTTCTGTAAGAAATTCACTATTCTCCCTTTTCCTCCTGCGATGTCCGTTAGGAAATTTATTAATATTATAAAACCTTGTTTATATATGTTAAATGTGTTCCAAGACAGCCAGTTTTTAAAAAGTGCTAAAGTAGTTTTGTGTTTAAAAGTTTTTTTTTAATTACACATTGCTGAACCAGTAGAAATAGGTAGGTCTCATTCAATAAATGCTAGACAAAAAGGTCTTATCGAATTTAAACAGAACCGGAAAAAATATAAAAGTTTTTTAATGTAAGGGAATATTATTGAGTGCCCCTGTAAATGAACTATGAATAATTCTCAAAGTGTCCAAAGCAGCCAGTCAAGGATTTTCAGTTTTGGCGTGAACGCTAGAGAGTTGTTTTCACGCCACATAAATGTGCTACGCAGAGCTGCGAACCATCCGTATTTTAGAGTACCGTAGTTTACGAAAAGAAATAGTATTAGCTTTATTTAATTAAAGTAATTCTGAAAATAAATAAGACAGATTACTATTCAAAAAGAAATCAAAAATCACCAGTTTTGTCGATCGTGCTCGGGAAAATCGAGAGTTTTGTCGATCGTGCTGGGAAATCGCAAATTTCATTCATCGGACAGGAAAAATCGCGAGTTTTTTTCATGATGCATGGAAAGATCGCGAGTTTCGTCGATCGGACACAGAAAAATTGCGATATTCGTTGATCGGACACGGAAAATTCACGATATTCGTTGATCCGGCAAATCGCGAATTTCGTCGATCAGGCGCGTAAAAAACTCATATTTCGTTGATCGCGCACGGAAAAGTAGCAAATTTTGCTGATCAGCTGCGGAAAAATCGTGAGTTTCGTTAGTTTATTGCAAGAAAAAATCCCGAATTTCGTCAATTTGCTGGGAGAAAAAAATTACAAATTTCGTCAGTCAGTTAATAATCGCGAATTTCATTGATCGGGCGCGGATAAATAGCGAATTCCGTTGATCGGGCGCGGAAAATTCGCGAATTTCGTTGGCCGAGTGCGGACAAATCACGAAATTTTGCTGATCAGGCTCGGAAAAATCGCAAGTTTTCATGATCAGGCGTGGAAAATCGCAAGTTTTGATGATCACGCGGGTAAAAATCACACAAATTTTGTCTGTCAGTTAATAATCGCAATTTCTTTGATCGGGAGCGGAAAATTCGCGAATTTCGTTGACCGGGTGCAGAAAAATCACGAAATTTTGTTTATCCGGCTCGAAACAAAGAAAGTTTTGATGATCAGGCACGGAAAAATCACAAATTTCGTCAGTCAGTTAATAATCGCGAATTGCTTTGATCGGGCGCGGAAAAATCGGGAATTCCGGGAAACCCGCAAGAGTCAAAACCCAACCCGAACCCGACCCGCAGCAAAAAAGTAGAAGTCAACCCGACCTCGACCCACAACAAAAAAATATAGCTCCAACCTGGGGTCGGGTCGGGTCGGATGCGAGTAAAAGCGGGTTACCCGACCCGATGCAGAACTCTAGGCCGATTTCGTATTATATATTAAAAAAGTCTCGCCGTGCCCGGGCCTGTCTCGAAGCCCGAGTTCGGTAAAATTTTCGTTCATTAAGCTCGGTCAGGGCTTAATTTTTATCTCAAGACTCGGGTCGGGCTGAGACTCAATTTTATTTTTTTTAATGTTGGGCCGGGTAGGAATTTCATTCTTCCAGGGACAAGTCTGGGTCTTGAATTTTTTCTGTAGATTCGGGCCAGACCGAGACTGTATTTTATTCTTTCGGGGCCGTATAGGATGATAATCTTTTTCTCAAGAGTAATGTCCCGGTAACGTTCCTCCGTTATTAGTAGAGAAAATGGTCGATAAAACAGCATATCTTTGTTTGTTTCTTCTTCTTTCTTTTTTGTTTGCGTTTTTAAAATAAAAGGCGGGGTATTTGGTTAATTTCTAGAGAAATTAATGAAATCCCAGCAATTTCTGAAGAAATTAATCAAATCCCCCTGGGCCAAAAATGCGAAAAAAGCAGACAGACCGTGCCGGCATGGTATGCTTGTAACAGGAAATGCGCAAGTGTTTAGCTTTTATAACGGGCCGGGCAAACAATAGTTCAGCTTGATACTATGCTAATTTAAGCAATAACATAAAAAACACTCTTTGTTTACCCATTCAATTTATAAAAATACTCGCCAAACACTTTTTAATAAAGGTTAAAGTGAGCAGATGTATTTTACCATATCTTATATCTTCTTGAACCTTATTTCGTTTAGGCGCCTAAAGATTGCCGTCAATCCGAATAAACATTAAACAGAAGAGCACTTGAGTTCTAAGACAATTTATAAGGTATTCGGTAACATCCGGCTGTTCTGACGACTGTGGCTGACTTGTGATTGAATTCTCTCGTCTCAGACTAAAGAATAAAATTTTAATTTAGAGTAAAGGCCGAAACTAGCCTTTTTTGCACCCGGGGCAAGCATGGATTTTGCCCCCCACCCCCCACCCCCCCTCTTCCGCAAAGTATATTTACAAAGAGAATTTTACTAATTTTCTAATAGCCGATTTATTTTAAAATTTAAAATATGTAATACTGAACTATGTAATCTACAATGGCGGATCCAAGGGGGAGGTCACGGGGTTCATGACTCCCCTCTGAACACCAACAAAAATATTCTAAAGATCATTTTTAATATGAAATATACAGTAGAGTCCCGATTATCCGAATCCCACTTAACCGAGTCCTGCTTAAATGAGTTTCCGCTTTCACCGAGTTATTTTCTTCTGATGGACTGATGGCTTCTATTATTATGAAACAGCCATTATAAATGAAGTGTTAGGTGAAGATGAAAGAGTAGCTGTAAAAAGTTAGAACTCTGATTTTTCTGGTCAGAATGGAAAGAAAAAAAATGGTCATAAATTTTTTTTGAAAAAAAAAAAAAAAGTGGCCATTATTTTTCTTTCCATTCTGACCAGAAAATCAGGGTTCTAACTTTTAACGAATGCTCTTTCATCTTCACCTAACACTTAATTTATAATGGCTGTTTCATAATAATAGAATCCATCAGTCCATCAGAAGATAATGATCCATTCCAAAGGTATAATCCTTCATTTGGGCCCCTTCGTTCTGGCGCCCGGGGCACATGCCCCCTCTGCCCTCCCCCCTTAGTTTCGGCCCTGTAAACTCATAAAAATTTGATGTAATTTGGGCATGGTGAAAAAGCGGAACATTTAACATCCGGCGTAGTTGTTCCGCGGGACGAATCCCGGGATCCCTGAAAATCGGGACATTCCGCTTAAATCTGAACATCTGGTAACATTAAGTTCACACTACAATAATTTATCAGGTTCATAAGCTTTTTGCAATTCGATTGCTGGGTCCCAAAGAAGTTTGACCCCAAGTACGTATCAGATGAAAAGAAATACAAATATGAATGAGAATGCAATCAGTTTACTGCATGAGAAATAAAATGGTAAGAAGTGTCATAATAGATATCATTTCTTTAAGAAACATTTTTTCTTCTTTCGAAATTTGGAAAATATTATCAACTTTTCGCTTTTCAGACATACAATAACATATGCATCATATTTGTGATAGTTTATGCACACCTACACGTTACATGTTTGTAGATTGGGAGGTATCCACTATTCAAAGAGGTGTAAGCGTACAAATATTAAAGTGTTAGGAATTGAAAAAGTGTTCACTAAATAGAGATCTCCGTTTTTCGGGAGTGCACATTTAGGAGGTCTTACTGTATATAAATTTGTAACCTGAAAAATATTTTGGACATTCTTTTGAATAATCTGGTCAACCAGAACCCGACCTGCAAAAGTTAAGACTTAACCCGAACCCGAAACAATGAAAGTCAACACGACCCGTTGGGAAAAAGTAAGTCATCCCAACTCGAACCCGACCCGCAACAAAAATATATTGCCAACTCGACCCGAACCGATGGTCGAATCGGGTGCGGATAAAATTGGATAATCCGACCTGATGCAGGACTCTAGTAGATGTTTGCATGGGCCTAGATTTCCAGGCCCGAGAATGGCGGAATATCCCGGTGATTTGAAGAGCTTTTTCTCTTATTTTAAGAAATTTTTTTCTTTTCACCGAAAAATTTTAGAAAATCTTGTGTATCTTGTTCATGAATTTTACTTATTTTTAGATAAAAGGCATTTATAAATTCCGTTTCTAAAACGTAAAAATACCAGGCAGCAGAGCTGCCGGAACACCTATGCAAATTGACGATCATGCTGATTTATGTGTGAGTATTTCAGGTAATTACTTGTTTTCTGTATTTTGAGGGGAAATGGGCAAATCAAAACGGAATTTTTCATGTTTAAATGAAATATAATCAAGGGAAAAAATTGTTCAATTCACAGATTATTCAATTCCTACTATTAGCTCACACTCTCCCTATATTTATTTATATATTTATATTATATTTATCTTATACAAATTTTCAATCGTTAATAAAATACTCATTATTCATCCTATCAGGTTGAAATAAATTTTTTTAAACTTGTACTGGATGACAATTGATGTTAATAAAGTTTTTTCAAATATATTTTAGTTTTGCATGGGAAACAAAATGGCCGCCATTGGTTATTGAATTTCAATGAAAGTATTTTCAATAAGGGTTACCGTAGGGGGGGACCCTGTTCTGTCGCCAAATACCACCAAGCTTGTCGCCAACTTGGCGATATCTGTAATATTTCGCCAAATTCCCATAGAGTTCCACTGTAAACCTACTTGCTTATAGAAAATCAACAAATTGAGATATTTTAATGCAACAAAAACTCATATTAGCTTGATTATATTAAATTTTTCTTTGATGGCCTAAGTAGGAATTGACTTTAAAAACAAAATTTTTATATTACTTGTTTTAAGGATCAATTCACGGATTATTACTACAGAGTCCTGCGTGGTTTGGGTTATACCCGACCCGAACCCGAAAATTCTGTGTCCATTCAACCTGAACCAGTTAAAAAAAAAAAAAGTCGACCCGATCCCGACAAACATCGACTCAAAACGACAGGATTCAACACGAACCCAATACCAACACAAAATGAAAAAAATATATACATATTGTAATGGAATAATGGAAAAGTAGTCTACAATTATATCTCTAGCATCAATTATATTGTTTATGTAGAAAAAACAATATATCTGTATATGTACTCGTTGATACTCAAATAATATATTTTTTCATTTTAAAATTTATTGAGAAATCGGGTAGAATCGAACCCAACAGCCAGAAAAAAATTAAAGTGAATCCAACTCGAAAAATAGAAGCCCTCTCAACCGCCGCGGCGAGCGGCCCCTATTCGTCCGCAGCCCTTTATTCTTCCACTTATTCCGACTCTTTTGCGGAAGCAAGGTTCGTAGGTCCCCAGCCACGTCCCGAGTGAAAGACACTCTAGCGGAAGCCAATTTGGGAAAAAAAAAGAAAAATCAAAAATTGAAACTGGACAAATTTAAAAGAGAAATTACACATATAAAGACACCGAAAAGTGGGAGGGTAGGTCCCGGGGCGATGAAGCTACCAAACGATTCCCAGCTACTTCGAACTCTTTATTAGTCTCGGTCGGCCGTTGGGTCAACTGCCGCGGCGGGCGGCCTCTCTTCATCCGCAGCCCTTTATTCTTCCACTTATTCCGACTCTTTTGCGGAAGCTAGGTCCCCGGCCACGTCCCGAGTAAAAGACACTCTAGCGAAAGCCAGGTTGAAAAAAGAGCCCATCTGAAAAAATATTCTCTCCGGATCCGACTCAAACCACCAGCCGGGTTGAGTTTAGTTTGCCCAACACGATGCGGGACTCTACCCGAAACGCGATCTGAGCCAGACAAAAATTTTCATCCACCGCATTTCGACCTGAACCCGAAATGCTCGAACCTCAATCAAACCCCAATTCTAAATGATGAAAAGAAAAAAATACCTGTATATATATATATCCATATTGTAATGCAACTATGTAAAAAGTAGTCTACAATTATACTTCTAGTATCAATTTTAACTTTTAAGTGAAAAATTCAATATACATATATTCGTTAATATTCAAATATATAAGTTTTTCTTCTTAAAATGAATTTTGTAAATACTTTTGACAGATCGATTAATCTCGAATCAAGAACCGTAAGTGTCATCACCCAACCCGAACCTGAAACAATTAAAGTTAACCCGACTCGAATACATTTGCCATTCAACTCGACCCCGACAAAATAATTTTCGCCCTCCGTATTCTTAACCGAGCCCGAAATACTTCGAACTTCAAACTAAGCCAACCGTAAATCCACAATGAGTGAAAATTGATCCACAATGTAATGTTATTTATAAAAAAATAGCATATGATCATAATTTCAGAATAAATTTTACCTTTTATATTGCAAAATAAACATGTAAAGAGTCATCCATGTATCAAATATGTAGATTTTTATCTGAAGGAATTTGGACTTTTTTTCTTTTCGAAAAATCGGGTTCACCTGAATTCAACCTCCGAGAATCACAATTCAATCTAGAAAGCGACTCATACCCGGAAGAATTTGTTTAGTCAATCCGACTTACCAAGAAAAAAAAATGAGCTCCAACTCGACCCAACCCGACCGGGCCGATATTCAAGTCAAAATATTTTCCCCGACGACATTGAATTTTGACCCCGACGGGGGGGCCAGGTATGCCCGACGGGGGGCATATGCCCCCCCGGTCCCCCCTCTGGCGCCGCCCTTGGTTGAATTTGAATGAGAGTTACATATATATATATATATGTGTGTACACATAAAAGAAAGCCAAGGGTAAAACTTAAAAATAGCAAATAAAGCCTTTGTGCAACAATATTAAAAAGCAGAAAAACCAACGTTTAAAATGCACAAATAATATATGAAAAGCAGCAAACAGCTGTTTCGAATCTACTAGCGAGATTCTTCTTCAGTGCAAAAGGAACAGCGTGCTAGAAAAAGCAAGGCTGAGCACTTAGCTCAGCCTTGCTTTTTCTAGCACGCTGTTCCTTTTGCACTGAAGAAGAATCTCGCTAGTAGATTCGAAACAGCTGTTTGCTGCTTTTCATATATTATTTGTGCATTTTAAACGTTGGTTTTTCTGCTTTTTAACAAGGGTAAAACTGTTGTTAGATTTTATTTTCACGCCATAGTGGTTTGGTTAAAATCCCGTCTCTTAAAAACAAATACACTTAAAAATAAATAAATAATGTTGTCACAGCCGCTGCCATAATTAAATTTAATAATGAGCGGGGATCTTCCTTGTTTTATAGTTACAAAAAATTTTGCATAACAAAATAGGAAAACTAGAATCCTATAGAAAAATGTATAGTAAACACGCTGAAGCTGTCAATTTAATCGATGAATTATTTTAAGTGTTATTGAACGTTTAAATCGGTTAAAATAGCTCAGTTTTATAGGATATAAAACTATGCATAGCAATTTAACCATCTTTTGCAGGCATATCAGTAATTAGATTGCGGTGTGCACTCGCTTTTTAAATTTGTCTAATTTTTTGAGATCTAAAAAAAATGAAAAACATCATTTTTTTAAATAGAATAGCGATTTATTTCGATAAAGTGAGTTGTTTACCTGATGTTGCCCCATTTAAAAAAATCGCAAATAGTAATACTATTTCCAAACTTTCTCAATCGAAAATATATATATACACGTGACTATGAAAAGAGAAAGAAAACTTTAAGATGATTAAATTATTACGAACAAAAATAATAGCTTATGAAGTGCACTAAAACATATGTGTCTGTGTGATATGGAATCCAAAGCATCCACTTATAGGGTGACTTAAAACAATTCTGTTACATAATTTTGTACGTGAAAAATAGTTTAAAGCCTATTTTAATAATGCGACGCTATTTCAAATAGAATGCAATTTATATAAATTATTGAGAAAAATACAAATGCTTACTGTAGAATATTATCATTCATTTACACAAAATATTTCGGTTACAGTAAGCTGAAAGTGCGTTTTCGAAATGGAGAGCGTTTTTATGTTTAGCTAAATTTTTGCGTAGGATATATGTGAAGTGGAAATCCCATATAGTTTTTAATTAGCTGTGTTTAGTTTTTAAATATTTATTTCTATCATTCACTGATTAAAATCGTACCGAATTGTATTTAAAGCTTAGTTTTCCTTTTATAAAGAAATAAAAGATATATCTAAGCATTTCTGCGGTTAAATGCTTCCAGGCAAAGTCTAATCTATAGTCACAATATGAATTCAATCAGTGAAGTCAGATACAAAAAAAAAAAAAAAAAATCAATACGAGAAATATCCCAGCTGCCGAGCTAACTTTGCTCTACGTTCATTATATGTTTTCTTTATGCAATAATTTCTGTGGGAACCATAACGAGGAAAGCAGTAGTCTCTTTGCATTATTTTGACTAGATAGTCCTTCTCATGAAGTTATTAAAATTATTTGGCTGAGGCTTAGTGATTCTGCATTACGGAGGTTCTTATTAAGTTCACAATTACCATCTGTTCTTATTAACAGATTTCTAATGATTCATGATCTTTCGCTAAATCTAGTAAGCCAACAAATTAAAATAAGAATTTGCAGCTGTCATTTTTTTGTAACATTCCTTCTCTGCAGGGCCGTGCTAAACGGAGGGCGAAAGGGTTGGTCGCCCCGAGCGCGAAAATTCAGGGGGCGCCAAATTTATACTTTAAACCTCGTTTTATCTACTATTTTTGCAAAAGAAATTATATATTTACATACAGTAGAACCTCGATTATCCGAAGTAATTGGGACCGATCGTCTTTCGGAAAATGGAAATTTTTGGATAATCGAGAAGGCTTCCATTTTAAGATTAAGGAGAAATATGTGCAATATTTTGTATTATGGTAACAAGTGCTTAATAAAAATAAAGCAATAGCGAAATAGAAACAAGAATAAATTATCTGAATTTTAATTTTGAAATTAAGCACCATTTACATAGATCGCAAAGGTTTGAAAAAATGTTTTGTTTGTCGCAGTTTCGATTGCCTTTGCTTTGAAGCTCTATCACGGAGTTTTTTTAATAGCATTAGTTCACCAGTATCACAGTCTTTCTGCTGCTCCAGACATGCCAAACCTTTTTTAAAACATCCAAAAGCTTCAGAACTGCTAATTTGTTCGTTTTCTTCATTCCACTGCGCAGCTTACGGGGTTCAAATTAAATTCAAAGGAACTCTAAGAAAGGAGATCGAAAATATTTATGTGTACTCGTAGTTCGAAAAAGACCGCTTGCACACACAGAATATAGTAGTTTTAAAAAAGTTTTCAAAATGGATGTGATAGTAAAAAAAAAAAGAAAAAAGTAAAAAGTTTTAAAAATGGATTTTGGTTAAAAGAGGTTCGTATAAAAGAGGTTCTACTGTATTTTGAATTATTTCCCCAATGAAACAGTATTTAAGCAACGTTCCTTTTTTTGTTCTAAAGTTATTGCATCCCCCCCCCCCCCACACACACACACACACAAATATTCATTTATAAATAAGGACATCTTTCCATTTCAAAACTTGTTTTAGGCCTTTGTCTCAATCTCTTTTGTTAATCTTCTCTTTTCTGAGTCTGTGATTTTCTTTCTGTACTTGTGACCAGGTCCTGTTGACCGAATAGGCCTTTGAAGCCCGTGCTTATCCACTGAAATACAAAGAGGCCCCCAAATTTACTTTTCAAAACTAATTTTTATGAAACAAAATCTACCAGAGTAAAAAATGCATTTTTTTTTCCCCTTACGAAACATTTTTTTTCCTAAGCTGCAGTTTGTAAGTCTCAAAAGATATTTTAAAGTTCAAATATTCTCAACTGTAGTTCCATATTTGTCATTTAGAAGATTAATGGGTTATGTATAATCAATTATATAATAAAATACTTCTTCCTATGTATATAGTTAGTTAGTTTTAGAAAATTAATATTAAATGCGTTATTAACTCGAAATTTTGATGGTAAAATTGCAAATTAATGAAGCATACGAAAATTGGGTTTAGTAGGTACATAAAAAAACATTAGGTAGAGTAGTAGGGGGCCCCCTGTGTGACATCGGGCCAGGGCCGAAACTAGCCTTTTTTTCACCCTGGGCAAGCATGGATTTTGGCGCCCCCCCTCCCTCTTCCGCAAAGTATATTTACAAAGAAAATTTTGATAATTTTCTAATAGCCGACTTATTTTAAAATTTAAAATATGTAATCTAAAAATATGTAATATTGAACTACGTAATCTACAATGGCGAATCCAAGGGGGAGGTCACGGGGGTCATGACTAACCTCTGAACACCAACAAAAATATTCCAAAGTTCATTTTAAAAATGAAATATACAGTTAGAGTCCCGATTATCCGAGTCCTGCTTAACCGAGTTTCCGCTTTCACCAAGTTATTTTCTTCTGGTCGACTGATGGCTTCTATTATTATGAAACAGCCATTATAAATGAAGTGTTAGGTGAAGAAGAAGAAAAAAAAATGGCCATAATTTTTTTTTTTGTTTTGTTTAATTATGGCCATTTTTTTTCTTCCCGTTCTGACCAGAAAATCAGAGTTCTAACTTTTTACGGCTGCTCTTTCATCTTCACCGAACACTTCATTTATAATGGCTGTTTCATAATAATAGAAGCCATCAGTCGACCAGAAGAAAATGATCCATTCCAAAGGTATAAACCTTCATTGGGCGCCCCTTCGTTCTGGCGCCCGGGGGACATGCCCCACCCCCCCTTAGTTTCGGCCCTGCATCGGGCTTCCCCTACTTCTAAGTCTTAAGGGGGCCCTGCTTGTGACAAAAACATACTTCCTCAAAACAGCATGGGATCTCCTTCTTGTAATACAAAAGGGCAGTGGTGTAATCGAGGGGGGGATGCAGGGGGATGGGGTGCCCCCACTTTTTTATTTTATTTCAAGCGTCCCCTTACTTTTTTTTTTTTTTTTTTTAAGGGGAATGCTAAGGACGTGAGGGGACGCAGACCTTTCTGATTTATTAAAAGTTTGAAATAAAAGACACATTAATAAATTAACAATTTTATGAAATAAAGAATTAATTTGTAAACTAAGTTTTTTTTTTAACAAGGGGCATTTAAAAAACCATTTAAAAGTAATTAAAGGGGATAAACTACTAAAAGGAAAGAAAAGGGTTTCTGTTTCATCATAATTACCCCGCTAACATTAGTTCCTTGTTCCTTCAGTGCATACTTCAGTTTTACTCAGAATTCTCTAATCGAAAATTCCCCCTTCTGTTCCTAACAGAAAGACCACCCAAGCTCTCCGAAAAAGACGCCACAGTCTCAGTTTAAAAAATGTCCAGATGTTTCAGTTTTGAAAGCCTGGTCAGCTTTTTCTCACATGGCAATTAACAACAACCTATTTCCATTAGTCCTTACATGCAATCTTTATAGACATTCAGCGCAATTGCCATAGCTCTCACATATGTTGGTCAGTAGGGGTCCTCAGATGGCCATCTTGGGTCTTCCAACAAGAGTCAAAATTCATTTATCTTAATAAAAGTGTCACGCCTCTTCTCCAGTCGTGAGAAGGGAGGAAACGCCTCTTCCGTTTTTGATAAAAGCAGAATCAACGCTATTTTGTTGCGCACTCTTAATTCTCAACAATTTACACTTTTATCAGCGGAAATGTCTCGCCTCAGAATGATCGATAGCTTCTTTGAAAAACACGCAGTATCTCCTTTGGTTTTTACGTTATTTTTTAAATGGACAATCCCTTCATTACAAACATGTAGTTTCCAGAAACCTAGAGGCTTCTTTTAAGTTTAAAAGATTTAACTGCTGTTTCTAATATTTGAAACACTTCGATTCTAATTATTAAAACAAGACTTTTACTAATAGCATAATTTTATCTTTCAATACATATAATTTATACGCATTTTAGCTAAAATAGGAACTCATTATAGTAACATTACATCATTATAATAACTTATAAATCTGTATCGTTATAATTATATAGAACTAGGGGGCTCAGCACCCTGCGAGTTACGCCCACCAACCCCCGTTCAGATTTCCTAGCCTCTAAAAACATAGTAATGTGTGAATATTACCACGTTATGGATGATTCAATGATATTATCAATATAACGGCGGCTTCTGTGCTTCTCTGTTTGAAAGTGGCATTTTTCGGTTACCATGGCCTCATCCATCGCTATGGTTGTTTTTTGGGTAATAAGTAAGATCAATTACACATTTGAAAAACAGCTTTTATAAAATGGTCAGGTGAAAAATGTCTCTATCTTTCTGACTTATAACGAAGGTATGGAAAATAGAATTCTTCCTTTAGGTTCGCGGTTAAAATACTACGTCTGATAGGGAATAGCTTTCAGAACCACGTTACGCTTACATTTATGTGTATTTGTGCTGCATCACGTGATGTCATATATCAACAAACTAGTTGCACTACTTTTATACCATTCAGTGGTGTAGTCGAGGGGGGACGGCCCTTCACTTTCAAACTAGTTAAGCCCCCACCCCCATACTTGCCAATTTTGCCAATTGATCTACCAGCAATTTCTAATGGTATTTTTCGATTTATGTAATGATATGCATTCTGTGATTAAATAAATTGAAGATAACTATTAGGAAATTCTGGTAGATATTTCAAAAAAAAAAAAAAAAAAAATCAGCCAAATTTGTAACACTACTTTCCACAACCCAATCGTCTGTTAAAAAAATTATATGACATAAACAGCGATGCACCAATGACTACGCTTTTTTTTTGGGGGGGGGGGGTAGTATGTTTTTAGCAGAAGTTTATAAAAACACGGGCCAATTTTCTTTCATAATACTCAGACTGGGACTATTCTTTTTTCTGCTGATTTGGGACTCGCCAGGAATTCATCTTTGCAGGGAGTAATTTTTTTTTTTTTTTTTTTTTGGTAAATTAGTAATATTGTACAGTTGTTAAAAAAGAGAGGGAATTCAATCGCCAAATCCCCTCAGAGAGATGCGTAAGTTACTTTTCAACTCGGAATTGTGTAAAGAGTTGGATGAGGTTAAAGTTCGAATATGCTAATGTTAATTCACGTGACAAACTTTTATTTATCATCTTCTTAACAATCCCCTGACTGCGTTTATAATTTAATACATAAGATGCAAAGATATGTCAGGCATTCTTTTTCAATTAAAAAAAGATTTAAATTACGAAAATTATTAATAAAATCATGGTCAAAAAATTTCAATTATACAAACCACAATTGTAATAAATGCATGATTATGTAAGTGTATAACTCATTCCAGTCTTTAGTTTTTGAGATATAGATAAATTTTACTCTTCAAACAAGAAAAGAAAATTTATGGTACTTTCTTACGCATAGCAAGTTTGTTTTACACTTAAAAATTCTGTATAATTTTTCTGGTAACTAATTGAATGTCCCCGATACATCTCCTTATAAGATTTCTTTTAAAACTCTATGAAGATTTAAGAAGAATACGTAAACAATATTTTTTTCCTGTTTGCCTTCATTTAAAAAAAAAAAAAAGTGAAATGCAGTGTCAAAAGTGGATGTTGCAATTTGAAAATTTAAATTTGGCACAATTTTTAATTTTTTGACAACCTTTATTTCAAAATCCATATTCATATTCGGAAAGTAGACAAAATTCTGAGTCGAAAGGTAATTCTCGCCCCTCTCCGCGACAATTTGGCCATTAAAAAGCATGAGATTTCCTCTCTTTCTTTCTTTCTTTTTCTTTTTTTTTTTTTTTTTTTTTTTTTTTTTGAAGAGTGGAACGTCCAGAACTTCAACGAACATTTTTTGATAAAAAACTTTACATTCGATAAATAAGCATGTTTACACATATAAATTTATTATGAAATAAATAACTCACAACAAGATGAAAAATAAAATTTTAGCTATTTTGTATTAATTTTTTGATTTTTTATTTCGGGCGCGAGGCCTTCCTAGGCCCTGTGCGGCAGCACCTGTCGCACACCCCTAAGGACGGTTCTGCTGTGCAGTGGAAGGATCCCCAAAACTATCCCCCCCCCCCCTCTTCTCCCATCTTCTTTTTGCATTCACATTGACAATTATTTCCTGAGTAGATTAGAGGATTACACAGGAAAAAACAACAAGCATTTAGTTTGAATTCGAGCGAACATCTCTGAAGTATCTTTTCAATTCTAGCCATAAGAAAGTTGTATTAAAATTTACATTTTTGAAGAATAAAATAATATTGAAACGATATAGGTAGCCAAAATCGGAGGGTTTTATAATTCCTTCCAAACATTGTCGTACAGAAACAGATACAAAATTAACGACCCCAATTGAAGATCAAAAGTTCGATCCAAAAGAATTGAAAGTATCTTTTTGAGTTTTGACCAATAATATTTTACCATGAATTTTTCATAAGGGTTATATATTTTTCAAATAAAATCATACCTTTCATAGAACAGGGTGGAAAAGAAATGGCGGAAAGGGAACATGGGCGCCAGCAATGGTAGTTGCAGAATTGCTTCTCTCTGGATTTTCAAATTTAATTTAGTAAATTTTCTTTCTCTCTCGAAAAATTTAAAAAATAATAAAATTTGCTCTTCCGAAGGATTTAAAATAATTAAACAGTAAAAGAAAGGATAATCAAGAATTATTCATCAGGGAGGTAGTCTGTCCCCCTGAATCCACAGTAAAAGACTATTTTTAGTTCTGTTTTCTTTTAGATTTATGTAATTTTTTTTTTCGAAACTACCGATTAAAATACATTAACATAATCGGGTGTTCAGAAAAAAATAATGATAATCTGTTTCAATTTTTCATTTTGTAAAAAAGGGAGATAGAAGTTTAATTGGGGGTTTTAATATAGGGTAGATGTGCCAGTAATGGACACCCTTAAGGAATTTCTTTTAAAATTATTTTTTTAATAACAGTTATAATTATTATATTCCAGTTTTTTCAATATTATATTAACCTATCAACAATATTTAACCATTCTTATAGTCTCATTTCTCAATATGAATCGGAATTTAATTTTAAATAACAGAAATATATCAAAAGCCCAGTAATGGACACCCTCTGTTCCAGTAATGGATATCCCATAAAAAGTAATAAATATAATTGTTTTTATGACTGTATTTAGAACCAGAATTTAATGAATACATACTCATGAAACAAAATAGTTATTTTCAAATAAATTTAACAATTAGGATACCAGTAATTAATAAAATATTTTTGATACTCATTTACTGTTTGCATCAATTACTGTAATTATCGGAAGATCGATGTTTTAATTATTTCAGATGGATGGTTTAAAATACTAAATATCAGGCAATTACAGCTATCAAATTATTGAAACAGTGGGGGATTTAAAAGGTAATAATAATAATAAAAAAAAGTTTTGGAATATTAGTGTTTAGTTTTGTCTCACTATTTTTAACAATTAATCTTCCAGAGAATACTTGATGTATCATTTATAATAATTAATATTACAAATATGAAAGAAATGATTTTGTGAGTTGAATATTTTAAATACTAAAAAAAATAATTTCAAAATAAAGCTGAAGAACTGATGTTTGAGGTCACTGATCTGCAGATTTACTAATTTCATGAATATTACCAATAACTTTCTTTAATATTACTTTTTTTTTTTTTGGTCAGAGGTGAATAAGAAAACAGATTTTACAGAAAAATAGATTTTTAATAGCTTCTGTAACTTAATTGTTTTTATTTAAACGGAAAGGGATTTGACCTCCGGGGGGGGGGGGGGAGTTTTCTAAATTTTGCGGACATCATTCATGCCCCCGGGGGCAAATTTGGGGAAAGGGCTAGGGAGGTGCATAGCATGAATGAGTGGTTACAGGCCTTTCCAACACTATGTCACATGGGGGGGGGGTCGGTAAAAGTTAGAAAAATGCCCCCCTTTGGGCCTACTATCGCGCCTCCTGGTATACATCCCTCCCTCTCTTTGAAATACCGTTTGCAGAAATGTGTTAGCTACTGTGCACGATGACTCTATAGAAAAGGGCTCATACTATGTAGCAATTTCATAAATTTCACTCAATTATTTCTATGTGAGGGCAAAAGCTTATTGATAGATCACCCTCGCATTAAATTAATTTTATCACTTTTATTTTCTGTCGCAAAAGATTCATGTTTTCAAATATATAAAGTGTCTAAAATTCTTTCTACAACATTTCTTTTGATACACTTGACTGTTTCTGTTTCAAACATACTTGGCAAATTTTACGAAACAGAATAATCATGCGATTTAAAAGCTCCCATTTAATAATATTAATTTTAAATATTTAGTAAAAGAGCCAAAAAAAATTTCTACATTCGGATCCACAATCCACGTTAGATCTTTTCTTTTCAGAAATCTAATTTAGTCAACAAAAACATGTAAAAGTATTGTTCAAAAGTCTTTTTGTATAGGACAAGAACTAAAATAAACTACTAACTAAAAAAACTAAGATTAGAACTAAAATAAACTACGGTATTTAAAAGCTCCCATAAAGCTCTCATTCAATAATATTAATTTTAAATATTAAATGAAAGAGCCAAAAAAAATTTCTACATTCGGATCCACAATCCACGTTAGATCTTTTCTTTTCAGAAATCTAATTTAGTCAACAAAAACATCTAAAAGCATTGTTCAAAACTCTTTTTCTATAGGACAAGAACCAAGAACAGCGACAGTAGGAAGATGAGCCCTACTTCACTCAAGCTTTTTTATTCAATTGTCAACAAGCTAATAAAACTGTTCCTATTGCAGCTCTCTCGGTCTTGCTTTATCTCGGTCCTTTGTGAGTGGGTGGTCAGAGTTGTCAGCTGTAGGCAGGGGTGTAGTGGAGGGTATACGGGGGGATTTTTTTAAGGAACACCGTATACCCTCTGTTTCTCAAGAAAGCTATAGTATATACACTCTAGGGTATACGCTCTGCCTTCAGCGTATACCCTCTGCTTAGAGCGTATAGCCTCTGTTCTTTTTACGACTGGCTGTAGGCTTCTATTAGTTTCAATTTCAAGGCAGGTTGAAAATCATGTGACTCAAAGGATTTCCGGGACTTTTTCTCGCTCTTTTTCTACTTGTTGGTTTCCTCAGAATTCCTCCGCACAGGCGCTCAAAACAAAAATCTGCAAACTCTGATTGTTGATTAGTTATGTTATCTTGAAATTGAGTTATCGGATTGTATTGGATCACACAAAGTTCGCTTATAGTATTCAAAGATAAACGCTATCCTCCCCGCAAAAAAAAAAAAAAAAATTGTTTTTTGAATTTTCCGTCCAAAATACACAATTTATAATATAGAAGCAGGGTCGTACTGGCCCACCAATCATTGGCTTCGCTGCCCGGTGGGCCAGTACGAAACTGCTTCTATAAGAAGCTTGCCTATATTTTTCTGTTCTCTGAAGCAGCTTAAGGCTGTTCTTAACTGATCTGCTCAACAAGCGAAAAACACTTTGACACCTTTACAAATTCATTTTTCAACCGAAAGATATAAAATTGGAAAGCCTGACCATGGAAGCGATTTGGAATCGAACTGTGTTTTCTAATTTTTGATCAATCCATTACCTATTGAGTTATAAGCGATTTTGATCACGTGACAAACACGTTTTTCAACCTTTCATGATTGCTTATTCTTGTTTCGTGCGGAAATTCGGTTCAAAACGCTCACTTTGACATTATTTTCTGAAAGATCTATTGCGTTTGCGAGAAAACGGAAAAAACAGCTCGATGACCTAGTTTCTGAACAACCCCTGCTAGTTTCATGCATTTCCGAACAAAAATAAATTAAAACTTATGTCTGAAAGTTGCTCTTTTGGATTTAATAACAAACAGCCTTAAGGGGACCGGGAAAGCCCTATCTACGCAATGTTAAATTCACCCACTTTATGTACCCTTTTCTCAGAAATCGTGAAAGATAGAGGTCTAGATTTTTTAGAGTAGTTAAAATGACATGATTTACGTATTTTAACAGACCATTTTCTTTCTGAGTGAAACTCAAAATTAATTATTAATTTTTTACTGAAAGTCATTTTTAAATTATCATTTTTGGTAAGATTTCACTGCAAAAAATAAATAATTCTCAACAAATCCTTAAATCCCTGTGTTAAAGTATACAATATAACATAAGTATTAAAAAAAAAATCTGAGTTCTTAAGTTAAATAGATATTGAAAAAAAAGAACATAAACATGAAAAATCCAAGTTTTGAGAAAAATTCAATTAAAGATTTAAATGGCCATTAAGCTGTGAAGTACTCTTAGAAAGAATGAATCATTTCAACACTTATTTTTTATATAGAAACATGTGTGACACATCGTTGTCAAGATAAAAGTTTAAACTGTTTAATGATATAAGAAAGTAAAAATCGATTTTTTGGTTGAATTTTGCTTTCCCAGTCCCCTTAAATTAGATATACTGTAGTCAAAAATTGTTTTAATTTTTAGAAATATTTCAAATTAAGAGATATTTGTTGTAGTATCAAACAGAAATAAAATAAGTTAATCTGAGTTTTAAAAGCATTTCCATAAAATGGAGCAAAATTTCCGAATACTTCTGACAAAATTTCTATTCTTAAACAATATTTTGTGACAGTTATAAATACATTTAAACCTAGGCAACTTTCAGAATGTAAAGGGTCAAATGCATAAATATTTTCGAAAGAAAATATTCTTCAAAATATCAAAAACAACACGAGTTGTCACAGTTGTATGGCTGCGTGGGGGGAAATTATCTTTTTAACTTTAATTTGGGGGACAGTCTGCATAATCTTATGTGGCTATTTATTTAGATTATACAGGTTCAACGCTTAAATTGTGACCATGTGATTTTAAGACTTCAAATCAATTCTAATAGAAAGATGGCATGTAGTAACTTAAATTGAACTATAATTTTACACAAGAATTGTAAGTTAAAAAAAATCAGTTTTTATGCTTTAATTAATAAAATTATTCTTAGTAATAAAAGATATAAAAACAGCAATTTAGTTATTTTATAAGTTAGTAATAACACTGTGTAATATTTTGTAATAATTATGTAAACCTATATTAAATACTCCAGGCATTTACATCTATTAAAATTATTAATAACTGCATTTAATATGAAATTGTTAATGCCACTTAAATTAATAGTTATCAAACAATTAATTCTCCAGTTAGAACATTACACATTTTATGTTTTGATTAATAAAGTTATAATTAATACAATTACATAAATAGTAAAAAATGCAAATAAGTCATTTCATTAGTTAACACAAATAATAAATGAAATCATGGCAAGATTGTTTGCATACCAACTTATAAAAATTACTGTTAATACCATCGCAAATCAAAACTTACACGCATGTATGTGCATGTCCATCAAAACAAATTATGGAAATGGTTTAGAACCATTATTTTATGCGCACAAAGTAAATATGAGAATGACCAGTACCAGTTATATCTGAAGTTATATTTCAAATTCAAAAAGTCCTTCCGGCCAGTGCCGGGAGGAAGAGGTAGCTTTCATATTCCTTATTTATAAAGCAAGCTCATATTATTCAAACACACGAAGCTCAATTTAGTGGAAACCGATTATAGGAGATTCAGTCCTAATCTTTATCAATACTAAATCATTATGAATGAGAATTTCGCGAAATTAGTCAGCTTTATCCAAGCTGCTTTTATTTAAAGTAACTTATATTTGGTTGCTAAATTCGGCGATATCTTGAAGTTCCTGCCATTTTAAGACAACATGGTGGATGAGGCTAACGAGTGAACTTGGTCGAGACCTTAGTAATTCCTGTGCACATGCTTACTCACATCGGAATCAGTTGATATATACAAGTTCTGTCGCAGGCAAAAAATCAGATTTTTCAAAATGTCACCCACATTAGAAATTCAAACTGCTATATCTGAGCCATTTTCTAAGATAAAGACAAAACAAAAAACGCTCCGGAATCCTTATATCATGGTCAAATACTTAAGAAAGAAACATTTTCCAATTTCTAATTCTTTTACACCTCACTTTAAATATAATTTTTTATTTAATTTAATGGCCTCCATTTTGAAACAAGATGGCTGATGAAGCTGGCCAGCGAACTTGGTCGAGACATTATGATATACTATCCACATGCCTTCTTACATCGAAATAGGTTAATAAATACGCGTGTTATCACGTGACAAATATCAGATAGTTTCAAAATGTCATCCATGCTAGAAATTCAAAGTGCTATAATTCAACCATTTTTTAAGATATATACGAAACAAAAACTGCTCCGGAATCTTTGTATCAAGGTCAAACACATAAAAAAATCCTTTTCATTTTTCAATTTTTTGATAACTCATTTTAAATTTAAAATTTAATTTTTTTTAAATGGCAGCTCTTTTGAAACAAGATGGCGAATGAAGCTGACCAACGAACTCGGTCGAGACATTGGTATGTACTATGTACACACCAAGTTACATCCAAATCGGTTCATAAATACGCCTGTTATCGCGTGACAAATATCAGGTTGTTTCAAAATGTCAGCCACAATAGAAATTCAAAATGCTATAACTCAGCCATTTTTTTAGATATAGAAGAAACAAAAACTGTTCCGGAATCTTTGCATTAAGGTCAAACACGTACAAAAAAATCTTTTTCATTTTCCAATTTTTTTAGTACCTCATTTTAAATTTTAAATTTTTAAAAAATTTTTAAATGGCCGCCATTTTGAAACAAGATGGCGGATGAAGCTGGCGAACGAACTCGGTCGAGAAATTGGTACGTATTATGTATGCACCAAGGTCCAAATCGGCCCAAATCGGTTCATAAATACGCCTGTTATCGCTTGACAAAAATCAGGTCGTTTCAAAATGTCAGCCCCGATAGAAATTCAAAGTGTTATAACTCAGCCATTTTTTAAGATATAGACGAAACAAAAACTGTTCCGGAATCTTTGTATTAAGGTCAAACACATAATAAAAAAATATTTTTCAATTTTCAATTTTTTGGTACCACATTTCAAATTTAAATTTTTTTAAAAAAAATTAAATGGCCGCCATTTTGAAACAAGATGGCGGATGAAGCTGGCCAACGAACTCGGTCGAGACATTGGTACGTATTATTTATACACCAAGGTACATCCAAATCGATTCATAAATACGCCTGTTATCGTGTGACAAATATCAGGTCGTTTCAAAATGTCAGCCAAGCTAGAAATTCAAAGTGCTATAACTCAGACATTTTGTAAGATATAGACGAAACAAAAAATGGTCCGGAATCTTTGTATCAAGGTCAAACACATAAGAAAAAAATATTTTTCAATTTTAAATTTTTTGGTACCACATTTCAAATTTTAAATTTTTTTAAAAAATTTAAATGGCCGCCATTTTGAAACAAGATGGCGGATGAAGCTGGCCAACGAACTCGGTTGAGACATTTGTATGTACTATGTACACACCGAGTTTCATCCAAATCGGTTCATAAATACGAGAGTTACAGTGTGACAAAGATCAGATATATATATATATATATATGGATATATATATATATATATATACAGTCAAACCTCGTTAAGATGAACACGCTTAACGTGAATTACTTTTAACATGAATCGTTTTCACAGTCGCCTATAAAAACGAATACAAAGATTTCATACTGATAACATGAATTGCTGTTAACATGAACAAAATATTGTTTCCCCTTGAGGTTCATGTTAACGAGGTTCGACTGTATATATATATATATATATATATACAGTAAACTCTGTCTAAGGCGGAATCGATCGGGACTGAGAAAATTTTCCGTGGTAGACAATATTCCGGCTTATGCAGAAAAAGCCCCCCCCCCCCCCCAAAAAAAAAAAAATCCCTCGAATTTGATGATTTTTTTTTTTTTTAGATTTTCCTGACTCGAAAATCGGTTGAAAACTGAAATTCGGAAAGATCTTTTGTCTTTATAGATAATTGAGAAACGCTATTCAATTTTTTAGTACCGCTGAAAGACATGCGAATTGGAAGTTTAAGCACACACACACTAACCCCCCACCACCAATAAACTTCGAGAATGCGACTGAACGCTATAACTTTGAATTTGAGTACATCCTTAAAGTATAATATATTGCACTTAAATATATATTTTGATAAATGTTCATTCATTCTACTAGAAATATTAACTTTTAAATATAATTTTGCATATGAAAAAATGGCACAAGCATAAATTCCTTAAAATTTGAACAGTTTCTGTCCTTTTGAATTAACTTTTTCAAAGGGTTACGGAATTTAACTAACATGCACGACATTGAGTATCTGACTTATCAGTTTTAAAGTTTAATAAACAAAATGCTTCTCATTTTTAAATTATCCTTTTTTTCCGCCTTATGCAAAATTTTGGTTTCGGTGGGACCTTAAAATGCTTTCCGTTTCCGCGTTAGACAGATTCCGCCTTATGCAGCATGAATTAATGTAATTTTCTATGGGTTCGCCGGGACTTGAAAATTTTTCCGCGGTAGACAGATTTCCGGCTTATACAGAGTCCGCCTTAGACAGAATTTACTGTATTTTAATTTATCTATATTTTAATAAGCGTTGAAATCTTCTATTCTAAAGAATAAATCTTAATGTTTATGTGTAGAACAAAGGCGATTTAAAAATGTATACATTTTTTGCAAAAATTTTTGAGCCAGGCCTAATTTTACTAACCTTTGAATGGACCAGGTCACGCTGAGACAATGATTTTGATATGGGTTGGGTCAAAACTAGGACTGAAAATTTTGGGCTGTGAAGACTGGGAATGAAACCAGTCCCGGCTCTGTACAGAAAAAATAAGTTAGGCGCGGCCCGGCCCGAGCCTTCAGAAAAAAGAATGGCCCGGCCCGGCTCGAGTGCCGTGAATGAAAATTGGCCCGATGCAGGACTCTACTAATGCCTAGAATTTAATATATAGATATACGATATGAAATAAGTTAGTTTAAAATCAGTAATTTTTGTTTTTATTATTATTTTTAAATCACAGGATTGTTCAAAAGTAGCATTTCAAATGACAGTTCAAATGAAATGCAATATAATTCTTGTTCTTTACTCTGTTAGTGGTGAACACTTTGGTGTCCGGTCAATCAAAGAAGACGCAGATGACATTCCAAACTACCCGCCAAGCGACTTTGCTGATAAACAAAGTTCTTTTCAACCACCTGCTACAACGACCAGACTTGGCAGATGATTTGTTTATGGCTCCGTTTACGGGGAAAAGGGACATTTATTATTAGCGTTAACAGACACTGTATGAGTCAGTTCGGGTGGGGCGGAGAAATAAAGCCTCTTGTAATGAGAAACCAAACATGCAAAGGGAATAAGAAACACATCCAAGAAAAGAAACAGGTGCGAATGTTCATGTAATGCAGCCAGGGTTGTCGAATTGATTAGAAAATTAACATTTAAAGTTAATTAGAAAACAAACTTTTAGTTTAAAAAAATCTTTTGTTTTGAATCAGTTTTATCTTTTATTCCAATGTAGTGTAAATTCCACATACAGTTTTAGAAAAAAAGAAGTTTTTATATGAACGATGGAAAAAAAAGTTCTTAGAATAGGATGGAGATATTTCTTAAAATTCATTAATGATACATTCTCGAACTCATTTCAAAAAAGTAAAAAAAAAAAAAAAAAAAAAAAAAAAGGAAAAGAAAAATAACATTTAATGATTTTAACGATTTTTTCTAATCTCCGCTGAAATTCATAAGTGTAGCTGAATGCAATTAAAGTTCTTTTGGAGATTTAGGAATAATTTAGAGCGGAATTTTCAACTCGATTTAACGAGGTTCGAACCGAATCCATTGAATCAACACTATGGAATACTTTAGTGTGTCCCTGTAAAAAGCTACGTATTCGATTAAGGCTGTTCTCAAATTCAAAAGGGCAACTTTCTGACATAAGTTTAAATTTATTTTTGCTCGAAAATGCATGAAACTAGCAGGTTGTTGTTCAGAAACTATGTCATCGAGCTGTTTTTTCTGTTTTTTTTTTTGTTTTTGTTTTTTTTTTTTGTTTTTTTTTTTTTTTGCAAACGCAATAGATCTTTCAGAAAATAGTGTCAAAGTGGGCGTTTTGTAACCAATTTCAGCGCGAAAGGAGAAAACCCACTGAAGAAAGGATGAAAAACGTGTTTGTCACGTGATCAAAATCGTTTATAACTCAACAGGTAATTTATATATCAAAAAATGGAAAACACAGCTCGATTCCAAATCGCTTCCATGGTCAAGCTTTCCAATTTTACATCTTTTCGTTAAAAAATAAATTTGTAAATGTGTCAAAATGTTTTGCGCTTGTTGAGCAGAGCAGTTAAGAACAGCCTTCACCCCTTCGGGACCGGCAACTTTTACGCAAATTTTATTCGGTTGGAACCAATTTTTTTTTTTAAGTTACCCTTTACTTAAACAATCACGAAAATGCTCTAATTAAAGAAACTAATAAATACTTTTCTTTTTTACTGGTACCTAAAACAAATTCTGTATGCTCTTTTGGAGGGTGCATGTATGCACCCATGGTCCCGAACGGGTTAAGGAACTCAACCAAAATACTGGCGAACCAAGATAAATACACTGTTCCAATCAGCTTCGAATTGGTAGAGTATTTCGGACATTTATCCTGATAATAAGATTTGAATGTTTTGCGACACAGAATTGCAATATATGGAACGGGTTTTTCAGAGTAAAAGGGTTTTATAATTACATTGTAAATGTCATCTATGACTATTTGCATTTAATATTTTATTATTTGAATATTTTATATTAATGAAATGATAGAAATGTAATTTAGACATGAGAATATTACAGAAATTAATTATTGTTTTTTTCTCCTGGTGCTTCCCCCTCCCGCCTTTATTTTTAACAAAGATACCACCCTATTTATTCTACTTTTTAGTTGTTTTGTTCCTTTCTTCCTATACATACAATACAGTAATCCCTTAACATTCGCGAAATAAAAAAAAGAAGAATATTTCACCATTCGCGAATACTTAACTTGGTTATTCGTGAATTTTCTTTCATAAAGAATATTTTTTTACAAAGTAAACTTGCTTTGTTTTACCAATTCAATAAAATTATTTGCCACTAACTGTTGCACTGTATTGTATAGCCTAAGTTCCGTGAATTTCAACCCTTGTATTGAGGGAAAATATAGATCAGTAATTACAAGAATACCGAAACATAAATTGATGCTAAAACTAAATTTTCAAAATTTTCATTGCAACTGAAAATGCTTCTGCAAATTATACGGAAAATTTTAAAACTTCAACAACAACTTGTTGAGAAAGCAATAGGATGCAGTCCTTAACTGGTGAGGAGTCTCAAGAAAAATCGAGTCCGCAACTTTTCCTTAATTGGAAATTCATGAACAAAAGACCTGTTCTTAGAAACAATCGCATATCAATATATTTTTTTCAGTCATCAACTAGCAAAGTAAACTTTGTAGAATATGGTTATAGTTATTCAAATTTATTTACAGCATGTACTTTTTAATTACCGACTGAAAAGAAGTGTTCTGTGTTTCACGCGAATCTGTGTATGTGGATTTCTTTATACCCTCGAAACATCCCAACGGCTGGATGGATTTTAATGAATGAGGTCTCTATCAATTCGTCTTAAGGGCCCGCTGGTTATAGGCTAGGTTTTGTTTTTATAAATTCAAAATGGCGGCCGTAAAATACAAAATGGCGGTCGACACGAAAAAAAATTACGGCACGGCACCCTATTGAGTGGCCTATCATTGAATAGGTCTTTCAAAATGAAGACGATGTTTCATGGGCTATTTTACAGTCAGAAGCTCCGTTAAAACATCATACAACCTGGAAGTTGTGTAGGTAGGATCTCTACTGCAACTCTAACCATCCTAGACATCAAGATACCTCATCAAAACAGTGTTTAGAGATAGGAACTAACAATTAAACACAACTTAAAAGTCATCCATATAAGTAAATAAAAAAAATAGGTAAGTAATATAAACAAGTAATATAAAAAAATATTTTAAGTTATTTCCTACTTAGGTCAATAAGAGAATTTTTTTTCTCCCATTCTTCTTTCCTGTTGAGTGGCGCTTAAAATGCCTTGATCAAGAAGAGGGCTTTCTCGATTATTGAAAATTAATTAATTTAATTTAATGAATGAATTAATATTTGAAAAAAGACTGGATTAACATCAAGTGTCATCCACTACAAGTTAAAAAAAATTTATTTGAGCTTGATTGGATGAATAATAAGTATTTTATTATTGATTGAAAATTTGAACAAGATATATATAGCGAGAGTGCGAGCTAATAGTAGGAATTGATGAGAAATAATTAATTAGTTCGCTTTTTACGCAGTCGGATTTTTTGATTTTTTAAATTTAATTGTTTATCTTAATTTATAGTTAAAATTTACAAACAATAATCACTTAAGGCTGTTTGTAATCGACTGCGAAACATTATAATGCGTTCGCGGACTTTAGAGGCTACTTTTGTCACCTGAATAGACCCGCTCACTAATGCTAATCCTATGGAAGAAAATATTAAAGATATCGCGTTTGCATTTCAGTATTTCTAAACAATTCTTTTTGCACTGGCTAGCTGAGATCGATCTGTACAAAGGCCGTTTTCTACTTTTTTGATTTTGTTTACAGATATTTTTAATCAGGACACTTTCATTTTCGGAACCGGTTTCGAAAGGGAAAGCATCCCCTTGAAAAAAATCTGCAAACAAAATCGAAAAAGTAAAAAAGAACAGATGTAGCTACAACAACATTCTGAGCTATCCAATGCAAAGAGAAATTGCTCTTTGCTGAAATACTGAAATGTAATAAAATACTGAATAATAAAAATACTGAAATGTAAACGAGATATCTTAAAAAATTCCTTGCATAGGATTAGGCATTAGCGAGCAAGTCTTTCCAGGTGACTGAAGTAGCCCCTTAAATTTAAAAACCTAACATTCTCTGGTAAGATTACTCAAGTAGTTTAGAATCGAATAGTATTTTTCATTTTGTGACAAATGCGTCGAATCTTGAGCTTTAAACGATCATGTTTTAGATGATCTTTCCTAGCCTCATAAATTCACTTATGACACCTTTTTTGTACTTTTTTCTGAATTATCCTTTGTCTTTACAGAAAGCAGAAAACGCTATTTGCTATCGTGGGGTCAGAATCAGGGCCAAAACTAGTCTTTTTTTTGCACCCGGGGCAAACATGGATATTGATTTCCCGAGGAGGTATTTTAAATATACGAATGCATCCAATGCTCATAGATTTTACATGAGTGAGGGGGAAATCGGAAGCTGGGTGACCTGCCCCCTTAAGTCCCAAAAAATTGAGTAAAATATGAATGTTGACGGCATAATCTGAAACATGCCTCACATGAATGAAAAAAAGAAAACATGACAGAAAAATGAAATATACTGCATGATTCTCAAGAATCTTCTAAAAGTTTTATGGATGTACAAATGGAAAATATTTCGTGTACATATGTTATGACGTCAGCTGAATATAATATCTTGTGATATTATTATATACATATATATATATATATATATATATTTTTTTTTTTTTTTTTTTTTTTTTTTTCAAACATCATTTCTGAACTTCGAACGCTATTTCATAAAAGAAGAACCCTACATATTTAGACATAATTAATTTGTATATGTAGATGCATCAAATTTGCATATAGTATTATTATTTAGCTTCTAGAGATTTGAACACTATTTTTCATTTTGCCACAATTCAAGGTGAATTTTAGTTGATAATTTCAAGAATATTATGGAAAATCGACTTAAAATATCAACTTTGAAAAGACTTTATGCCTTTATAGGAAAAATAGAAACCTTATTCAATTTCTTGGCATTTGACTAACAATACATAATTTGAACTAAAAAACGCACTGTCAGCAATTAGTATCCATAAATGGATATATACAAAGTCCTTTGCGTAGTTTTATATATGATATTATTTTTGGTTTACTAACATTCTTTAGTGTACTAAATGTTATATAGAATTTATACATGTAAGACTGACAAAAGAATATAATTTTAATATTAATACTAAGGGACTTCAGACACAACAGATTCTAAAAACACGCTAATTTGATCGGTTTTAAAAAAGAATGCAGACAAATTGAATTAAAAAAAAATAATAATAATAAACAGTGGTGATCTCCCTTTAAACGGGTTTCCATTCATTTCCCTTTCATTGTGAAATTCTAAGGTCGAATCAGCTGCTGTTAAGATATCAAATGACTGTTTTCGTGTTTGATTAAATAAGATCAGTTAAACAATTGAAAATAATCTAATGTAAAATGCATTAAGTAAAGAGAGTCTTTGCTTCCCGGTATTTAAACAACTTAACATGTTAAGTCTTACCTAATTTTCACCAAAGCCTTCTTCTCTTTTTACCGTTCACGTTAAAATAATTTTGCTGTTAGAAAGGAGATATTATTATTTGCGCTGCCTTAGAATTGGCAACAAACGTTAAGAAAATACTCTCGAAATATGAAGAAAAAAAATGTCTCGAAATAACAAAATAAATAAATAAATAATTCTGTTTTTAATAGTCACGTGCAAATAAAATTTTAATTGTAAGGAAATATTTTTCTGATTGTATTAAGTCAGGTTCTCGAATTTTCTGTTCAACAACCCGAAACTTTCTTTTTAAACGTAAAGGAATAAAATTGGCAGGCCTGATTATTGAAGAGATTTGTAATTGAATAGCGTTTTCCATTTTTTATAAATACATTTCTTATCGATTTATGATTCTTGTCACGTGGTGACAAGTGTTTCCCCTTTCTCGAGCTGCTACGTCGTGAATTCGGTTCAAAACGCCTACCGTATTTTATGAAAGAAACGCCGCAACCGTCGTAAACGCCACTCTCCTCAAATTGGCCTGAATAAACTTTAAAAAATCGTAATCGCCGCACCCGTTGTAAACGCCGCATCCGTCGGAACGCTACTTTTGTCGGCAGCGTCACATTGGCTTAACTTTAATCAAAGTTTTCTGAGTAGTGTAGGATGCCTCGTTTTTAATATTTTAAGATGTGTGAAGTTTTATTTAAAAAAATTAAATCCGATTTTAAATATTTTTGTGAATTTTTAAATTAAGGAAACTCACTTGGTATTTTAAAAAAATCGTAAACGCCGCACTTGGAAAAAAAATTAACTTTTAAACTCGTAAACGCCGCGGCGTTTCTTCCATAAAATACGGTACTTTGACATTTTTCCTTTACCAAAATAATGGAAAATGCTATTCGGTTTCATAGTACAGTCGAACCTCGTTAACATGAACCTCAAGGGGAATCAAAATTTTGTTCATGTTAACAGTAATTCATGTTATCAGTATCAAATCTTTGTATTAGTTTTTATAGGGGATTGTGAAAACAATTCATGTTAAAAGTAATTCACGTTAAGCGTGTTCATGCTAACGAGGTTTGACTGTATAACATTTAAAAAATTACATTCCTATTCGAAAAGTCAACAAAATTCCCAGTTGAGCGGTATCTGTCATATTTCGCTCCGTTAATTTGTTTAAAAATACCATACATAATATAATGTTTGATACTCAATTTATAAATTTTATTTGAAATTGAGGATGAATTGTAACATTCTATAATGGTTATACATACGAGTATATATGTATTTATATGCGAGCTGGTGCGTTTTAATTAAATTTTTAAAGATTTTGTTAAACAATAGTAGAATATCATTATTATTTACAAACCGACATTGATTTGAACCAGTTTTCTTTTCTAGAAAAAATAAAATCTAGTGTCCATAGGCGTAGAATTATAAAACCCCTGGGCTCCTCCCCCCCCCCCCCCCCTACACCCACTCCAATATTTTTTAAAGATGTCCTTCATTTTTTTGCCAATTGATAAAGGAAAAAAAAAATCAGATTTTGCAACTTCTAACAGTTTATAAAATATAACCCATTATCTACTGACGGCACTTATAAGTACCATTAAAATAATTTGTTATAAAATTAATTTAATATATCGATTAGTTGTAATACAGTTTAGAATGAGTTATAGATACATTATTTTATCTTGTACCAAAAGCATTATGGGTTACACAAAACAAAAATATTTTTAAAAGGATGATTTATTTTGCCTTTGCTTCTTTTCAGCATTCTTGGCGTTGAGGGAGGGGGGGGGGGGGGTGGGGGGTTCAATTCGAAAATATTTCTATATTTCTATTGTAAGAACATTATACTTGTACATTTTCTAATTCTACAAAATACTAAGAAAAATATTTAAAACAAAAGATTTGAGTGGGGTTCTAAATATTTGCACAAAATCCCTATAAATTCAAATTTAATGAATCCTTCTAAAATTTATTAAATGATTATGTAAAGAGCTGTGCATATATAACGTTATCAACTTTTTTGTAATTTTGAACCCCCCCCCCCTCATATCATACGTTATCATCCCTCGACACCCACCATTCTGATTATGATATCGTTACCAATGCATTAAAAATTATTTAGATTTTTGGTTTTTTTTTTCTTTTGTTTGGAGTGATATAGAAATATGGTTACATATGTTTTTCGCATACTTTATTGATTCAAATAAAGAGAAGTCAATAAAATATCAGTCTATATGAAATAACTTTATATCAAATAACACTTGAAAAAAAAAAAAAGTTACTATTTAAAAGTATTTAATAATAGCTTTTTGTTACATAATGCATTCAACATTCAACAATAAAAATGTCTTCTCGCACTTGCACTCGCATGGGGTGAGGAAGACAGAACTTCTTATCAACAAAACAGTTGGAAAACATTTCTCTTTTATTTACAAGTATCATTTCAAACATACTTCGCATGTGGTTTGTAGAGCAGCGGAATATATATAGATACCCGCATGACAGAAGAATAGGTATGCCTAACGTTGGGGTATTTCATATTTTGTAATTAAATAACTTTATAATTATTTAAGGATTTTAATAATAAATCTGTACTTTCATAAAAGTAGATAACCTACTATGAAAACATAACATACTATATTTTGATGTAAAGACCAGGTTACAAATAAAAAGAAAAAAATTGGTCGGATAAAAAATGATAACGATATCAAAAGACAATACCCCCCCCCCCCTCCCCTTAGAGATATCGTGTGCCAGACCCTCCTCCTACCCCCTAAAATGATAACGTTATATATGCATAGCCCCTAAATCTTCTAATGTAGTTTAAACAATTCACGAAAAATGCTTTAGCATCAGATAAAATTTTCATGAATTCATAATTCAGTACATAAAGGGTTAATGTATAATATTTTCAGTAGATAATTGTTTTTTCTCTAAATTCGCTGTTTACTTTTATTCTTTGTAAACAAATAGATCAACCTAGAGCCATTTTTAGCATGGCGTAGCGATAAAACATAGAATAAGGAACTATTAAACGAAGCTAACCCTCTCCACATGGGTTTTTTTCCGTTGGGTACTGGAGAAACTAGAGAAGTATTTTTACAGACAGAGAGCAATAAATGAATGTTTTCGGCGGTCCACAAATGGTCTCCGATACCATCCTATTACAGCAAAGATGGGTCTCTTAACTTTTACAAAGAACAAAGAAGGATTGGGGAAAAAAGGTTCCAATTTCGAAGAAATTGGGGTGGATGGGAGCAGCACCATGGGAAGAGAAAACTGCTCCCGAGGCAATGTTTCAGTTTGGCGCTCCCCCCCCCCACATTTTTATTTATTTATTTTATTTTTTTTTGTGACATGTGTCTCATAACTGAAATGTTCAGAAACAGAAATAAATTCTATTGAATACGTATTTATACTTTCGTTTATTTTAGAACTTAATGTTTAATTTGAATTCAGAAACTCTAGACAACTAAATAACATAAGGGGAAATTGCACTTATATGGAATCTGGGAAATAGGTGTCGAAAAAATGTATCTAACAGTAGATTACAATAGAAAAACAACAGTAGATTACAATAGAAATAGGTGTCGAAAAAATGTATCTAACAGCAGATTACAATACAACCTTTTTGTATTCCCAGAAGGGAAACTCCATGCAATTTCGAGAGTTATATGTTTTTGTCACAAGCACAGAAAGAAAATTACAGAGGAATGAGAAAATTAACGAAAGAGACTAAGACAAGGAACTAAAATTAAATTAAAAAAGGAAGTAGCCCTTATTCATAAATTTGCATTTGGGTGTAGGGTAAGGGACAGTGGAATAACTTTGAAACAAAAAATGAACGTACTTTTATAGGGGGAAAAGGTCCAATATGTAAATATATATATACATATATATATATATTAATACAAAAAGAGGAAAAACTTGGTTGTAGTATAAATGTGGTGTCTCCTCAAATCCGCGCCCTGGGCGACTGTCCCCTTCGCCCCCTGTTTCACACGGCCCTGGATGGGAGAAAGTGGAGGAGTTTTGTTGCAAATGAGCAAACCAGAACAACCTCCAGCTTCCAAAACAACGAAACCGGAAAAGAAGTTCCTTTGAAGCTCAAACATGCAGCTAATATTGATTTAAATTGTTTAAATCTATCAAGCTGCCTCTTGCAGTAATGGATGATTCACCAAAATTTAGTGATAATAAACATAGTAATAAAAAAAATAAAAATTATATCGAAGAATTTACTTTTCTGTAGTTTTAACCCTTTCGGGTCCGATTTTTTTTCAATTTTGGGAAGAAAATTACATTTTTGTTAAAAGTGTTAATCGCAGCTATCCAAATAGATTTACTGAAGTTTAAAGACTATCTCATTGTCTGAAATCTAACGAATGTAGTTATTTTTCGTACTATTCAATTCATATTCATATGACAATGGGCTAAGGAAAAGTTTTTGGAGACGTTTGGAAAATATCGCATTACAGATAATATCGCATAAAAATAAAATATCGCATATTTGAAATTTCTAATTTTTTTTCGCTTTATTGCACATGATTCGTTCAGAAAAATAACCTGTATTTTTAATTTAAGGCTGTTCTCTAATCCAAAAGGTCAACTTTGTGACATAAGTTTTAATTTATTTTTCTTCAGAAATACATGAAACTAGGAGGTGTTGTTGTTCAGAAACTATGTCATCGAGCTGGTTTTTTTTCGTTTTTTTTTGCAAATACAATAGATCTTTCAGAAAATAGTGTCAAAGTGGGCGTTTTGAACCGAATTTCTGCGCGAAAGAAGAATAGCCACTCAAGAATGGGTGAAAAACGTGTTTGTCACGTGATCAAAACCGCTTATAACTCAATAGGTAATTTATGGATAAAAAAATGGAAAACACAGATCGCTTCCAATTTTATATCTTTCCGTTAAAAAATGAATCTGTAAATGTGTCAAAACGTTTTGCGCTTGTTGAGCAGAGCAGTTAAAAACAGCCTTAAAGTGTGAAATATAGGTTTAAAATAAAGGAATTGCCAACGGGGCAAAGAGGACTAAGCAAAAATGTATTATTATTATTATTACTAAAGGACAAAACGTAAAGGAAGTCATATTAAGAAATGCATACACATACTATATTATCATTACTATATGTAGATACGAGCAAAAGTAATTGTTAAGACAAAATAATACTCGATGAAAACTCATGTACTATTAATAGTACATCTGACCCGAAAGGGTTAAGTTATATGTCTCACAATGGTAATTAGAAATCTTCATGGGTTCGTACCGGGCACGAAACTCGACTCCGATTCTCTTTCATTAAAACCCTTCGCTGGGTCTGACAGACATATGGAGGGGTATATACTTTCTGGAATTTTTTAAGGAATACCGTATATTTTCTGTTTCTCAAAAAAGCTATAGTATATACTCTCTAGGGTATACTCCCTGTCCTGAGCTTATACCCTCTACATAGAGCGTATACGCTCTCATCTTTTTACGACTACACTGGGTATGACCCAAGTCTACATTTTTTCTGCGAACCCAGGTCAGGTTTCAGAACATCATTTTTTTCGTGTCCATCTGACAATAGATTCGATCATCATTTTTTCAAACTTTTCGATGTTTATATAAATGTATACATATGCATACATATACATATGTATACATATACTGTACATATGCATTCATGGCGAACAGACAGACTCAGTTTTTCTTGTTCAAACTTGTAATATTTGTGTTATACATTTATTTAATGAAATATTTCGTAGGTTATAGAGTGCTTGTTGTATTAAAATATATTTTAATTTTATAATTTTTTTTTTTTTTTTACCCCAATATAGCTATAATCATATGGTTTTCTTTAATCATCGTATTATTATATTTTGTAATACACAACGATTTTTAAATGAATCTTCATGTGTATGCATGCCCTGACTCATACAGGGGCATGCGGGGCACCTTTCCCAGGCCCTCCCAATTGGATGACCCTAGCGAATCATTTTTTTAAAACTCAGCCAAATGGTTAAAATGGTCAAAAGGCACCCAAATTTCTTACATTTGCAAACTTTTAGGGAGGAAGTTGTGGCCCTCCCCGTCCCCAAGAGTCATCGAAAGACCTGTATTGACACTTCAAAGACTAGCACGAATGATCCCTTATATACAGTGGTGCATCCAGGATCACGTGTCCAGATCTGGCCCGGCCGCTGCTGAGCTCTGTCTTCCTTTTATTGGATTGGATGGGACGTGCCGGATCAGGTCCTGACTTACATTTTTTCTGCTGGCTTGAGCAGAGTCGTAACCAGCCAGAAAAGCCAGAGGAAGTTCTGGAAAGTTTTGGTGGGGCTGATTCTGAATGCTGGTCACTGAGCTTCCGATTTCTCCTCACTCATTTCAAGTCTATGGCCATTGGATGCATTCGTATACTTAAAATATCTCCTCGAGAAATTAATATTTTTAACTTCTATTTTTTGTGTACACTTCCTAAAAGAGGTCTCTTTTTTTTTTCTTAGTTCTCGAAATACTTCTAAAATGTAGGCTTAATTTTATAGGAAGTGTTAAAATACTACTCACAGTTCGCCCGCTTTTAACACGTAAAATATTAAATTCAGCATAGATTTTCGAAATATTTTGAAAACTAAGGAAAAAAAAAAAAAGACGTCCTTTAAAAAAAGTACACCGAAAAAAGATGTTGAAAATATGAATTTCCCGAGAAGATATTTTAAATAGACGAATGCATCAAAAGTCCACAGACTTAACGTGACGGAGGAGAATTCCTAAGCTGAGTGACCAGCCCCCTTAACATGTTAAATAATGAAAAACTGTAAAAATATACCTTATTTTTTGCGATTTTTTGGTGTGTTTCTGTATTTGAATAATTTTAAAGTGTTTGCAATCAAACGATTATTAAACGATCTTATTATTAAATTATCAAAATATTATGAAGGTTAAACAGAGCAAAAGGTTGCACGGGGTCTTAAATTTTTAGTTAAGTAAATAACATGCTAATATTTCGAATTTCATAATAAAATTTATAAAAGAGAAAAAAATTTTTAACAAAATTAATATCTTTTCAAATTCCGATTTTTTAAGGGCCTATTAAAAAAAATAATAATATTCTTTCATAGTTAAAAATAAATAAATAACTAAGTCTGGGAGGGGTTTCACCCCTTTAGCTCCCCTCGTGGGTGCGGCAATGCCCTATATGCAAATATTCGTTGATGAGTGCCAATATAGCGTACCAGTGGCGTACCCAAGGGGGGGGCTGATGGGGCTACAGCCCCCCCCGAAATTTTCGAAAGTGATATAGTGAAAGTGATATTTCGAAAGTGCTGATTTTTCGTCTTTCTTTTATGGAAATTTTTTTAATTTTTTTCTTTATACAGCGGAAAAGCCATTCTCATTAGTCCCATATTAGTTCACATTGACAACAAAGAAGAGAAAGAGGGGCTGACGGGGTTATAGCCCCCCCCCCCCTACTCCTCCCGAAATAGTAAAAAAATTAAATGAAAAAGTGTTTTTTTTTACTTTTTAATGATAAATCTGTATTTTTTTCTTCTGCCATACAGCAAAATAGCCATTCTCGTTAACACCATATTAGTCCAGGTTATATTAGTTAGGGGGCTGATGGAATTTCAGCCCCCTCCTCTCGAAATGGTCGAAAATGAAATGAAAAAATAGTGCTGAATTTCTTTCTGTCTGTTTAAGATAAATTTGCATTTTTCCCCTATCGTTCAACAGACTATGCGCTTCCTTCGCTTTAGTTCCATATTAGTCCATATTGACACCAAAGAAGAGAAAGGGGGTTGATGGGGTTACAGCCCCCGCCCCCCCAACCAGAAATCGCGAAAAATTAAATGAAAAAGTGTTTTTTCTTTACTTTTTAAAGATAAATCTGTAATTTTTTCTTCTGTCGCACAGTAAAATAGCCATTCTCGTTAACACCATATTAGTCCACATTGACATCACACCATACCCTAAGATGGGGAGGAAGCTGATGGAATTACAACCTCCTCCTCTGGAAATAGTTGAAAATGAAATGAAAAAGTAGAGCTGATTTTTTTCTGTCTATTTGAGATAAATTTGCATTTTCTCCACTATCATTTAACAGACTAGCCACTCCCTTCGCTGTAGTTCCATATTAGTGTACAGTGACATCACATTATACCCGAAAAGATAGAAGGGGGTTAATGGAGTTACAGCCCTCTCCCAAAAATTCGAACATGAAATAAAAAAGTTCTGATATTTTCATTTTTGTTTGAAATAAATTTGTATTTTTCCTCTGTCATTCAACAGACTAGCCGCTCTCTTCTCTTTAGTTCCATACTAGTGCACAGTGATACCACATTATACCCAGAGAGGTGAAAGGGGCTAATGGGGTGTCCCCTTCCTAAATAGTTGAAAATGAAATGAAAAAAAGGCTGTTTTTTTTCTTCTTGTTTGAGATAAATTTGTAATTTTTCTTCTGCCATACAGCGAAATAACACCATATTAGTCCACATTGACATCACAGCATACCCAAAGATGGGGAGGGGGATGATGGAATTACATCCCCCTCCTCCCGAAATAGTCGAAAATGAAATAAAAAAATATTGCTTTTTTTCTTTCTGTTTGAGATAAATTTGTATTTTTTTTCTCCTATCATTCAACAGACTAGCCACTCTCTTTCTTTAGTTCCATATTAGTGCACAGTGACACCACATTATACCCAAAGAAGTAGAAAGGGGGTGATGGGTTACAGCCCCTTCCCAAAATAGTCGAAAATGAAATGAAAAAAAGGCTGGTATTTTTCTTTTTGTTCGAAATGAATTTGTAATGCACTTGTTTTCTGCAATACAACGAACTACACGTTCTGGCTAGTCTCATATCAACGCACAGTTACACCACAGTGTACCCAATGAGGGGAAGGGGCTGATGGGGTTACTTACTCTTCCGAAATAATCAAATATGTAATGAAAAAAAATTCCAGTTTTTTTTCTTTCTTTTGAGATTAATTTTTTTCTGCGACGCAGCTATTCTGGTTAGTCCCATATATTAGTGCACAGTGATGCCCCAGCATACACCAAAGGATTCGATGGGGACGAGGGTTATGACGTTACAGCTCCATTCCACTTCTGAAGAGATCGCAGTGAAATGAAAAAAGGGCTGATATTCCTTCTTTTTCAGATAAATTTGTTTTATTTTCTGGCATGCCACGAATTTGTTTTTCCTATTAATCCAATATCCTCCTCAGTCCTGCGACCAAATTTACTTGAGACCACAAAATCCATTTTCAAATGACTGAAATCACTGTTTTACTCGATAAATGAAAACATATATACTCAGTTCAAGAGACCTACAAATAAATTCGACAAATCTAAAAGTAGTTTAATTTAAGGATTTTTTTTAATTTTTCCCATAGTCGGCGGGCGCCAAGATTGTCAATGCGGGAGTATGTTAATGCACAGTAACACCACAGCTAATCTCAAGTCGATTTCGTCTAAATCGGAAATCCGGTGCGGAAGAGTTGACTGTAAAAGTAGCTTATTAACTTTCATTTTTCAGTCGCATCTCCATGCCAAACCGAAATATGGGGGTGCGGAGGATTGAAGGGACTAAACCTCTTTTACCTGCCAAAACGGTCAGATTAAATGGTAAAAAAAGTTTACTTCTTACTTTTTTGATCAATTCAATTATATATATATTTGTCATGCATCGCACTTGTCTTTCTTGTTAGTCCCATATTAGTGCATAATGACACCTTAGCTAATCCCTTCAGAATTTTGGCTAAGTCGGAAGTCAGGCACACTATATATGTGCGGAAGAACTGACTGTGAATGATATTCATTAACTTTTGTTTTTAACACTCGATTACTTCCTCGTATCTGTAAGATACACAGTGACTTCTTGTTTGACTGCAAAGACATCTTTGGAGTTCGGTAATGTCCCCTCCCCCCCACTTATCTTCCTATTCTGTCTTAACTTTGCAGCCAGTATTTTTCATCTGGAACGGTTTAAAGTCCTTCTTATTACTTGTGCAATGCACAAATAATAAACAAAGTCTTTATTTTATATATGTGTATGAATATATTTTGTGTATACAAAAAATATTTTGTGTTTGTTACAATATTAATTTATTGTTAAACAAGAACCGTAGCCAGAATTTAGTTTCGGGGATTGGAAGAACAATTTTATAGATTTTAAGTTATAATGACTTTCTTTTAAATGAAAGTATATATATAAAAAAAAAAAAAACAGTAACACTTTTCAACAGATTTCGACGTGGGGCGGTCTCAGGATCGGACCCGTGCCCTCCCCCCTTCCCCCCAGATTTGAGTCTGAGTTTTAAAAAAAAATCTGAAATTCTCAGCAAATTTTCTGAAAGGTTACAGCAGAGGGGGAAAGGAGAGGTAATCCCTTCCTGCTGCTAATTATTTTTGTTGTAGTTTGGGTTAACTCTGTTTATATTCAGGTCAATTTCAGGCTGAGTGGGTTCGGGTTAACCAGATTTCTAAAAAGTTCAGCATATTATTTCAGTTTAAAAACTATACATTTAATAATAAACACAGAGTGTATGTGTTTTTAACGCGATCCTTTGATGAAATACAGGTTTTTATCACGACGCTTTGACGAAATTTGCATTTTCCCCGAACTTTTGACAAAATTAGCTTGTTTCCGCGACACTTTGACGAAATTCGCGTTTTTTTTCGTGATCCTTTGTCAAAATTTGCGTTTTTCCGCGAGTTTTTGATGAAATTCGAGTTTTTTTCGTGAACTTTGGCCGAAATTCGCGTTTTTTACGAAACCCTTCGTCGAAATTTGCGTTTTTTTCGCGGCTTTTTTGACGAAATTCGCTTTTTTCTCGTCTTTTTGTGAATTTCGCGGCTCTTTGACGAAATTCGCGTTTTTTTATGGAAATGGTCGTGTTTTTTTGTTTTTTCGCTGCTGTTTGACGAAATTCGCTTCTTTCCGCAGTCTTTTGCCGAAAGTCACGTTTCTCTGTGGCCCTTCTTTGTGACCATGCTTTTTTTTGCGATCCTTTAACGAAATTTGCGTTTTTTCCGCTTCCCTTTGACGGAATGCGTATTTTTTTTAGCAATCCTTTGCCAAAATTTGCGTTTTTTCTGCAGCCCTTTGAGGAAATTTGCGTTTTTTCTACGGCCCTTTGAGGAAATTTGCGTTTTTTCTGCGGTCATTTGCCAAAATTCACGTTTTTTAAGCAATCCTTCGTCGAAATTCACGTTTTTTCGCGGCCTTTTGATGAAATTCGCTTTTTTTCTGCGACCTTTTGAAGAAATTTGCGTTTTTACCAGATCCTTTGTCGAAATTTGCTTTTTTCCGCGGGGTTTTGACGAAATTAGTGGTTTTTCCGCAGCCTTTTGACGAAATTCACGTTTTTCTGTGGCCCTTCTTTGTGACCCTGCTTTTTCTTTTTTTTGCGATCCTTTAACGAAATTCGCGTTGTTTCAGCTTCCCTTTGACGAAATGCGTTTTTTTTAGCGATCCTTTGTCGAAATTCGCGTTTTTTTCTGTGGTCATTTGCCGAAATTCGTGTTTTTTAATGCAATCCTTCGTCGAAATTTGCGTTTTTTCCGCGGCTCTTTGACGAAATTTGCGGGGTTTTTTTTCGCCTTTTTGATGAAATTTGCGTTTTTCTGCGGCCTTTTGACGAAATTCACGTTTTTCTGTTTCCCTTTGACGAAATTCGTGTTTTTTCAGCTTCCCTTTGACGGAATGCGTGTTTTTTTAGCGATGCTTTGTCGAAATTTTCAGTTTTCTGTGGTCCTTTGACGAAATTCGCGTTTTTTCTGTGGTCATTTGACAAAATTCGCGTTTTTGCGCAATCCTTCCTCGAAATTTGCGTTTTTTCGCGGCTTTTTGTCGAAATTCGCGCTTTTTCGCGTCTTTTTGATGAAATTTGCTGTTTTCTGTGGCCTTTTGACGTAATTCACGTTTTCCCGTGTCCCTTTGACGAAATTCGCGTTTTTTTGCGATCCTTTACGAAATTAGCTTCTTTTTCTCAGCCCTTTGACGGAATGCGTGTTTTTAGCGATATTTTTTTTCGAAATTCGCGTTTTTTTCGCGACCTTTTGATGAAATTCGCGTTTTTTCTGCGGCCTTCTGACGAAATTCGGGTTTTTTCTGTGCTCATTTTGACGAAATTAGTGTTCCCTCTAGAATAATTTGACGAAATTCACGTTTTCTCCGCTATCATTTGACGAAATTTGACTTTTTTTCGCGATCCTTTGACAAACTTCGCATTTTATCTGCGGCCGTATGACATAATTCCGGTTTTTTCCTTGATCCTTTAAAGAAATTGGAGATTTTTTTGCGAACGATTGACGAAATTGATTTTTGTCGGCGACCATTTGTCAAAAATCGCGATAATTTTTTAAGTTCAAATTTTCGGACTAATGACCGAATTTTTCAAATTTTCGGAAAATTCGGAACAAAGTCACCTTTGCACCCCCCCCTCTGGCTACGGCCTTATTGAGAAAAATGATTTCTGTTTATAACACAATGCAACGTGTTTCGTAAGATTTAGAACATTATGAAAGTTTAAGTCAGCCCCCCCCGAAATAAAATCCTGGGTACGCCACTGTAGCGTACACAGTATTGCACGCATTACTAAATTTGGATACAGCCCCTCATCTTTTTGCTTCCTTTTAACAACGGATTTCGAGGTTATCCTATCGACGATCATTTTCAAAATTTTCAAGCTATGTTTTTGAGATCTTCACAAAAGTTGTTCTATATATTTAGCTAAAACATTATGCACATTATATCTTGATTGCATTCGCGCATGCGTAGTGAAATATTATTTAGTGAACCTGCTCATTTTTCATAATTTTTCATCCAATATTTATTATTTCTTAATTCTGATTGCTGGGTATTGTGTACAGTGTTGTTTGTCATGGTCCTTGAAAATAACATTCTTTCATATTAAGAACTCTGCAGGTTATAAGCAAAACATTTGGTGAAATTTAGGACTATTGTTATTAAAATCTTAATTTCTCCACGAGTATACGAGCTATCGTTATAAAAATGAACACGGTTTATTACAAGAAGTCTCCTAATCATGTTTTAGAGTTTCAACGCTATTGCAACATTATTTTTTACAGGGTTATCCAAAAGATATTAGTTTTTCTTCAATTTATTGAAGGTCCCCTACGGGTTTTCAGGAAAAGATCTTCGCGGCGATATATGACGTCTACTATGCTGTTTACACGCCTGATGTTTCAGGCTGTGTATTTTTCTTGTGTATTTCTCATGTACTTTTCTAGATATTTAACAAAACGTCTAAAATTGCAAGCGGCGGGCATCATTGGCCATATAGTGTATTTACACATCTAAACACTACTTTTAATTTTCGAATTCCCTGTTAAATATATAACTGTCATTGAATCTATACTATGCATTGAAATGTATTTATTTCAATAAATTGATTTATCTTTTGTGTCACGTTATTCAAAATTATAAGTGAAATTTATGTAAATGGTTTCTTTGCGTCATTGCTTCAAAACTAAGTGAAATGTGTGCAAATGGATAATTTGACGCAAAGAAAGCACTTACATAAATTTTACTTACAATTTTGAATAAAGTGACACAAAAGATAAATCAATTTATTGAAATAAATACATTTAAATGCATAGTATCGATTCAATGAAAGTTATATATTTAACAGTGAATTGGTAAATTAAAAGTATTGTTTAGATGTGTAAATATAATTTACCAAATCAAAAATAATTTAAATTGAATTTTAAAACTAACCTATTAAAGCCGCATCAAGACGTTACTTAAAATTTTACATCATATCTTTTAAAACTCATATTTTGAATTTTTGAGAGATGTGGATGAAAAAGCATCAGTGAATAAAACTTTATACATCTTTTCATGTTGAACATAACTTTCGCCCATGCGATTGTAAGTAGAACAAAAATAAAAGGATGAAATGAATAATACAAATATATATCTTTGCTTCTTCTATCTTTACAAGAAGAAAGTATTGGATTCGATAAAATTTACGAATTCCGGTTTTCGACGGATTTACACGTTTTAGGGGTCAGAGATCCCGAAACACATGTTTTTACAAAATGTCTGTTTGTGAGTCTGTCTGTCAGAGTGTCTGTGTGTGACACAAATTTTGGAGGCTACTTCAGTCAAACGAAAAGACCCGTTCGCCAATGCTAATCCTATGGAAGAAATTTATAAAGATAGCTCGGTCACATTTCAATATTTTAAAATGATTTCTTTTGCATTGAATAGTTGAGATCGATCTGTACAAAGGCTGTTGTTTACTTTTTCGATTTTGGTTACAGGTATTTCTTATGAGGACACTTTCATTTTCGGAACCAGTTTCGAAAGTAAAAGCATTCTCATAAAAAATATCTGCAATCAAAATCGAAAAAGTAAAAAACGGCCTGCATACAGATCGATCTCAACTATTCAATGCAAAAGAAATCATTTAAAAATATTGAAATGCAACCGAGATATCTTTATAAATTTCTTCCATAGGATTAGCATGAGCGAATGCGTCTTTTCATTTGACTGAAGTAGCCTCTTAATAAATATTTACATTCAGTTCTTCCTGATGTAAATGGGTACTGATTAGTTTTTGGTGCAAATCGCTCAACAGGTGGCGCTGCTATGCTGCATTTTTAACGATTCCCGCAATGGCTCTAATTCAAGAACTACTGCACGCAGTTTTATGAAACTTCAGATTTAGTTAGTCCTTGATATGAGTCGGTATTTACTGCGTGTTGGTGTAAATCACCCAGCAGGTGGCGCTGCTATACGGCCTTTTGCGTGATTTCCGCAATGGCTCTATCTCAAGAACTGATGCACGGATTTTCATCAAACTTCAGATTCAGTTAGAAGTTGACAAATTGTTGCTGATTAGATTTTGGTGTAAATAATCTAACCGGTGGAGCTGCTATGCTGCATTTTTCAGGAAGTATTAACATGTATGAGATAGAAGAAAGTTTTGGGATTGCCACATTTGACTAGTTTAATAGCATAGCGTCACTCAAAATTTGATATCATTATTTTAAAAATCCATAGTTAAAATTCTTAGAGCCATAAGATAAACTGCTACGTCGCGAACTTTTAACCCGTTAAGTTTTTTTGTATAGATAATAGAACTACACCCATGCTGGTGATTCGATCTAACGAGTAAGCCAAACGAAAAGAAAAAAAAAAGAGAGAGAGAGTGAGAGAGAGAGAGAGAAAGAAAAGAAATTGTTTCCTGAAAGCTCTACGGACAAGAATCCCGTGGACAAAGTCCATGAGAATAAAATTCCTACGTGTACTTACAATTGTAATACTGTTTCAAACTTAAAATTACAGGTTAATGCTTGATGTTTTACTAAGATTAAAATTAGTTCCGGCAAAGAATTTTGCCCATTTTTCATTGAGCCTTTATTTATTTATTTTTTTTTTCATAGAAAAAAAAAGTTTTTTAATTATATTCAAAAGTAACATAATTAGAGGATAATCAAGATGAATATGACATCAGAATGAGGTAGTTTTTTGTAATTCATTATCTTGCTTCCCGTGTGTGTGTGTGTGTGTGGGGGGGGGGGGGGGGGCGTCTTATCTTAAAACCTGTCGCGGCCTCAGTGATAATTTTTTAATGCTGGGAAACAGAATATAAACACCAGATACGGATAACTTTTTTTGAAATACCCCTATCAACCTCCCGTTTGTAACCTACTGAACTTCTGGTTGCAAAAGTGTATCTCAGAATCTATCATGTTCATAATCTCAGCTAAAATTTTCCCACGATAATTTCTAGGAATAGAAACATAATAGTAGATTTTATTATTATTATTATTATTATTATTATTATTATTATTTGCTTCTTTCCTCAAGGATAAACCTAGATGATGTTGGTTTTATTTATGACGGCCAATTATCCAGGGCTAGAGTAGAGATGAGAATATAGCCCAGCACTTATCTACACGAGGGATATGGGTCCGAAGGGGGTGGGATGCCCTCCGTGGGGGGTCTTTCCAAGGGATCCTAACACGTATTTACGCAAGGAAATCCAAGGTTTGAAGAAAACTCCGAACGATTAGGGGACCGGCGCGATTAGGTTCGAACGAGGGGATTAGGTTCGATGGGAGGTGCCTTACCAGCTTTGAGAGCAGAACCTCTCGGCCACTGGTGGGGCGAGTGAACCTAGAATTTAACACAGCTACCATAGGAGAAAACTTTGCACTGTACAGATTCTCAATATAACCACCAGATGAGGATGATTTTATTTTTAGTTATTTATTTTATTTTATTTCTTTATTTTTTAATTGGGCGTTCCTGCTTTTTTGCGGGTGGAGAGGAAGGCGGTGGCACAAAAACGTAATATCAAAAATCCCTGTCGGCTCGGCCTACACGCGGAGGTAGATTCCGAAGTTAGGCACTAATTTCACCAACAAAAACTACATCAAGAGTAGAGATAAACCCAGTTTAACAATTTTATCTGGCCGCTTTTGACGAGTTTTTAATTTCATTTTTCTGTAAGAGCTCGTTTTATCAAAATCATAGTAAGTCGGTATTAAAAAAATATATTATTCCCCGCTCAACAACTGCTGTGTGAGAGCTGGTGTTATAAGAATCATGTTAAATACGATATCTTTTTATTCAACCCCTATTTTTGTTTCATTTCTTTTCGTTGTAAGAGTTGGTGTCCTATCAAAAACTTGTCAATACAAATGTTGTAGATAATCTTAAGAAAATGTATAATAAATTTAAGCGGATTTGATACCTTGTGAATTGACGAAGTTATGAATTTTTTTCTTCCTCGCCACCCCCCTTTTTGTCGTTTTTAATTTTTAGAGTAGGGTCCTATCAAAAACTTGTAGAAGATTTATGATAAGTTTAAGTGAATTTGATATCTTGAGAATTGACGAAGTTATGAATTTTTTCCTCCCTAAAACCTCCTAATTTCCTCCCTAAATTATTCCCTCACCCCCGCCCTTGAGGCCATTTTTAATTTTATTAAAAATATACATAAAATTTTGCCCTTTTCCTAGAAGTAATAACAACTTTAAACTGATTTGATATACATCATAATTAAGAAATTATGGGGCTTTTTCGGTTTTCACAGAACACCCCCCCCCCCCCTTTGGTCCGATTTTGCCCATTAACGAACTTGATCACGATTTTCTACCCCTCGATTTTATGTATCTGTTTGGAAGAGATTTGTGTAGGATTATGGAAGTTATCGTGTTCATAAAAAAGTGATATACATATATATGTAGCTATAGCTAGATAGATAGACAGATAAAGTTTTGAACTGGTGGTGGTTTTGGGTTCTAGGGGTCATGATCAGTGTAGATCTGCAAAAAATTTTCAGAAAGTCCAACATAGGAGGGAATGTAATAGGTAGTATTTCTTACGAAATTTACCTAAAGCCTTTCACTCCTTCAGTGATGCGTTTTTATAAGATGCAAAATATCAGAAAATAAATACCAGATATATATATATATTTAATTCGGGCTCCCTTTCTACCGGTGTGCTTGATTGTATTGCAGAACTTAAAATCTCCTGTTTGTACATGGATTAGCTAGAAAAACCATTTCAACGATTCAAATTCTTACATTTTTTATTTTTTTATTTATTTATTTATTTTTTTTAAATTATTCTTAAAGGGGCGAGAAAATGTCAGAGTGTGTAAATTATGCCAATGAATACGCTGCTTTGATTAAAAAAATAACAGAAATATCAATTAATTTATGTCTCTTTTAAAAATTCAAAAATAGTTACGTATACATTAGACGTGCAAACTAGAGGTCTGCACGGGCCGGCCCGACTCGGAGAATAAAAAAATTCGGCCCGGCCCGGTATAAAAGTTAAAAGTTCGGCCCCAGCCCGGCCCGGCCCGAAAAAAAATGTAAAATCTCGGCCCGAGCCCGACCCGGCCCCAGGCCCGTAACCAGATAAGAGCGATGGGGGGTGAGCCCCCCCCCCCCCACCCCCACCCTAGTTTTCTCTAGAGCCCCTTGTAACGATTTCCCTACTTTTTATTTTTTCAACAAAATGTACTTTTTAACTTTCTTAAAAAAAAAAAAAAAAAAAAAAAAAAAAACATTTAGATCTTTTAACTGCTTGAATGCGATGGAATATGCCAAACATTTTGCGTTCAGAACCCTATTAGATTAGTTGTTTTTTATTATCTTGCTTGCGATACAATTCTCGAAAGTCGAAACGCGTTCTAAGTAGGAACATTTCTTTCTCTTGAAAACATTAAGTCCAGATGCACTCACTAGCCACCACATGTTTTCGTACATCTGCTGCTCAAGTTAATCGATAATTAGTCAAGCAATGGTTAAACGTCTTCACTAAAACGTAGTCACAAATAAGACGTGTTTCTAAATGTTAATGATTTGCCTGTTGACAGTATGTATTTGACAGCAGATTTAGTTAATGATGAAGTATCACTTGGAAACTGACTAGAGTGTTTGTTGAAGGAAATTAGAAAGATAACAAAATGTCGTTTTATACAAATGGAATAAGAAAAATAATTGCTTGAAAGCCAAAAATTGTTTCATGCTATGGGTGTAGGAAAGCGGCTGGGGTAGGGCATTTTTTTATTCAGTGGCTTTAGAGCCAAAAAGATCATTAGGCTTGGCAGGTGGCAGGTAGACGACACGCCTCTTCTTCAGAATTTGGAAAAAGCAAAAGCAACGCCATTTTGTTGCTTTATATACTTTTTCTACAACTTAGGTTTTGTCAACGGAAATAGCTCATTTACAGAATGATTGATTACTCCTTTGAAAAGCACGCGATTTCTCTAGGTCGTTTACTTTTTTCATTAAAGGGACGGCCCCTCAAGACAACTTGTCAACATCTGGAAACCATATGTTGACAAAGGTTTTACGTTCAGTTTATGGTGATTCTGAAAAAAATACTTTTCCCCGTTCAACAACTCGAAACTTTTTGGAACTTTTTTTGTTTCATTTTTAAGTGTAAAAGCGATTTAAAAGCAATTTGAATTATTGAAGTTATTTGTCATCGAATAGTTTTTTTCACAATTTTCAGGAGCATAATTTTAGTTATGAATAATAAGCGTATTTTTAAAGCGGTTCCCCCCGCCCCCCCCCCCAAAAAAAATTACATCATTGAGCGGGGAAAAAATATACTTTTGTATATTTTTTCCCCGCTCAATGATGTAATTTTTTTTTTTTTTTAGTTAAAAAAAAGTAACAACTTTATGTAATTTTTGTAATATTTGAAAAACTTTGATGCTAATTAATAAAACAGGTCTTCTACTAAATTAAAATTACTTATAGAATAATTTATCTGTATAGATATGTAATAATATAATTCATATACATTTTAGCTAAAATAGGAGCCCATTATACGTACTTTATAAATTTAGTTTTTTTTTTTTCCCTTTCACATCAAGATGGTATGTTATTTCCATTAAAATGTAAAGAATATTCTTCATTTCTACTATCCATTCATATTTTAATCCTTCTTTACAATAAAATTTTCTTTCCCACATGATCAATGAGATCTCTCCTAAAATACGCATCGTCAAATAAAATTTGTTGCAGGGAGTTAGTGTGTTAAAAAATCACTCTCACTTTAAAACAAGAAATGCGGTATGTATACTCGTATTATGCGTTTTATCAATTAAAGTTACAATGCCTCTTTAAATACGTAATGCAAAACTGAAGCAAAAAAAAAAAAAAAAACTTATGTAACATCATTATTTGCACTTATTTCATACTTAATCAAACTAACAATGCGACTTATATACGATTTAAAATTGAAGTAGTATTAAGAAATTACTTAATATACTAAATTATTATTCTGCAACATTTTGAATTAAATATATATTTAAGGCTGTTCTTTTTTTTTTTTTTTTTTAACTAATAATAATACAGCTGAACAGTGTGAATCTTCTTGGCACATTAACAAAGTATTTTTTATAAGTTCATGAAATTTGCACACACTGTTCGTAATCGTATTAAAATTCTTTAGAATTGCACAGTATTTTTTATTTTATTGTAAATGTATTTCATCTGTAATCAGTTGTTTACCAATACTTTTGTTTTTAACATCATTCAGAATCTACAACTTTGGCACCATTTTCTAAAACTTTCTTAGCCTTTAACGAAAACAGATAAAGGCTATTCGACTTCTTATTACATAAACAAATATACCTGCAAATGCTTTGCATTTAATCATCATTTGAATGCATCAAAAAATATCAAGTTTTGATCTGAGATTTAAAAAAAAAAAAAAAAAAAAAAAAAAAACGAAAGAAAAAGCTGTAAATCCAAGATCCAAAAATCTTTAATCACAAATCCATTCGGTTAAACATCCAAAGTATCCAGCAAACCAAATATTAGTCAAAAGGGCCAAATATCGAATGGTGGTCAAATATTCGTAGAATCACTCTGTCAAAAATGTCAGTTTTGGAGGTTTATGGCTGTATTTTTCATTATTTTTTAATTTTAGGGGTAGCGATATTACTTGTAATGATCAAATTAAATGGGTCAAAATTTTTTTTCCAGTTTTTCAAACTATTACATAAAAACATATGCTCCCTTCATTATACATAATTGTGTTGGTCTTTTATACTTCATTTATATCTGGGCCTTTTTTTTTTATTTGCAGTTTTCTTAGCCCATTCTTTCGCCTTCGAGAAAAATGACTAGTATATAAAGGAAAACTTTGTGTGGAGCATGTATAAAGAAACACTCTATTTTATCAATTGTTATGAACTTACATATACTATATACATTTGCAATATACCATCGAAACTCGTTTAGATGAACATAGAATATATTCATATAAGTATTAAGCTTAACGCAAAATACTTTTAACATAAACCGTGTCCATATCCCCTGTCAAAATTACACAAGGATTTAATTACTGATAATGTGAACTACTTACATCATAAACAGAATTTCTTGATAATCTTGAATTACTTTTACCAGGTGACTAACTCAACGAGAGCAGTAAAATCCCTGTCATTCTTCGCATTTCATCTAGGAAATGCAAACTTTCAATATCCCCCATTTCACACTCAAAAGGGCAGTTCCGTAGTAAATAAGTTTCCGTAATTAAATTTAAGGACGCATGTAGTAATACTATGCTTAAAATTGCTTGTTATAGAAAATACGATAATGTCATTAAAATTCATTAATTTTAATGTAAATATTTTCTTAAAAATGAAAATATAGTGTATTTCCGGACAATATTTTTATTCATTCTTGTTGTCCTTACAGATTTCTTTTTGATGGATAAAATGAATAATAATAATAAAAAAATAAATATGATTTACAAAAAAAGTGTGATTAGTTAAGTTTTTTAATAATGTTTAGTGTTTATGAATTAAATATCTGTTTTGTGTAGTTTAAAGTATTTAAAAAGGTTCATCTCTATTTAACGATTTTTCCACATAACGAATTTTTTTTCGGGATTTTGCGACTTCGTTAAATAGAGGTCCGACTGTATCAGTATTTTCTTGAAAATAAATTTTAAAGATAACGTTCAAAAAATGCCGATGGTGAGCGCTTTAGACTTTAGAGTAACAAACAACTATTTTTTACCGTTATTTTCTGTATCTCATTAAATGCCTTCAAAAGCTTAGACTTAGGGGCATCCCACATTGAGACGACAAGCGACATGAAGCCGAAACATGTAGCGCATAAACTGGTCGAAACAAAGAACGAAGTTATTTCAAACCTGTTTTAAACCAGTTTTTCCAGCGAATTCAAGCGACATGTCGTATGTGTCGCCTTAGTGTGGGATGCGCCTTTAAACTTAAATTTTGAGCTCAAAATCTGAATCGTTGGGAGTGGTTAAGTAGCGCAAACTGAACTGTTTTCAGGAGTTGAAATTTGAACCTCCATTTTGAGCTCAAAATTTAAGTTTAAGTCTAAGCTTTTGAAAGCATTTAATGAGATACAAAAAGTAACGGTAAAAAATAGCTGTTCGTTACTCCAAAGTCTAAAGCGGCCTCTATCGGCATTTTATGAAATTTATTTTTAAGAAAATACTGACATAAAAAATAGTTTTAGTGAAAACCGCAAACGAATCGACCAATTTTCCCGTTTTTTGTAATCATTTGAAATTTTGGACCCTAAACTTTAATGGTGCCTATCTCCTTCGGAAGACGGTTGGGACCTTTAGTTTCCATTTAATATTGTTTGTCCTGATGTATACTATCCCCCCTTAAAGTTTTGTCCAAGAGTTTAGATACACCCTGTATCTCGTGTATAAGTCGACCCCCCCCCCCCTTCCCCAATTCTTAAGTAAAATTTTGAAACGAATTGAACTTTCGTGTATAAGTCGAACCACATTTCTGGTAGTGTGTTGTTGAAAAATGATTTGTAATCAAGGATAAAAAAAAAAAATTAATAAATGTTCAATAAATTAGTAAACTCTTTTTACGTTTCTAATCAGACTTTTTTTTTTTTTAATTCATCATTTTGAAACTGTATAGTTATGTAAAACCTAAGAAACTTAAACTACTTTGAAACCCATTCACATCCATTTAATTTTACTTAAAAAGAAAAAATCTTTCAAAAATCTATTCAAGCCTTATTTATAAGGGTAAACAACTTCTTAGAGTACTGAAATTTAGTACTACAGTCGGACTCGCTTATAGCGAGCGTGATATTTGCTCGTTATAACCGGGTGCTCTTAAAAAACTCGTTCGTAAGAAATTAAAAAAATCCTTGCATACTTACTTTATTATACATACTTCATTTATTTTTTATTTCTGTACAGTACAAAAGAAGTTGGTTAATTTGCTTTGAACTGTCTTATTGTATCTTTCTTGCGTTATTGTTCTTCGGAGAAGACTCTTGGGGTCGAAACACATCGTCATTTGCATTCGAAAAAAGTTTAAAGTTTTTCTGCGCACTCAAAGGCCGTTGAGTATGTTGGGGTCGGTTCAGCTTGAAATTCTTCACATTCGACGTTATCATCGTCGCTCTCACGATTTATGACTCATCACTCACTTTCAGTTGACTTCGGAATGTTAAAGAAATTTTTCCAAGGAACGATTAGCTGAGCTGGAGAAGTGGAAGTCAATAGACATTTTAAATAATCACAAAAATATTACTCGCTATAACCGGGGTTTGCTCGTTAAATGCGAGTTATGATCCCATAGACTTTGCATTGTACCAACCAAGTATTTCTGATTTCCTCGTTAAATACGGGTTCTCGTTATAAGCGAGTTCGACTGTACTTCTTTGTGCTAAGAGATATCTAAAATTAGAAGCATTCTCAAATTGAACTCTTTTTAAAAAGGGGGATTAAAATGTTGAAAGGAATGGCCCTGTATTGAAGGGAATTCTTTCCCAAGAGAAAATAGCGCAGAACAATTACAAAATTTTAGAACAATTACATTATTGTTAAGCCAGTCACAGGGGAATGACCATTGTCCACTTTTATCTCTCTCTCTCCTACGTAGACCCATGGATTCAGTGGCTTTAGAGCCAAAAAGATCATTAGGCTTGGCAGGTGGCAGGTAGACGACACGCCTCTTCTTCAGAATTTGGAAAAAGCAAAAGCAACGCCATTTTGTTGCTTTATATACTTTTTCTACAACTTAGGTTTTGTCAACGGAAATAGCTCATTTACAGAATGATTGATTACTCCTTTGAAAAGCACGCGATTTCTCTAGGTCGTTTACTTTTTTCATTAAAGGGACGGCCCCTCAAGACAACTTGTCAACATCTGGAAACCATATGTTGACAAAGGTTTTACGTTCAGTTTATGGTGATTCTGAAAAAAATACTTTTCCCCGTTCAACAACTCGAAACTTTTTGGAACTTTTTTTGTTTCATTTTTAAGTGTAAAAGCGATTTAAAAGCAATTTGAATTATTGAAGTTATTTGTCATCGAATAGTTTTTTTCACAATTTTCAGAAGCATAATTTTAGTTATGAATAATAAGCATATTTTTAAAGCGGTTCCCCCCCCCCCCCCCCCAAAAAAAAAAAAATTACATCATTGAGCGGGGAAAAAATATACTTTTGTATATTTTTTCCCCGCTCAATGATGTAATTTTTTTTTTTTTTTTAGTTAAAAAAAAGTAACAACTTTATGTAATTTTTGTAATATTTGAAAAACTTTGATGCTAATTAATAAAACAGGTCTTCTACTAAATTAAAATTACTTATAGAATAATTTATCTGTATAGATATGTAATAATATAATTCATATACATTTTAGCTAAAATAGGAGCCCATTATACGTACTTTATAAATTTAGTTTTTTTTTTTTCCCTTTCACATCAAGATGGTATGTTATTTCCATTAAAATGTAAAGAATATTCTTCATTTCTACTATCCATTCATATTTTAATCCTTCTTTACAATAAAATTTTCTTTCCCACATGATCAATGAGATCTCTCCTAAAATACGCATCGTCAAATAAAATTTGTTGCAGGGAGTTAGTGTGTTAAAAAATCACTCTCACTTTAAAACAAGAAATGCGGTATGTATACTCGTATTATGCGTTTTATCAATTAAAGTTACAATGCCTCTTTAAATACGTAATGCAAAACTGAAGCAAAAAAAAAAAAAAAAAACTTATGTAACATCATTATTTGCACTTATTTCATACTTAATCAAACTAACAATGCGACTTATATACGATTTAAAATTGAAGTAGTATTAAGAAATTACTTAATATACTAAATTATTATTCTGCAACATTTTGAATTAAATATATATTTAAGGCTGTTCTTTTTTTTTTTTTTTTTTAACTAATAATAATACAGCTGAACAGTGTGAATCTTCTTGGCACATTAACAAAGTATTTTTTATAAGTTCATGAAATTTGCACACACTGTTCGTAATCGTATTAAAATTCTTTAGAATTGCACAGTATTTTTTATTTTATTGTAAATGTATTTCATCTGTAATCAGTTGTTTGCCAATACTTTTGTTTTTAACATCATTCAGAATCTACAACTTTGGCACCATTTTCTAAAACTTTCTTAGCCTTTAACGAAAACAGATAAAGGCTATTCGACTTCTTATTACATAAACAAATATACCTGCAAATGCTTTGCATTTAATCATCATTTGAATGCATCAAAAAATATCAAGTTTTGATCTGAGATTTAAAAAAAAAAAAAAAAAAAAAAAAAAACGAAAGAAAAAGCTGTAAATCCAAGATCCAAAAATCTTTAATCACAAATCCATTCGGTTAAACATCCAAAGTATCCAGCAAACCAAATATTAGTCAAAAGGGCCAAATATCGAATGGTGGTCAAATATTCGTAGAATCACTCTGTCAAAAATGTCAGTTTTGGAGGTTTATGGCTGTATTTTTCATTATTTTTTAATTTTAGGGGTAGCGATATTACTTGTAATGATCAAATTAAATGGGTCAAAATTTTTTTTCCAGTTTTTCAAACTATTACATAAAAACATATGCTCCCTTCATTATACATAATTGTGTTGGTCTTTTATACTTCATTTATATCTGGGCCTTTTTTTTTTATTTGCAGTTTTCTTAGCCCATTCTTTCGCCTTCGAGAAAAATGACTAGTATATAAAGGAAAACTTTGTGTGGAGCATGTATAAAGAAACACTCTATTTTATCAATTGTTATGAACTTACATATACTATATACATTTGCAATATACCATCGAAACTCGTTTAGATGAACATAGAATATATTCATATAAGTATTAAGCTTAACGCAAAATACTTTTAACATAAACCGTGTCCATATCCCCTGTCAAAATTACACAAGGATTTAATTACTGATAATGTGAACTACTTACATCATAAACAGAATTTTAATCCGCCCGCCAGATTAATGTTAACAAGATTCAGCTATATTTGTATATAAAAAACAAAACTTGCTAAAATTAAATCGGGAATGAATAAAAAGGATTCCTTTTAGAAGGACTTCCGTCTTAGCAGATAAACGTATTCCATCTTTTATGGAATAAAAATTGTTATGGCGGAATCACTATAGGTATTCAAATAATTTTCCATTTTACCAGATATAATTGTTACATATTATGTTCAAGGTTGGAAATAGCACAATTGAGGTTTACTCTAACAGAGCGAAAAATGTCCGGACCAGTACACAAACCTGGATACCTTAGCTTATTGTGCTATTGCTCAACCTACTGAGCTATCCGGACGATACCTGGTTGATATTTTTCACTCTTATTTGTTGGACATGAAAAATTCCTTCATTATATTAGGTATTATTTCGCCTTTATCATGAAATATTTCTATTTAAGGCCGTTTTCACTGTATAATTCACTGTATAACGAACGGTGTCCCTGCTAAGACGTAAAAGACTTTGAAAAGCATCTTTTCTTATCCCTTGTGATTTTGTGTTAGCGAGTTACACTCCACTCGGATGAAAATGCTATACTTTTAGCATACACGTATGTGAAACTTATATTAATTTTATAAATTATTGGTATTTAAATTCAAAAAATTACAAATCACAGTATTTGTGTTTGATTTCTTTGTAATAATCCGTGGAAAGATTGATAACGAAACTATGTAAAGGGTATTTATTATAAAAGACTGAAAAAATTTGAAATATTTATAACTCTGAAACCACTCGGCAAAGGAAATCGGAACTTCTGTCTAAAACAACTTTTACCTTAGAATGCATTACATTTTATTGAGATTCCCAAATGCAAACTACCTACTTTCTGACACATTTTTTATTTCGTTTTTGCTTTGAAATGCATGAATATTATGCAGGCGTTATTCTTATTCAGGAACTATGTAATCAAACAGTTTTTTTTTTTTCCTTTTTCATAAAGGTAGACGACTTTCAGTAAATTTTGTCAAAGTTGGCTATTTGATTCGGACGCGACAGTACAAGAAAGTAAAAAAATCTACCGCTGCAGATGATTTACCGATTCTAGCTGGCCAAAATTATTTTTGGCGTCATGCATCTCCATGAAATTGAAAAATGGTATGATATTCCTAACGGTATGTTTGGTATTGCAAAATGAACGAGTAGCAGTCATGTTCGTTACAGGAACATTCATAAGAATTTCATTACATTACGGCCTATAAGAGGAAATCGTTTGCGGTGGTTTTTAATGATGTTTCATAATTTCAAACACACTAAAATTTATATACATATTTATGAAGTGCAACTACAAAATGCTTGCTATAGAATATGGTATGGATAGCATTTATCGATCATTTACAATTTACAGGGACACTAAAAAGAATTACGGTTACATTATGGTCTATGGAGAAAAATCGTTTGTAGTGTATTTTGTTTATGTTACACTATTTCATGCATATTTAAATTGATATATATCTCCAAGGTGTTCTGTAAAATGCTTACTATTGAATTTGACATGCATTGAATTCATCTTTCATATACACAGGTCAAAAAATTAATCAGTTAGATTTCTCTCTAAGAACAATAATTGCTAGAAGTGTGTTTTCAGTTGTGGAACGTGTTTTTAATTTTTTTTTTTTTTTTAAATTGCATACTATTGTGTATATATTCAATAGATATACAGGGATCCACAAAAAATTTCAAGTACATTTCCGTTTATTGACGGAAATTGCTGAAAAAGAATTTTCAACTGTGCTATGCGTTCCCTAACCGCTCTAAGTTTTAGCATATTATGCATTATATGATACATCTATACAGGGAAAAATTCATATACAGGGATGTACAAAACTTTCAGTTATTTTTCGCCTTAAGCGGAAATTTTGTTTTCAAACGTGTTATGCGTTTTAATAATTATTAATATGCATCGTTTTTCACGTTATTAAACTATAAAGTTTTATTATAGTAGTCTGAATGCGCTGAAAAATGTTTAACGCATGATTTTACGTTCTTGTTGATAATTTTCATGATACTTTCTTAACGATATAGAAGCTAAAGGCTAATTCTATGAAAACTTGTCATGTCTGTCACACAGCTGAAAATCGCTATGCTTGTTGTCCACCGTTATTTTCGAAAAGTTTGCGTCGCGTTATTCAATTGATGAGATATATCCGATAAAATAAGTCACATTTCTCCTTTCTAAAATACTGGTAGCCAAAAATCGTAATATGTGACAGACATGACAAGTTTTCATGGAATTAGCCTGAAGTGATAAAACTATTTTTGTATTAATTATAATAGCAAATCATAAAAATTATTTTTTTTTCTAAATTTCTATTAAAATTTGAGATACGAAACAAACATTTGATACGTAGGCGTAACTTGGGATCTATGGCTAGGGGGGGGGGGGGGGGGGGTGAGTTTTGAGGCCCTTTTCTACAAATCTATAACCCCCTCCCACCACCACCACCACCTTACCAGGGATCTGTCCAGACTTTTCTCTCAAGGTCCTGTTTTTGTGAAATTGTGAAGAGCTTTTTTACATTTGTGAAAATTCTAGTCCTAATTCTGAGAATTTGAAACGAACGTTATACTCAAGGTTCTTTTTTATATATTTTTAAGAAGATATAAGTATGTCAAATACATATTTTTTCTTTATATATGTAAAAGTGACAGGTCAAATTTTACTTTTAAATGATTAAATTTGTGAAAGATTCAGTTTAGAACGGGAAAATTTTTTGTAAAAAGACTATTTTTAAGACCAAAGAATTTTGTGAAAGGTCCTTTTTTAAGATGAAAAGTTTTGTGAAGGGTCCTGTTTTGAGATGAAAAAATTTATGAAGGGTCCTGTTTTGAAATGAAAAATTTTGTGAAGGATCCTTTAAAGTAGGGGTGCACAACCTTTTTAAAAGAAGGGTCACTTACAAAAATGTTTGGGTTGTCGAGGGCCACATCAGTAATACAGCGATCATTCTATTTCGGGGAGGTGGGGAGATCTGTGGCCTATAAAAAACAAGATTTTAGAGAAGTGGCAGTTTTACCCCTTTAGGTTTGCCTACCCACTACCCTCATAGCATGCATGGTCACAGTGACGTCATTGTGACGTCACTGTAAGTCACTGTGGTCACGTCACATCTGTGACCAAAATGCCACCACTCAGTGATGTCACATTGTGACTGAGATGTGAACTTCTTAGAAAACTTTAAAAAATTACAACAAATAATAAAAACATGTTATTTACTGTAAAAAATATTTTTCTGCCGGATTTAAAATTTTTTTAAACCGTGGTCCAAGTTGCCTCTGTGCCTCTAACCAAAACTTTTTATTTTCATATAACATAAAATGTAATTAATTCATCAGGACACAAAAAGATTTCCTAATTATGCGAATTTCATATTATTAAAAAAAATGTTTTAGGTAAACAGACCTCGACTTATCTTTTATAAAGATTTTTGTAAATGATCATCTGTTTTACTAGAAGTTTCTCAAAGAGTAGTCGAAACAGTTCTGTGGTTCCAAACTAAAAACTTTCTATTACAGTTAAGTCTGCAGCTTTTAATGAGCACGCAGAAAGCGTCTTCAAAGTTTAGTCATATATGTATTTCTTGCTTTATAATTTGCATTCAAGTCATTTTTTTTCCTCTTAGTGTTTCACTATTTTAGCTAACTTTTTTTTTTTAATTCTACTTCTTTCAGACGTTTAAAATAAAATTGACATTTTCCGAATATAAAATTTATGTACAATTTATGCAAAGCCCATGACATAATTAATTATTCATATTTTATTTTTTGTTTTCAAAATATATCTTTAAAAATTATTTTACAAGATGTTTTATTCTACAGAAAATATTAAGAGAATGACAGATTGACAAAGAAAAACTCATCTCTTCTCGATAATCTTGTTGTATTTTTTAGAAGATATTTTGTATATATTACCTGTAATACAAATTTTACTTTTAAAAAAAGAGGGGGTCTTCATTATTACCATTAAATTAATTTGTACACAATTTGAAAAATTAAGCAATGTTTTATCTAGTAAACTCTAATTATGGATAATATTATTATTATAATTTACATAAATGAAACTTTACAATTCAATAAAACTGATAAAAATAAAAGGTGAAATACAATAAAACATTTCCAAGCAGGAAATTGAATTAGAGACAATTTGATAAAATTATTACGCATTTAATTTCCTTCCAAAACTGTTTATAGATAAACAAATAAAACCGAAAACATCTGCTTCGAACTTCGAAACTTAAAAATCGTCTGCATCTGCACTATTTCAGTTGTTACGACTCGACCGCAGAATAATGGATAAAAGTAACAGTGAAGCTTTTTAGAATAAACGCGGGAAGTTCTGTGGACACTGGACAGCATAGACGTGTTGACATGGATTTAAAAACTGAAACAAGAACGTTATCAGGATATAAGTTAGTTCAGCTAACAAAATATAAACCCGAGAAAATTACGGTAGCTTTGACTTGTTGAAGATGATTCAAGTCATTGCTATCGTACTTATTATCGGATTTAATTGGTTCCCCAAAATCAAAGTATCACGTACAACGTCAATGAAATTAGGTATGTAAAAATATTATTTTCCCTGTTTGCTTTTTTTTAATCACAACAATTTTAGTTAGCTTCTCATAAACATGCTGTAGAACATAATTATTTCATTACATTTATTTTTTATTTTATTGAAATATCTAAAATATTATTTTCAATGTTTGCTTTTTTTTTAATTACTATGATTTTAGTTATCTTCTAATAAACATGTTATAGAACACAAATATTTCATTACATTTATTTTTTATTTTGTTAAAATATCTAACTTCCTTTTCAACAGCTTTGATCAGATTATTAAAATTAGTGATTTAAATTGCATTTTAATCTGGTTTATTTTCTTATTTAAATATTTGGTTAAAACCACATGGTGTCATAAATATGAAAGTATATGGACAAGTATTATAATCAATCATTAATATAATTAATAAACATTTAAAGATAATTAAATTATTTAAAATAGGGCTTTTTATGGAATAAAATTATTGGCAAACATAATTTTTCAATTTTGTATTAAGTGATGGTCTTAAACAATTTGCATTGCATGTTTTTATTTAAAAAAAATTGCATCTGCTCAGAAGAGGAATTTATAAAAAATAAGACACAACGGAAACGTATACTATTAAAAGAGATCGTAGATATGTAATGTTAAGGGAAAAAAATGATTATTTAATGTATTATTCAACCTGAGAAATGTTTTAAAATCTATAAAGAAATAGTCATAGCGGGTGGAAGCTTTTCAGTTGTTAAACATTCTTACTGAAATGTTTTCAAAGTGAACTAGAAGTCTGTTGGCAAATGAAAATATAGAAGTTACGCAATCAGTAAGTGTTTAAATATGATTTTACTTTAAAAATAACGCAAATACTTGAACGGTAGGAATCTAAAATGTAATAACCATCTTTTATTATTTACTTTTTTCTGGATAATTTTATCATTTTATTTCCTGAATGATTTTATCGAGATAAATTTCAAAGTATCGATATTATACACTCTTTATAAATAGCGTGATTAAAATGGATTTCTTATTTATAATTACCATAATCTTGTAAATAAAATATTAGTAATAATAATGAACCTATGTGTGGCTCTATTTTGTGTTTATGGCCTCAATTTTTATACTTTATTTACATTAAAAAGTAGTTAACCATTTGATACTGTCTTCATTATTTTGTTTTATTGTGTCATATAAAAATAAATATGATTATTTGTATTTCTAATACAATATATACAGTAGAGCGCCGATTGTCCGAACAAGTCGGGACCGATCCTAGTTCGGATAAGCAAAAGTTCGGATAAATGGGCAGACAGTTTAAGGGATGTTCCTGACTATTCTAAACCTTCACACTTTATCTAGGTTTAGGACTGACAGCACCACTTAGTACTGGAGTGCTTAAAAATTGTTTTTTTTTTATTGTTTTTTGTTTACTTTTTTATTATTTAATTTTTTTTTTTCTCTTTTTATCATTTTCTAAACTTCAGAAGTTATAATTTAAGCAAAAAATAAATTGGAAGTTAGGTGTTTTTTTTCTTTTTTAGAGAGAGAAATATTTGGATAATTGGAAATTCGGTTAAAAAGAATTCTTTGTGAGAAATATGCTGCTCGGATAATTGGAAGTTCGGTTAATTGGAGTTCCGATAATCGGCGTTCTACTTTATTTATAAAACTTTCACCAGACTTTATTCTAAAAATTTCGTTGTAGATTCTAATCTCTTTGTACTATTTATGATAATATCAGGGTTATATATGTCATGGCAACATATATCCAGCCAGATAGATCTTTGGCAAAACATAAAAACTTTCATATTAGACGCAAAATAGAGTAGCTGCGGTGCTGTGTTTTATAAGCAATAAGGTATTATTGTTTTAAAAAATCATAGATAGTAAGAGTTATTTTTATAATATATAATTTCATAAATAAAAATGTAATTTTGGCAATCAATTATTAAAGTTATTTTTTAATAATCAAAAAGTTGTTTTATATATGGATTTTACTTCAAGCAAACCCTGATGTAAAATAAATTAACCCTTTGTATCCCCGTTATATGCATACCCAAAAGTTTTACTCACTTTTACAGTGAGCTTAAAAATACGATTTTATTTATTGCTGCTATCTTCCAACATAACGAGTATTGCCGAAATTGTTCTTAGAATTCTCAACATAATGATACTGGTGATACTCGGTTAATTTTCTATACCAAAGCTGTATTTTTCATTTGAGTAGTTTCAAATGGTTATTGCTAAAATGTACATCGTAAATTTTGTAATGCATGTATGTGGCATAAAAGACGTAAACAATATGTACATAATGACTATATGGCACATGATGAGCATTTCGAGTGTATATATATATATATATGTATATAACGCATGCATAAACTTCACAATGTCGTTACTGCAATTTTTGCATAATCAAATTTATAGGGGCCTCTATAACAAAGAAGTATCCCATTTTCTCAGCCCCAACTTATTTGAATTACAATCATATATATATATATATTATGGTAATCAATATCATAAAACATATAAAATTTAATTACTTAATATCGGCATTTCTTTTTATCTTTCATTTTTTTTAAAATTATAAATGTTGTGTAATCGAAAAAATTCAACTTCACCAGTGACTTCGAGTTTGTAATGCGTATTAAATGAAATAAATTAATTTCATTCAGTATTTTCTATAGCTTAAAGAATATAAAAAGTACTGTATATATTATAAAATATTATATTTTTAACACAAATTTCATTTTGATAAAGATTTGAATATTTAAACAAATTGTTTCTTTGGTAATTTTAATGCTTTTAACAAATAGCTAATTTTGAAAAAAAAGAATGTGATAGATCGATCATTCAATTGTCTTCAATATTCTCATTTATTGCAATAGTAAAGAAAGGTGCAAGAAAAATTGAAGTCTGCGGGGTATTGCATTTTGATTCAATAAAATTCTTTTGGTATACCCTTGTTATAGCGGCCCCCAAGTTTTAATTGCGATGTATCGCCGAAGTATATTAACGTTATAGATGTAAATGATTTTACAACATGCATAATTATGACTATGTGTGACATGCATACGTGTTTACAACTGTACAAGTATGTCATAGTGTGACTTCACAACATTGCCACTAGTCACATATTCGTGACAACGTTAATTACAAAATCGTCACAAATCACACAATTTTCACAAAATTGTCACAATGTGACTTCAAAGCAAATGTCGCTGTCGTCACAGAATCATCACAGTGTTAAAGACAATTTCGTCACAAATGACACATATTTCACAAATTGATCTCAATGTGACTTTAAAGCATTGTCACATTCGTCACAAATTCGTCACAAAGTTAATACCAAAATAGTCACAACTGACACACTCTTCACAAATTTGTCACACCGTGACTTCACAAAGTCGTCACAATGTGACGTCACAGAAGAGCTCTAAAACGGCCATAACGACCTCACATTCTAGTCACAGTGACTTCACATTGACGTCACGTGACGTCACATCGACGGTCACAATGTCACAGCGTGACTTCACAACGACGTCGACGTGACGTCACCATGCCTTACGGGTACATACCATACCCAATTCAGCAGACAAGGATATATCAACAGCTTATGTTTGTATATATAACAGAGATATAGCGAAAATTATTTTCAAAGAGTGAAAATATTCCTTGTCTTTATTCGGGGGGATTAAATTTTGCTTTATTAAAAGTGGTAAAAAATAAACATATGCATGACAGTGCCAAAAAAAAAGTGAACTTTACGATCGAAGTTAAATTGACGAAACTCTTAATTTTTCTGCAGCCGATCAACAAAATTTTACATTTTCCCGCGCCTGATCGACGAAATTCGCGATTTTTCCACACCTTATCAACGGAATTTGCGAATTTTCCGCGCCCAGTCAACGAAATTCGCAATTGTTAACTGACTGACGAAATTAAAAAAAATTTCCCGTACGAATTGTCGAAATCCACAACTTTTTCTCGCGATTTTACCTTAGCTAATCGAGGAAATTTGCAATTTTTTCGCACTTAATCGAAGAAATTCACGATTTTTTCTCTGCTCGATCAACGATATTTGCGATTTTTCCGCACCCGATCGACAAATTTCGCAATTTTTCCGCGCTTTTTATAGACAAAATTCGCAATTTTTCCGCGCCCTATCGACAAAATGCGAAAATTTTCTGCGCCCGATCGACAGAACTCGCGATTTTTTCGTGCCCGATCGACGAAATTCCCGATTCTTAACTGATTGATGAAAATTGAAATTTTTCCCTCGACAAATTGCCGAAATTCACAACTTTTTCTCGTAATAAACTAACGAAACTCGCGATTTTTCCGCAGCCGATCAATAAAATTTGCACTTATTCCATGCCCTATCAACAGAACTCGCGATTTTTCCGCGCCCGATTGACGAAACTCGGGATTTTTCCGCACCCAGTAAACTAAATTTGTTATTTTTCCATGCCCAATCCACAAAACTCACGATTTTTCCGCACCCGATCAACGAAAATTGCAATTTTTCCGAACCCAAATTATCATATCTTAAATGACTGACGAAAATTGCAATTTTCCCGCGGCAAATTGGCGAAATTCGCTGTTTTTTCCAACGATAAACTGACGAAACCAGTGACATTTCCGCGCCCGGTCGACGAAACGCTCGACTTTTCTGCGCACGAACAACAAAACGCGCGATTTTTCAGCGGCCGATCGAAGATACTCATGATTTTTTTCATGCCTAATCAACGAAACTCTTGATTTTACCGCACCCGATCGAAGAAACTCGCGATTTTTTCGCGCAAAATCGACGAAACCCGATTTTTCACGCTCAGTCAACGAAATTCGTAATTCCTAATTGACTGATGAAATTCGCAATTTTCCCGCATTAAATTGGCGAAATTCACGACTTTTTCTCCAGATAAACTGACGAAACTCGCGATTTTCCCGTGCACGATCAACAAAATTCGCGACTTTTACGCGCGCGATCGATGAAACACGCGATTTTTCCGCGCCCAATCGATGAAATTCGAGGTATTTTTCAACTAGCGACTGACGAAATTAGAAACTTGGGAATTTCCTATATTGATACAAATGTTATCGACCAAGCGATTAATGAAATTCGCGATTTTTAACTGACTGACGAAATTTGCAATTGTTTTCCGGGGCAAATTGACGAAAGTCACGATTTTTTCCTGCAATCTATGGTAAAAAATCTCAATTTTTGCCAATTATAAATTGACGAAATTCGCGGGCCACTTGTTAACCCGTCGCGGGCCACTTTTGGCCCACGGGCCACAGGTTGTGCATCCCTACTTTAAAGGACCCAATTTCTTCTTAAACAGATCCATGCTTACCCATTACACACACCTAAATTAAATACTTAAAAACTTTAATATTTAAACAATAAAATTCAAATGTTCAACGAAAACGTAGAGTAAGATCAGAAATTAAACATTTTATTTATTTAAAGCATAAAATGTTTTTAATTTTACACCGTTTTAAAACGAACTTCCCTTAAAGACCTAAATAATAATATTCAGTTTTATTTTATCCTAACTAACCCGGGGAGTCTTGCCGGGTCCGTAAAAAATAGCATGAACGCGAGAAGACTCTAAAACTCGTAAAAAATAGCGGCACGAATTTCATACCATTTCATATAACATTTATTGAAAAGATAACAAAATGCACTATATTGCATTAGAAGATTGAAACCTGATTAATCTCACTGATGTGATAAAACGCAGCAAATTATGAAAAAATGCTAACATTTAAAAAAATCGCAGAGGAAAAAAAATACCATTGGGCTAAAATATTAAAACAGAATTTCTTTTATGAATGTGAAAAAAAAATTGCAGTAGAACGCGAAATATCTGTGAAATAGCATAAAAATTTTCAAAAATGTCTGTAAGAATTACGAACAAATATTATTCAAAACAAGAAAGAATTTATTATATTGGGCTGGAAGCAATTCGGATTGCTTTTACTAATGTGAAAAAATAGCCGCAAATTGTCAGTAAAACCAGAAAATAATCGCTTTAAAAATCGGTAAGAATTCAAAAATCGCAAATAGCAAAATTTTCTGCAGTAAGCTAAAACATTGTAAATCGAAATTCGTGCACGAATGTCAAAATATCGTCGAGAAATGCAAAAAAGCTATAAAAAACGTATTAAAAATCGTGGAGGACAAAATTTACTATATAAGGCTAAAAGTTTGAAACCAAATTCGTTTTCAAATGTCAAAAGAAAAAAAAAATACACAAGAAAAGAAAAAAAAGATGCAATAAATTTTATTAAAAATCGCTAAATATTCAAAAAGCGCGAAGAATAATTAGTATATTAGGCTAAAAGCTTGAAATCAAATTCTTCTTAAGAATGTCAAAATCACTACGGAACGCAAAAAAAATGCTAAAAAATCAAAAATCACACAGGACAAAATTTACTATATTAGGCTAAAACTTTAAAACAAAAATTCCATTAAGAAATCTTTTTAAAAATCACTGTGGGGCGCGATAAACTTCTAAATACCGCATTGAAAATAGCACTGAAATTTAGTAATTCTAAATAAATTAGTAAAAATTCAAAAATCGTGGAGGACAAAACAGACTTTATAAGGCTAAAAATTCGAAACCGAATTATTTTTCAGAATGTCAAAAAATCGCGTGAAATGCGAACAAATGCTAAAAGTAGCTAAAAAATGCATTGAAAGCAGCATTAAAAATCACAGAGAATAATATTTTATATTAGGCTGAAAGTTTAAAACATAATTCCTTTCCCTTATGTCAAAAAATCATCAAGGAGCGCGAACAAAACAAATGCTAAAAACTGAATTAAACACACACACACACACACACAAAGCAATTTAACAAATTACAACGACCATTTGGAAAATTATTTTTTCAAAGACTAAAATTTAAGACATAAAAAATCGCACGGAGTTGATCATACATTACGTACGCCATGAATTAAACATTAATAGTGTTATTACACGCAAAAATTGTAAGCGACAATAATCGCCGGCGACTTGTCAGATTTCCAGAAACTTACGTATTATCCACCTAAAACTTATGTATTATCCAAGCATTTCATTGGCTGTTGGGGAAAAGGCTTTTCCATCGTCAGATTTCTTGGAAATCTGACGACCCATTTTAAATGAAATTTCATTTTTAAGCTTCTAAACATCCCATAATATTACTTTTTACATCGTCCTATAGAGAAAAAAATGTACTTTTAAATGCAATTTGTTTGAAAGCTGTATCTCAATTTGTTTCTGAGTTATTAATTTTTATTTTTTGTAGTTCCTATTACTTCTTTGTCATAGTGGCATCAGAAGAATCCATCTCTGTTGAAAGTAAAGGAAATACTGATTACTGTATAGACCCATCAGAAAACGAGTAAAATGCGGATTCCATTCAACCAATAAAAAGCTTCAGATATGTTTTTGATTTCCTACCCTGACGAGGACAATAACCATTTTTCCAAATGGTTAAAAAAGAAAAAGGAGGACTAAACATTTATTCAAATGAAGTGGCAGAAAATTTCGGTCAAGTTCGTTAATGCGCAAAATCGGACCACGGGGATGGAAATAGGGAGGAGTTTTGTGAAAAAAAAAAAAAAAAAAAAAAAAAAAAAAAAAAAAAAACCCATAACGTCTTAATTATAATATATATCAAATCAGTTTAAAGTTATTATTATTTCCAAGAAAAGGGCCAAAAATTTATGTATCACTGATTTTTGATAAAATTTAAAATGTGTGAAGGGGCGCAAAAAATAGGGTTTTAGGGAGAAAAATATTCATAACTTCGTCAATTAACAAGATATCAAATTCAATTAAATATATTATAGATCTTAATACTAATTATAACTTTTATACTGACAAGTTTTGATAGGACCAACTCTTAGCAGAAAAAAAAGGGGGGGGGGGTTAAGAAGAAAAAAATTCATTACTTCATTTTATTCACAAGATATCCAATCCGCTTAAATTTATTTACACCTTCTTAATATTATCTACCACTTTTATATTGACATGTTTTTGATAGGACCAACTCTTACAGCAAAAAGAAATTAAACAAAAATAGGGTTTGACGAAAAAATTATCGTATTAAAGTTGTACTCAAATCCAAACTCCTTATTTTCTGACTCATTTTTAAATTCATTTTTCTCTGAAACGCATCCAATGGGCAGGTTCTCTTATTCAGAAATTATAAATGGGCCGTATTGATCGATTTTAGGATAAAAGGTAGAATATATTTCAAAAAATGCTGTCAAAATGGGCATTTTAAACCGAATATCCCTAAGCGATAGTGCTGAAAACGGAAAAAAAATGGTCGTACTGAGAAAATAATTGCTTGTAAACCAAGTTCTGATAATTTGAATGAAAAATAAAATACAGGTCGCTTATAAATCTCTTCAAAAAATCACGTCCGCAAGTTTCATGTTTTTACTTTTAAAAATGAGCCTAAAAATGTGTCAGAAAATTTCGAATTGTGGAGCGTGGAAAAATATTTCTTTTATACCACGTTAACATGATTCTGATAAAATCAGCTCTTACATAAAAATGAAACAAAAAACTTTCAAAAGTGGCCAGATAAAATTATTAAACTGGGTTTATTTTTCATCTTGATTTTACTTTTGTTGGTGAAATTAGTACTTAACTTCGAAATCTACCCTGCCTGTAGGCCGAGCCGGCAGGGATTTTTTTTTTTTTTTTAGTATAATCAGTTTCTCAGTCAAAGTTCGGCTCAAGGGGATAAGTGGGAGGTATGTTGTTGGCAGTTAGTCGAGTGGTCACCGTATATTTAAGTCATTGTTTAATTGAATCAGTATTTTTAATGAATGCAATCATGACCTCATCTTGTCTCAACAAATTAAGTTTCCCCCTTATCTACCCTTTGCACTGTTATTTAAAAGAAAATCATTGTCGCTAAAACCTATCAGGAACTTTCCCACCCCCACTCCTCCTCAAAAATATATCCTGTCTATGAAGTAGAATTTTTAACAGTGATTTGAAACAATCTGATTCTTTATGTAGCTTAAGGTTATTCGCAACAATGCGACCGCTATCCTTTTTTGAAACTGTTGAACAATTTTCACTTAACCCATATATCTACTATGTGTTTCTTCATTTTTAAATATAACAATAGCCGTTTAAATGAAATATTTTCGTTAAATGGAATATGATTCAAGAAAGTGGTAAATTTCAATTAATCTAAAAACACTAACACTTGATTTTGATTCATAAAAGTGGCTAATACGATTAATTAGTGATTCAAAAAACCAGCCATTACTACATTTTTTAGGTCTGGGATATGTTTTAAACCCGACCCCCCCCCCCCTCCCCTTCACACACACACCATTCGCCTCACTACTGATAAATACGAAATTTAATGAGTAATTTTTACGAGTTGTTCTCAAATCCATTTTCTGGCACAATTTTTAAAATCATTTTTGTTCGGAAATGTAAGAAATTAGCAAGCTTGTAATAATTGCTAAGAAACTATATAATACAACGGTTTTTCTCGTTTTTCGGTAAAAAAAAAATTTTTTTTCAAGAAGTGCTGCCAAAAATGGCATTTTATATGAATTTCCGGACACGACAGGCAGGAAAGGAAAATAACCGCCGTTCTGAAACAATAGTCGCTTATAACTCAAGAACGCAATTAATTTATTGAAGAATGAAAATATTGAATTACAAATCACTTCAGTAATCATGCCTGCAAGTATCACTTTGTGTTTAAAAAAACGTATCAATGTTTCGCGTTCTTCAACAGAGAAAAATATTTTTTTAAAACCTCTTTCTAGTAAATTTTTCTAACACTTCCTAACACTAAAAATTTGACTTTCTACAAGTAAAAACTAGTACTTTAATTCAAAACATTTTATTCATTCGGCCTTAAATTACTTAAAATTGCATAGTTGGAAATTAAAGTACATAGTAAATCAGATATTTAATCAAATATTATACATTTATTTACGAAGGAAAAAAAAAAAAAAGAGAGAGCCGATTAATCATAAGATCAGAGCACTCATTAGATATAGCACTTTGGCATTAAAGTGAAATTTGTCACAAAAACCCAGATTTTCATTCTATGTTGAAAATAAAATTATTATGAAGCTAATTTGAATTAGTTCAAATATGTTGCATCAGAATATGCTCGGAATTATATATACATATATGTACATATACACTATATAGCCATTAATGGCCGGCGACGGCAACTTTCAATTTTAGACATTTTGTCGAATATTTATAAATATACTTGACAGATTCTTCTGGAATTTCAGGATAAAAAATAATAGGTATGACCTCATATTTAGTAATGTCGATTTGTTAAGGGGGGGGGGGCAATTAGGGGGCCAACAAAAAATCAAAGAAAAAATAATACTTGGGATCACCCTGTAAAATAAAATGCACGAAATGATCTACCGCTATCGAATATAAATAAACAGACATTCTGTAATATGTGTATTATTTTGTGTAAGAATAGCACGTATATTAACAGAGATATAGCGATTTATTTAAAATAATTAAAAAATTCTTGCATGTTTTTTGCTTATTACATGCAGGGTTTTCAACCAAATTTAACACCGATTTCAGAAAAAATGACAAAATACAGTAGAAACAATATAGTGCAATTGGAATATAAATATATTAAATATTTTAAGAAATATGAGCAGTTGTATGAAATAATTTTTATCTGCGCATGCGCGAACGATAACAAGGATCATTTTACATAATTTAATAGTCAACTCTATCGAGCAACACTAAAAAAATCTAGTCAAATATCGTAAAAATTCAGAAAGACGATCAATCCTGAAATTCCAGAAGAATCTGTCAAGTATATTTCTAAATATTCGACAAAATGTCTAAAATTGAAAGTTGCCGGTCAATAATGGCAATATAGTGTATATGTGTGCGTGTGTGTTTGTATTTTTAAGTTCGACAATGTATGCCAATTTATAAGAGGGGGGCGATTCCAGACCATAAGAAAAGAACAACCAATCAGAATTATGGAAAGGAAATGAAGAACTATACAAAGAAGGAAAACATTAAAAAACTGGCTCATCTACAGATTTTCAATTATCATTGTTAAAAATGTATACATTTTTATATAAACATTGATTAGCTTAAAATAATGGTTACGCTCCGGACAATATGAATTTCAGACGTGGGATTATTAGATAGGACATTTTAAAAATCTTTTATGTCGTCGAATTTTGACAGGGACCACCTAGTGGTTAATAATGTTTCAAAATGTTTAGTAAAATATAAATGCTTTCTAAACTTTGACGTAAAAAGCAAAACATCAGTAAACATGACAATTGAAGTGATCTAGATTCAAACAGATTTTTCATTTTTCGATAACTGAATTATATTTCAAGTGATATGCGATTTTTGTGACGCTGAATTTCGTTTCAAAACACTAGCTTTGACAGCATTTTCTAAAAAATCGCAAGCCTTTATTGAAAAAGGAAAAAAAAGATATTCGATTTCATAGCTTCTGAATAGAAATACACCTGTCAGTCTCATGATTTTACAATCAGAAAACGATTAGCTTCTGAATAGCGTACCTATCGTGTGTACCTGTATTAACACGTACGACATTTACATTAATGTAAAAAAATGCTGTTAGATTCTTTAGCAACCTTATGGAAACATCTGAACAATTCAAGAATGTAGCTGAAGCTGAGTACCTATCAGTCCAGCTTTAACAACCCAAAATGGATTTAGGAATTATGCCAGAAATTAGGCAGTTTAGCTTTGAAAATAAGCTTAAATGTCATCTCAGATGGCTACTTTCTAACGCATTCGTGATTTCTAAACTATACTGAATACTGTCACATATTATTTCTAATGTCAACATCCACTTTTATAAGCACATACAAAACACAGACGATGGATAAGATATTATTAAAAAAAATTGTCAACAGAGACTTTAAAGAGTACATTCACATATCGCTAAAACACGTTGTTTTCTTGAAAATTGCTGTTAACCCATTCGCTGCCAAAACTATAAAGTAAAAAAATTCAAATTTCTTGTTGAAAGTCGTATGCCACCACGAATTCAGAAATGTAAATTTCGCTTTACTAATACAGCAAAATTTCTGCGAATAAAAAAAGCAATTTTTTAATTCTAAAATAGTGGTGACAAAGTAATAAATAAATTAAAGCCACGAGTATACTCGTGGTTGGCAGCGAATAGGTTAATTAAAAATGAATTAAAAGACGTATCCGCAAAAAATCTCAATGATTACAGTGAAAAAAAAATTCGCAAGTTTTCATACATTTTTATTAAAATTCTAAATTTTAATTATTATTTTTTTCATTTTTCTATAAAAACACAACGCCTTTTAGAAAATAAATTTGATTTTTTAAAAGATTTTTGAGGCAGGAAAATAACTTAAAACTATTCATCAGGTAACAATCGAATGCAAACAACATTTACATTAATGTAAAAAAAATGCTTTTAGATTCTTTAGCCACCTTATGGAATTATCTGAAGAATTGAAGAATGTAGGTAAGAAATTAATTGCCTAATTATATTTGAAATATTTATGTAGGGGAAAACGAAAATATCTTTATCGAAATAAGAAAGTAAAAAGTACGGAATCTTTGCAATTAAAATTTTAAAATGAAACAAAACCCACTTCAGACATAATTGGCTAAAATAAGAAAAATAATGTTTTAAATGATTAAAAAAAAAAAGAAATTACGACCGAAATATAATTACACTTATTCACTCTTAAATACATTTAAAAATTAATTTTCTTGCACAAAATGTACTCATAATTTCTCATATATTTATTTCCCAAGTTGCCAATTATTTTTTCTGAAAATTCATCTGAACTTTAACTTTCGATTTCAAAGATATACTCATGCAGCGGCTAATAACATAAGTGATTTTTTTTTCTTGTTTTTTCATGTAGAATTTTCACTTCAAAATTTTATTAATAATTCAAATTAATTGTAATGTTGATAAAACCTGGCGATGAATAAAATGATTTTTTAAAAACACGATTCTTGAAGTCAGTAGATAGGTTGTATAAACAAACATTAATGTATAAAGTAAGTTATGTAGACAAGCCATTTTCAGCTTTCAATTTTTCAATCTAATCTTCAATCTAATCTTCTAATAGATCATTATTACATCCCTAATTTTGTTCTATGGAAATCTAATATTTATTAGAAGATTGCTCCAATTATCATGAAATTCAAATACATTATTTGTGAGATACAGATAGATGCCTCTTGGTCTTGTTGACAAACAAAAATTTTCAAGAAATATAACTTTTTGCTTTCTTTTGTGTAATGTTATTGAGTTAGCTCAGCTCCTCAATAGTAAATAATAATAATAATTATTATTATTTAAAATTTAAAAAATGATTTTAGTAAGGTTTTGATTATTCATGTGAACTGGAAAACATTCTAAATTTTAAGCTTACTATCTGAATGCAATCACATTACATTACGCAACACATGTGCTTATACTACGTAAAAAAATAAATATTTTTTCACATTTTAAAAATATCCTAGCCGGCGTAGTCATCCGATTTGTTGCATTTTCCATAGCATGCTATCTTTCTCTCTCTCTTTTTTCCCTTTTGAATGAGGAGGGGGGGAATTTAATTCAATTCTACATTTAAAAAAAGGTTCAAAATGTTAATTTGGATAAATATTTCAATATAATCAAGTAATCATGCTTAGAATTTACAATATAGATTATATGAAAATTACGGAAATTATATCTTGCAAGTTACCTAATTTTGATGCAATAATAGTACAATGCCTTTATAGTAAAAGGGTATACGGGTAGTAAAATTCGATCGATCTAGATAATTTTGGATAAAAATTTAGAGAGCTTGCCACTATTGTCAAGTTAATGTTTGTTTATTTGCCTGATTCATTTAAGACTTTTCTGAAATGCAAACTTGATAGTTTCTGATACATTTTCTAATTCATTTTTGTTTGCAAACGTGTCAAATTGGCAGGTGTACTTATTTAGAAACAACGCAATCGAACAGTTTTCCTTTTTCAGAAAGAAAGAGGAATTTTTAAGATATGCAGTTAAATTTGGTGTTTTGATTCGAATTTCTAGACGTGACAGCGCAGGAAAGGGAAAAAATTGTCGTTCTGAGATGATAATAGCTTCGGCCATCTGACTGTGGTCAAGTTCTATATGTGACTAATCTTCTGCTTATGTTTTAGACAAATCTTTTATTATACTAGGGGGCTCGGCCCCCTACGAGCTAAGCTCGCCAACCCCCGTCCAGACACCGCAGACTCTAAATGCACGCTAATTTGATTGGCTTTAAAAAGACTTCGAAAGATTGAGTTATATTTTAAAAAACAGTGGTTTATCTCCCTATAAACGAATTTTTATTCATTTCTCTTTGATTGAAAAATTTTAACGCCAAATCCGCTGCGGTACTATTTGATTATCTCGTCGACCAATTTCGCCAAATTATATAAATCGCCAAACCACTCGCCAAATTATACAAATTGACATAATTTTTATTTTAAATAACGAAAGAACAAATAAATTCGTACAACATTAATAAAAACACAAATAAAACGTCGAAATAAAAATAACTTGATGACGTATACACGTGTAACAACATTTCAAAATAAGCTAATATAAAAGGAATTAAGTAAACAGAGTCTTTGTCTCCTGGTATTTTTTAACAAAGCGAAAAGAAAGTTCTTTTAAATGAGACATTTTAAATTAATCGTTTTTAATCTGACGTAATTTTGACCAAACTATTCTTTCTCTTTTTAATATTCACGTGAAAATGCTTGTGTTAGAAATGAAATATTATTTGCGCTTTCCTAACAAAAATAGTTGAAAAGTATCCTCTCAAAATATCAAATAAATGTCTAGTGCAATTTCTAAATTTAAACCGTTTTGCAATATTATTTTGTGTTCATTTTATGTAATAACTGTAATGTGACGTAAATATGACGTAATTTCTCCTATTTAAGACTTCTAACGCATGTTAATAAATTTATTATTTTACAAATTCCTTTCTCTCTTAAAATTCACGTGTAATTATAGTTTTTATGACGTAATTTTTAATAAGTTCCTGCTTTTTGTACATAATTATTTAATTCTAATTCCAAACATTTTTTTCTGTTTATAATAGCCACGTGTAAATAATTTTTTAATTTATTACACGTATAATTATTATTATTTTTTTTAAGCAAACATTATTGTTTCCACTGTTTATACAGTTGGCAACAGTTTAAATTAATATCACTTTCTAAAATCTGTAAAAAATATCTCTAGAAATCCTGAAAATTTGAATTTAAAATATAAATAAAACTTAAAAAAATAGCCAAATTAAAAAAAAAGAAAACAGTCTGCACACCGGGAACTTCAAACGTATAAAATGATCTAAAAATGATTAAATTCCTATGTACAGTTTTTGCTCCTATAAAACTTTTTTAATGGAACGATTTTGTCCAACTTTGGCATTAAATATCTCTTAAAATAATTCTTCGATTTAAAAATTGTCTGCATCAGCGTGTTTATCAAACATTTCTGTATAATACTACCGATTTTCATATTTTTGTATGCATTATTTTTCTTAATATTAACGAAGAAAGACCTCCGGTCACAAAAAATTCAAAACCGGCGGCGGCGGCGGCGGCGGCGACAGCGGTAGTTACTTTTTTTTAGAATAGAGAGATACCCTGTACGTATGTTCAATCCATGCTCAAAATTTCATGTTATTTATATGGTCATGATATTTACTGTTTTACATGTTATTTACATTTTAAAGAAATTCAGAAAATATTATTTCATACAGATGAATAATATGAAAAAATTTCAGCTTTTTGATAAAATCTTTAATAAATCTAGAAGTCATATTATCATGCTTTAAATAACTTTTTTAAAAAAACGTAAACTAAAAGCCATTAAATCGATTTATTTAAACAAAACAAAAATAATATTTTTTTTATAATTTCGGATAGCATTATTTTCCCCTTTCCCTCCACAAAAATAAAGTATTTTACTTGTGTTTCTGAGAAACTCAGTTAAAAGTTATAATGGCAAAATGTAGAAGTTAATATTTTGAATTCTATTTAAAAATTTAAAGCCCTGAGAGTCATTAAGACATTCCCGGATTCATGCGAATAATTGGTGTTAATTTCATCGCGCTGCTTTTCACATTCTCTAGGAATGGTGAAACAAACAAACAGGCAAATTTTTATATAAAAGGGTATAAAAAATAGTTTTTAGAAATATTTCTATAAATGCTGAAATACTAAATGAAATTCATAAGTCATACTTATCATTAACGAAAACGTGAAATTTGTTACAATTTTTATACTTTTTAAACGTTATTTTATTTCAGCTCTCCAATAATAAGATAAATAACTCTATTTAGAAATTATCTTAGGTCAATCTTAAGATGACTAATATGCTGTTTAATAGTTTAATAAATATTAATTTTAAAGAAAAATAACTATATTATAACCGTATTATGGCATACAAGTATGCACCAAATGTTACACGATGGTATGCTAAAAATATTCACTTTTTTTTTTATTTCTAGCATCTTGTTCTGAACAATCTTTAAAAATAGGATAAGGAAGGTATGTGGCCATGGTCAGGGGGTATATATCAAGTTATTTTTCGTTGCGCCGAAAATCTCAATTAGCAGAAGTCCTAATGGTTTTTTCACGGTGGGGAGTGACTCGTATTTGGAGGGAGAAATTTTGCTCCGTATGTGAATGTCCATCCGATAACGACGTATTTTTTGGTCTGGTTTTTCGCGTTTATTTTGCCGTACGATCATTCATCAACAGTGTGAGTAATTAGGAATGATATATGTCTTTTGGCTCTAAAGGGAATACCTGAGACCCATGTGTAATTACTTAAAACACTTGATCATTCGCCGATTACCTGCGATATTTTTAGACGGCGCCGCCTCCTTTTCCATCCACTGTGTAAAAATCGTGAAATGCTTTCCAAACCACCACAATCTGAACGGTTTGAACAGCAGAGTTGGCAGATCTTTGACTCATGACGGTTTTTACCGGATTTTACCATGGTTTTTACCGTCATGTCGAAAACTGTCAAAAACCCATTTTTTAGTAGTAGTTTGTTTTTACACTATTTTTTTTTCATTCTATCTTTAGTATTAAGTTGGTTCACATGATATATTCAATATTAAAAAGACTCTAAAGTATATTTATCCATCCGAGAAAAACAAAAAAGAATTGCATTAGAATAATACATATACATCTCTGTTAGAAGATCTCTATGATAATCTTAAGCTATTTGGCATATTCTGCAAGAATTATATTTTTTAAAGAAATTCTATAACGCATAAGTATATTAGATTAAGACGTATGTATAATTTCGGCAGAATGTAGTACATTGTTTAAAACTAAATAGCTTTCTCAGAAATTTCCTCAGAAGCAAGTTTTCTTAAAGTGTTAAATCCAAATTGTTCATTGATTATTTTTATTTCTAAATAGCAATAAATGGAATAAAATGTATTTTAATAGTTGAAAATTACATACATCTTTCGAGAGAAAGGAATAAGACTTGTTCTTCAAAGTTTAATCTTGTAGAGATTAAAATTTGCAAATCAATATTAAACTTTAAACTACGTGAAAACTCAATTTTTAACTATATTTTTGTTAAGTAGTTTATTTTAGTATTATTATTTCCTTTAACTAACTAACTAACTAAATAAATAAATAAATAAATATTATTTTTAAGCAGAAATGTAGGCCCCTAAAGATCCATTAATTAAAAAGTTAACTGCATTAAAAAATAAATAAAACATTTAAGAATCTATCTAGATTTAATAATAATTTTAAAGGTAAAAGACTTTTACTCATACAGTCATATGTATGTAAAGAAAATATACAATGTGTTATTTCTTTCAACTCACTTTAAATAATGCCTAAATAACTTTAAGTAAAATGTATACAGGACATAAATAGTTAGTCTTTAAGGGTAGCTTTAATAAATTTCGATTTAATCGCCTTCGCGGCGAGCGTATTTTACAGAATTTTTAATCTTTTATCGCTGGTATTTTAAAACAGAAAATTTTGACTAGATGAATCGAGAAAATGCCTTGATTAAATAAGGCAAAATTTATAATAAAAAATAACTGGTAGGAATAATCATTGCGGAATAATCCCAAGCGAATATATGACGCTCGTCCCCAAGGGGAATATTTCATGACTATTCAGGCATAAATTTATATCTAAAAACACATGTGCTGGAATGGTCTGTCTATAAGGTTCATATATATTTGCACTAAAGTTAACAAAAAAATAAAAAATAGTGTATATATAAATAAATTATTCTATTTTGTTTTTTCTTAAATATTGTTTTGTTGTGTTAAATTTTAAGCCTAAGAGCTTTCACCTGAAATCAGGTCCTACAGGTTTGTATAAAATTTTATTAATTTAAAATTTAAAAATTCTGCTTATTGAAGTGAAAATGAAAATCACCATAATTGCATTTATGAAATACATAAGATATGCATTTTAAAATATCATATCTAAAAATATTAAAATTTATTCAATGACCACAGTCCATGCTTGACATCTATTGTCACACCCTATAACAGCATTTTTGCATCTCTAAAATAATTTTAATGCATTTTATTAAAAATGTATATTGAATATTATTTATTAATTATAATAACTTTTTATTATCATTTAATATTAATGTTCATTACAGTTAGTAGAATCTATATTAATGGAGTTTATGACAAATATTGTTCTTTCCTTTTACTCTTGTATTTAAAAATTTCCCCATTTAGGAAATGCTCTTCTTTGAAATAAATTTAACAACGTAATTGCGAATAATAATAATAACAAGAACAACAAGGAAAAATCAAATGCATTGTATGCTACACTTAAACTATAAATTGGAAGAAAATCGAAAATGATAGGTTTTTAACGGAATAAACCAGTAAAAACACGGTTTTTACCTCTGTCATGTCAAAAACCCAACCCTGGTTAAAAGACTTTACAGCGCTCGTCTGTGACTTCCGAAAAAATAATTACAGTGTATAATCGTGTATAAGTCCAATTATTTTAGACCCAATTTTGGAGTTGAAATTTGGGGGGGGGGGGGGGTCCACTTATACACGAGGTAGTAAAAAAATAAATAAATAAATTCTTCGCAGATCATCGGCGAGTGGGTTTAAGTAAACACATATGGGTGGTCTAGGTTGGAGAGAGAGAGATAAAAGTGGACAATGGTCTTTTCTCTGTGATTGACAAAAAAATCTCAACAGTAATATCCCTGTCATTGTTCTGCTCCCATTTTCTCTTGGTATATAATTCCTTTCAATTCCTCTCAACATTTCAATCCTTTTTTTTAAAAAGAGTTCAACTTGAGAATGCTTCTATAGACTTCATCCTACAATGCAAATAAGTATTATACTTTAGCAGGTGACAATAGAAAGATGAGCCCTGCTTGACTCAAACTTTTATGACCCAATTGTCAGCAAGCTATTAAAACTATTCCTCTTATCTCTCAGTCGGGTCTTTGTTAGTGGGTGGTCAGAGGTCAGGTGTCAGAGCTATAGGCTTTCAGTTTGAATTTCATGGCAGGGTGAAAATCAATTGAAATCGAAATTAGAAGGGCCGAAACAATTGGGATTTCCGGTGTAAGAGCGCTTTCTCGCCCTTTTTCTAACTCTAGACCTGTGGGCTGTTTGAATTAAGAATAAAGAAGGAAGGTTTTATGTTTACCAGGTAGAATGTAGAAACATCTAAAATAACTGTGTGGTGGGTAGGTGGTCAACCCATTTCGTAGCAATAGTTGGCGCCTCTGAATAATGTATCACAATAGGGGCCGTTCAAGTATTACGTAAACATAATTTTAATCATTTTGTACCCCCCCCCTTTTGTAAGGAAAAATAAGCAAATGCTAGACCTCCCCCCCCCCCCCTTGCTTACGTAAGATTTATGACATCATTTTTATGACATCAACACTGTTTACCATAAAAAAAAATTAGAGTTAGCGATAAATTACATTATTAATTCAGCAAATTTACATAAATAGACATATAGGGGTTGTGGTATCGAAGGAAAACAAAATCGGTTTAATATAGTGTTACTTAATGCATTAAACAATTCATAGAATACAAAATAGTTTTTAATATATTATTATTTATTGCACTGAACAAAAAAAAAAAAAAAAAAAAACTTTTAAGAAATACAACAGGCCTAACATATTTAAGCACATAACTAAAATTTTAACAAGAATCATAGAAATATTATGTGTTTGGCGTTCACATTTCTAGTCTGAATCTAGGAAAAAAGGTGACCGGAAAAAATGTGACAGAAAAAACAAGAGCGGGAAAAACGGGACCGGAAAAAATGTGACAAGGAAAAAAGGTGACCGGAAAAAACGTGACAAGGAATTGTTAAATATCGAACTTGTATATAAATAAATGCTAAAAACTAAAGTGCAGCTTTTCCACTGTCAGCTTTTTACAGTGTAGGGGACGATGGGGGGGGGGGGGTGGGGGGAGTACTGAGTTAATGGCTGAGTTAGACAATTCTAAGATTTGGTCCAAGAAAACACAATTTTAACATTTCATTAAGAGAAGTTTAATATGACTTCTACAACGGACAAGTTAGTGCTTTCTACGGAGGGGGGGAGGGGGGGGTATTAAGGAAATACAATTTATTGATTCTTAGTTTATATATAAGTAAAGATATTTTATAAGGCGGAGGGGGAGGGAAAAAATTACGTACACAGCTTGTAAAGGGAATAAAATAAAGACGAAGAGAGGAGGCATTTTCTTTAGAGGAATTTTTTCATTATCCTCCTTTTTGCTCGCAGGCTATCAAAGCCCAAGGGCTAATGTGCACGCAGGTTCTGTATATATGTATGCACTTACGTCTGTACGTACGTAACGCGATAACTCTTGACAGAAACATCCGATTTGCTTTAATTTTTTTTCCAGGTTCATTCTGATAAGGCGCTTCCCTGATTAGTTTTGGGGGTTATTGGTTAAGAATAAAGAAGGGCTACTCCCCCCACCTTAATTTAGATAAATGGGTTTTTCATGCAGAATTATTCGATTTGCTCCAAAATTGGTATACCGATTTATTATGTTACGGAGCTTCCATGATTAGTTTTGGAGGTTCATTAATTAAGTATACACAGGGGAAAGGGGGCTAGACCCCCCTTAATTTAGATAAATGGGTTTTTCATGCAGAGTTATTCGATTTGCACCAAATTTAGTACACCGGTTTATTATACTAAGGAGCTGCCTTGATTAAATTTGGAGGTTTATTGGTTAAGTATGAAGAGTGGGGGCGGGGGCTAGTCCACCCTTAATTTAAATAAATGGGTTTTTCATGCAGGATTTTTCGATTTGCTTCAAGTTTGATATATCGGTTTATTCCGCTATGGCGCTTCCTTCATTAGGTTTGGAGATTCGTTGGTTAAATATAAAAGGGGGAAAGGGGGCAAGTTCCCTCTTCTTAATTTAGATAAATGGATTTTCATGCGGAATTATCCGATTTATTTTATTTTTTTTTCTATGTTCATTCTGATAAAAAGCTTTCCAGATTAGATTTGGAGGTTTATTAGTTAAGTATAAAGCTTAATTTACCGATATGCTTTTTTATGCAGAATTATCTGATTTGCTTCAAATTTGGTATACCGCATACCAGTTTATTATGTTAAGGAGCTTCCCTGATTAGATTTGGAGGTTCATTGGTTAAATATAAGAGGGGGGAGGCTAATCCCCCTTCATTTATTTTTTGAGGTGCATTATTCTTTGAAATAATAGTATAATATACAATTAGTGTGAATAGCCTGTGAGCTCAATGCCACTAGTTTAACTGGGCCCTTTTCTTTTTATTTAGGTAAGGGGAGATTTGTGGGCGTAATAAAATAGATAAATATGAGATACAATTTTGAGATTAGTCTACTAACATCAAAATATGACATTTTACTCAGGGATTTCCTCAGGGTTTTATCCTGCGCTTATCTATTGTCTCTATGGGCGGGGCTGGTATGGACAACAGGGGTAAACTAGAATCCCTTAGGTTTGAGTATAGTAACAAAAATGTAAACTTGTATTGTAATTTTGACAAACTATGCCAGATAAATAGAAAGACCTTTAGGATATACTCGCAAATATGAACTTCATTCCTATCCTTTTGTATTTGAATTGAAGAGAGAAAAATGGTTTGTAAACTATATCAAAATCCATGAATGTGTTTCAACGAAACTTATTGCACTTGTGGAATGCAATAGATCTTGAAATACCCGGAAAACCTCCTGATTTGTCACAAAAGGTTCAGTTAAACAATTTTTCTTTTGTGTTTTTTAAAGGACTATATAATGTTTCATTTTCTACTTCTAGACCTTCGTTTTTAGCCTTCGTAATATTCTTCTTTTCTATTACATTACTTCACCAATAGTAATTTCTATATAATTTCTTAATAGAATTCTTAATTGTATTGATTTTTAAGAAATAGTCTTAGTTTTTGAATTTTTATATTAATTTGATATAAAAATAATTATTTCTGACAACGAGAAGGAGAAATTTTTGGCAGTGGACGCATACTTAGTGCATAAAACTGGAAAGTAATTTATTCGTTGGAGATACACGAAACATAAATTAGACTGCGTTTTAATTTTTCTATGTGATCGGTGGCCTTGTAACCGAAAAAAAAAAAGTCCATAACTGGAAACACTTTTTACGAGAAATGCTATCAAACCGTTATTTACAAAAAGTAATATTCACCTCTTTTAATGATAGAAAATCTACGATCATATTAAAGCAAAGATTTTTTTTAAATGGTGTTTTTTTTTTCTTTTTTTTAAGTGATATGCTTGGCATAAAGCACGTTTCCAGATCAAAGTTAAATAAATCTACAGTAAATTTATGATTGTAATATCATAGATACTAAGATTTAAATTTTTAAAGCAAAATGCAGATAACATTGCAACATGAAACTTTTGAAATAAATTTCTTCCTTACCCGCTATTTATTACAAGCATTGTTTGACCTCGTGCGTGATCAAGCATTTCTTGATGTTGCTAAAATTCTGTAATTTTGATATGAATTTCTATGATATTGAAAGTTTCGATTTAGGCAATATTTGTAGAAATGTTGTAGATTGGAAAATAATCGGATAAAAAGAGTTGACCACTGTTAGGGAGAATGTAGAAATATATTTGCTTCTATATTTTTTTGGAACTTTGAACAAGAATGCCGTTGCGTGGATGGGGGGGGGGGGATAGAAAAACTTGAAAACTGGAATTCTGATTTTGACTTTCTTTTATCTTTACAAGAAGACTGGATTCATGAAAATTTTCGACTTTCGGTTTTCGACGGATTTACACATTTTAGGTCAGAGATTCCGAAAAACATGTTTTTACAAAATGTCTGTCTGTGAGTCTGTCTGTCTGCCTGTCTGTATGTGACACAAATTTATAAATAGATACTTTAAATAGAATAAATATAGATAAATAAATATAAATAATATAAAATAAAATAAATATAAATAAATATAGAATAAAATAAATAGAATACTTTCCCGTGGTCTTTGATCTGATTTGTTTCTTCCTATGTGCGCTTTTTTTCAGTGATTCCAGTATCTTATAGAAATGTTTATTTTAATTTATTTTGTTTAGTTCAAATGTTTAGAATAATATATCTGAAAATTCCATGATGAAACCAAAAATTACAAAAAATTCGACTTCAATCGATTGCTTAATATATATATATATATATAAAAAAAAAAAAAAAAAAAAAAAACTAACAAACTATGCTAATTTCGAATTTTAGACATATCTTAACAAAGATATTTACTTATTATTATTTTTCTTTATTTGTTCTGTTAATATCTAAAAATACTAATGCCACTGATCAGGACATAAAAAAATTATAAATTGATAAGTGATTCAGAAAGTCTAAAAAATGTTATTATTATTATAATTGTATAATATACTCTTATTTCAAAGAATAATGCCCCTCGAAAAATAAATAAAGGGGGGTAGCCCCTTTATTTCCCCTCTTTATACTTAACCAATGAGCATCCAAATGTCATAAGGGAAGCGAGTTATCGAAATAAACCGGTATACAAAATTTGAAGCAAATCGGATAGAAAAACCTTTTATCTAAATTAATGGGGTATTAGCCCCTGTTCATCCCTTTATATTAAACGAATGAACTTCCAAATCTAATCAGGGAAGCGCCTTATCAGAATAAACCGGTACACCCAAAATTTGAAGAAAATCTGATAATTCTGCGTGAAAAACCCATTTATGTAAATTAAGGGGGGCGGGTTAGCCCCCCGTTCCTCACCTTTATACTTAACCAATGGACCCCCAAAACTAATCAGGGAAGCGCTTTATCAGAATGAACCTAGAAAATTTTCTTGAAGCAAATCGGAAATTTCTATCAAGAGTTATCGCGTTACGTGCATACGTACGTACGTATGTACATACATACAGAACCGGCGGGCACATAAGCTCTCAGGCTTTGATAGCCTGTGAGCTAAAAAGGAGTAAATGTTGTATGGATAAAAATGTATGTTTGGATCAAAAATGAACCTATGCTTTCTCAATTTTGAAACATCACATTTTATCAAACCCAAACAAAACAATAATTTCGTACACTGTAATGGTTTATTTCATACATAGCGGCATAAAAGAGGTTTATTAGTGTAAATATTAAATTATGCACAATATTTTAAAATAATTTAAAAGTGCTTTACTGCTCTTGTCATAAAAATATTCGATTTGGGTACCTTGATAATAATTTTTCTTTTTCTTTTTTAAAATAAATAGTCAATTAAACGATTCTTGTTGAGGCTGTTCTCAACTGCTCTGCTCAACAAGCGCAAAACGTTTTCACACGTTTACAAATTCATTTTCTAATGGAAAGATATAAAACTGGAAAGCCTGACCCTGGAGGAGATTTGGAATCAAACTGTGTTTTCCATTTTTTTATCCATAAATTGCATATTGATTTAGAAGCGATTTTGATCACGTGACAAAGATGTATTTTACCCTTTCTTGTGTGGTTATTCTTCTTTCGCGCGGAAATTCGGTTCAAAACGTCCACTTTCACACTCTTTTCTGACAGATCTATTGCGTTTACAAAAAAACCGGAAAAAACAATTTGATGACATAGTTTCTTAAGGCTGTTCTTAACCGCTCTGCTCAACAAGCGCAAAACGTTTTGACACATTTAGAAATTCATTTTTTAACGGAAAGGTATAAAATGGGAGAGCCTGGCCATGGAAACAATTTGGAATTGAACTGTTTTTCCATTTCTGGATCCATCCATTACCTATTGAGTTGGAAGCGAATTTGATCACGTGACAAACCCGTTTTTCACCCCCTCTTGAGTGCTCTTTCTCCCTTCGCAAGAAAATTCAGTTCGAAACGCCCACTTTGGCATTATTTTTTGAAAGATCAAAAGATCGTTTGCAAAAAAAAAAAAAAAAAAAAAAAAAGGAAAGAACAGCTCGATGACCTAGTTTCTGAACAACAACACCAGCTAGTTTCATGCATTTTCAATCAAAAATAAATTAAAACTTATGTCAGATAGTTGCCCTTTTCGATTTGAAAACACCCTTAACAACACCTGCTAGTTTCATACATTTCCGAACAATAATAGATTTTAACTTATGTCATAAAGTTGCCCTTTTGGATTTGAGCTTAAAATAAATGTCAGTACATTTTTACTTTAATTTGTAGATTCAGGGGGTGATGTTGAGCACAACCATGGACTCAAAAATGAGCAGATATGTTTCTCAATTTTGAGTACATTTGGATCGGAGCTATTTTGAGTAGGTGACGTATTTAAAATTGAGTACTTTTTACTCAATTTTGAGAACCTATTTTTTTCAGTAATGCAATGTCAGAAAATTTCGCGATTGTTGAGCAGAGAATTTGTGGACCAAAAAATTTAAAACAGCCTCAAAAGTTATGGAAATCCCAACCCTAATTTATGGACACCATGTACAGTCGTGGAAAAAAAAAGTAAACACCCCCTACAAACTCCTCAACAAATTATCGTAGAAGAAAGTGACTGGTACCGAACGATTGGAAATAAAGTCTATTTTTAAATGATGTATATAAAATTTCCTTAGGGGGCCATCTACATATTAAAACGAGTAATAACTTTTTTTTTTCAATAGCAGTAGACAATTCTGACAGCATAGATGAATTCTACACCCTTCAATTATCCTAAAAACAAATTTTTATGAAATTCGTATGATAAGTTTCCGAGAAATTAATTATTTTATAACCAGCGTATTTTTTAGGGCTGTACCCAAATTGAAGTTCGGTACTCGATTGTTAACCGAGAGAGCCCCCTTCTTGATCAACGTACCTTAAGCAGCCAATGAAACGAATCTAGGAAAAAAGGTGACCGGAAAAACGGACCGGAAAAATGTGACAGAAAAAACAAGAGCGGAAAAAACGGGACAAGGAGAAAACGGGACCGGAAAAAACGTGACAAGGAAAAAAGGTGACCGGAAAAAACGTGACAAGGAAGTGTTAAATATTGAACTTGTCGATAAATAAATGCTAAAAACTAAAGTGAAGTTTTTCCATTGTCAGTTTCTTACAGCGTAGGGGGGGGGGGGGGGGGCAGAGTTAATGGGTGAGTTAGACAACTCTAAGATTTGGTCCAAGAAAAGTACAGTTTTAACATTTAATTAAGAGAAGTTTAGTATGACTTCTACAACGGACAAATTAGTGCTTTCTACGGAGGGGGGGGGGGGGGGGGTATTAAGGAAATACAATTTATTGATTCTTTCAATTCGCTTTCGCTATTGATAGTTTATATATGAGCAAAGATGTTTTATAAGGCGGAGGGGGAGGGAAAAAATTACGTACACAGCTTGTAAAGGGAATAAAATAAAGACGAAGAGAGGAGGCATTTTCTTTAGAGGAATTTTTTCATTATCCTGCTATTTAGCTCACAGGCTATCAAAGCCCAAGGGCTAATGTGCACGCAGGTTCTGTATGTATGTATGTATGCACTTACGTCTGTATGTACGTAACGTGATAACTCTTGACAGAAACATCCGATTTGCTTTAATTTTTTTTCCAGGTTCATTCTGATAAGGCGCTTCCCTGATTAGTTTTGGGGATTGTTGGTTAAGAGTAAAGGGGGGCTACTATGGGTTTTTCATGCAGAATTATTCGATTTGCTCCAAAAATTGGTATATCGATTTATTATGTTAAGGAGCTTCCATGATTAGTTTTGGAGGTTTATTAATTAAGTATACACGGGAGAAAGGGGGCTAGACCCCCCTTAATTTAGATGAATGGGTTTTTTCATGCAGAGTTATTCGATTTGCACCAAATTTAGTATACCGGTTTATTATGCAAAGGAGCTGCCTTGATTAAATTTGGAGGTTTATTGGTTAAGTATAAAGAGGGGGGGTGGGGGCTAGTCCCCCTTAATTTAAAATAAATGGGTTTTTCACGCAGAATTTTTCGATTTGCTTCAAGTTTGATATATCGGTTTATTCCGATATGGCGCTGCCTTCATTAGGTTTGAAGATTCGTTGGTTGAATATAAAAGGGGGAAAGGGGAAAAGTCCCCTCTTCTTAATTTAGATAAATGGATTTTCATGCCGAATTATCCAATTTATTTTATTTTTTTCTATGTTCATTCTGATAAATGGGCGGGGCTGGTATGGACAACAGGGGTAAACTAGTATTAATATATAGGTACTCTTAATATAATTCCATAAGTTTTAATATTATAACTAATAGTTATTTATAATTTATTTAATTTTATTAATATTTTGTTTCCTATCAAACAATTAGGGAGGACAATATATTACATACGATTAGATTTGGTAATACTGTTTAACTAACTTTACATGACCTCATGGTTTAAACAAGAGGGAAGCTAGGGGGCGTATACCCTGGGCTACCGGGTAGAAGGAGGAGGCATTAAATTTGGTTCGTCTTCCGGTTCAAAAAACAAATAACGAAATTAAGTTAAAAATGTCATGGAATCGGATAACCGAAAATAAATATATATACATTTAGGTGGTTCTCAAATTCTCTACTCCACAACGCGAAAACTTTGACAAATTTTCCGATTCATTTTTAAACGTAACAGCCTGGCTAAATAAAAAAAAAAAAATAAATAAAAAAAAATAAATAAATAAATAAATAAATTCTATAGCTTACTAAAAAATATATAATTGAATAAAATTAAAATATTTCAAACTAAATAAATATGGCTATTAAGAAAAAATGTACCCATATTTTGAACTTTAATGAAAAATCACGCTTTCGAAGCATGGGACCCCCCAGGTTAAATACTTAATCCTTCAACAAAGAGAGTGGTTCCTCTTATTATTGATTGACAATCATTCAAAATATTTTGGTTTCTATTTGATTGTAACAGGCGTTTTGCAGATTGTAGTTTTAAAAGAATGATAGACAGGTATTATGTTGACGAAAAATACATTGGAATTTTACAACTCACTTCAATATACATATTTGAAAGTGATAGAAGATAAACCTTAGTTTTCCAGAATGGTTTTTGTTGAATGATATTAATCTGACAGACGAATAATGTATAATAAAAGGGTTGTTTCTTCTGTGAAATTTTTACGTGCCACCCATCGTGTTTTATGAGATATTTTCATGTAAATAATAGGTAATGGTGTTGATTTTAGATATTTCACACAATTTGAGATAGCGTATAATGAATAACTTTGAACCGGATTATTGGGACAAATACTCAGCTGTATTTATCCTTTTTAAATATTCCCTGAAGTGTCATATGCTACATTTCTAGAGACCTCACAAGTTTAAAGACTGAATTATTTTTTTGCTTAACTATTGCAGATTGATGTATAATAATTTAAGAGATTGGTTCGTTGTGTTTATGACGGCCAATTATCAACACGAGGGATATGGGCCCAAAAGGTGGGGGTGCCCTCCTTGGGTGTCTTTCTAATGGAACCTAACCCGTATTTACGCATGGAAATCCATGGTTCGAAGCAAACCACAAAAACTCCGAACGATTGGGTTCAAACCCAGCACCTCCCGTCTACCAGCTTCGAGAGCAGAACCTCTCGGCCACTGGAGGGGCAATAATTTAAGAACTCACATTGTTTTAACCTTGTTGTAGATTTAGGAAATGTACAAATGTCATGTTCTTACAACAGAATCCCCCCCCCCCCCCCCAATCTTTCAACATCAAGAAAACTGAAAAGATGCAAAGGCCAAGAAATCATCATTTTAAAAATACTTTTGTTTTGTGCAACCAATAATGCTTTCGAACATGATAGAGTAAAGCGTCTGTAACTCATTCTAAACTGTACTACTACTAATCGATGTACAGTCAAACCTCGTTAACATGAACACGCTTAACGTGAATTACTTTTAACATGAATTGTTTTCATAGTCCCCTATAAAAACGATTACAAAGATTTGATACTGATAACATGAATTACTTTTAACATGAACAAAATTTTGATTCCCCTTGAGGTTCATGTTAACCAGGTTCGACTGTATTAAATGAATTTTATAAACAGTTATTTTAATGGTATTTTGAAGAACTGTCGTCACATAAAGGGTTAATGTATTATTTAATTGCTAAGTTTCATATTTTCCGTTTCCACGTTCGCTAATACGATTACGAAGTATTTTTTATTCCTATATGTATGAACATTTCCAGAATTTTTTCTCGATCAGTTTCCACAGAATTGATCAGAAATATAAATCTTAATTTTCCCATGCGGTTTTTTTTTTTCTGCCTACCAAATTAAGTTTATGTACATAAAGATAAGTGAATACAGTCAAACCTCGTTAACATGAACCTCAAGGGGAATTAAATTTTTGTTCATGTCACCCGTAGTTCATGCTATCAGTATAACAAAAAATCCAGATAACAAATATTGAAGAAAAATACATATAGGGGAGACTGGGGGCTAATGGAACATAGGAGCAAACGGAACAATAGGGTTTTCTTGTAAAATATAACAGTATAATATAATCTTGTAAAATACAACAGTATAATATAATCTTGCAAAATATAACTTTCGAAGAATATGCACCTAAAAAAAATGAAGGGGGGGGTTAGCCTCCGCCTCCCCCCTTATACTTAACCAATGAACCCCCAAATCTAATCAGGGAAGCTCCTTAACATAGTAAACCGGTATACCAAATTTGAAGCAAATCAGATAATACTGCATGAAAAAACCATATCGGTAAATTAAGCTTTATACTTAACTAATGAACCTCCAAATCTAATCAGGAAAGCGCTTTATCAGAATGAACATAGAAAAAAATAAATAAATTGGATAATTCTGCATGAAAATCCATTTATCTAAATTAAGAAGAGGGGACTTGCCCCCCTTTCCCCCCTTTTATAAATTTAACCAACGAATCTCCAAACCTAATGAAGGAAGCGCCATATCGGAATAAACCGATATATCAAATTTGAAGCAAATCGAAAAATTCTGCATGAAAAACCCATTTATTTAAATTAAGGGGGGACTAGCCCCGCCCCCCTCTTCATACTTAACCAATAAACCTCCAAATTTAATCAAGGCAGCTCCTTAGCATAACAAACCGGTGTACTAAATTTGGTGCAAATCGAATAACTCTGCATGAAACACCCATTTATCTAAATTAAGGGGGGGTCCAGCCCCCTTTCCCCCCTTTATATTTAACTAATGATCCTCCAAAACTAATCATGGAAGCTCCTTAATATAATAAATCGGTATACCAAATTTGGAGCAAATCGAATAATTCTGCATGAAAAACCCATTTATCTAAATTAAGGTGGGGGAGTAGCTCCCCTTTACTGTTAACCAATAACCCCCAAAACTAATTAGGGAATCGCCTTATCAGAATGAACCTGGAAAAAAAATGAAGCAAATCGGATGTTTCTGTCAAGAGTTATCGCGTTACGTACATAAGACGTAAGTGCATACATACAGAACCTGCGTGCTCATTAGCCCTTGGGCATTGATAGCCTGCGAGCTAAAAAGCAGTATAATGAAAAAATTCCTCTAAAGAAAATGCCTCCTCTCTTCGTCTTTATTTTATTCCCTTTATAAGCTGTGTACGTAATTTTTCCCTCCCCCTCCGTCCTCCACTGTACCCAAAAATCATTACTGATTAAAGTTTTATAAATATATAAAACATCTTTGCTTATATATAAGCTATCAATAGCGAATTGAAAGAAACAATAAATTGTATTTCCGTAATACCCCCTCCACCCCTCCGTAGAAAGCACTAACTTGTCCGTTGTAGAAGTCGTACTAAACTTCTTAATGAAATGTCAAAATTGTGTTTTCTTGGACCAAATCTTAGAATTGTCTAACTCACCCATTAACTCAGTACCTCCCCCCCACCTCCTACGCTGTAAAAAGCTGACAGTGGAAAAAAAGCACTTTAGTTTTAATTGTTTATTTAAATATAGCCTTCATGTCGTTAAAAAATATATAAGGTTTACTGTGTTTTTAAAATATATATTAAATTCCTTAAAAAACAGACTTCATATTATATTTTCTGTTATGTATACAACTTAATAAATAGAATACTTTCCCGTGATCTTTTATCCGATTTGTTTTTTCCTACGTGCGCTTTTTTCCCGTGATTCCAGTATCTTATAGAAATGTTTATTTTAATTTATTTTGTTTAGTTTAAATGTTTAGAATAATATATCTGGAAATTCCATGATGAAACCAAAAATTGCAAAAAATTTGACTTCAATCAATTGCTTAATATAACAACAACAAAAAAAAAAGTAACAAACTATGCTAATTTCTAATTTTAGGTATATCTTAACAAAGATATTTATTTATTATTTTTTTTTTCTTTATTTGTTCTGCTATTATCTGAAAATACTAATGCCACTGATCGGGACATAAAAAATTATAAATTGATAAGTGATTCAGAAAGTCTAAAAAATATTATTATTATTATTATTAATATAATTTTATGTTAATAAACAAAAAATTCAAATAGCGTTAAATAAAATAAAAATAATAAAAATAAAACTTTCCAATCGAATCTATTATAACTAATTTCTTTAAAATTAAAAAAAAAAAATAAATTTTATATGATATTATAAATGCGTAAGTCGAAAAACAAGTTGTTATGTAAACGAGCATTCTCGTATGCGAACATTCACAACATTTTTCAATATTTGCATTCTAATTATCAACGGAAAGCATTCTTATTCACATAATGTCCAAATTTAGTAGTAGTGTAAATGTGAATTTTCTTATGCGAATATTCAGGAATTTTTTTTATAATAGCATTCTTAAACATCAACGGAAAATATTGGTATTACCGTTCGCGAATATCAAATATCAAGTAGTGATGTTAATTAGAATTATCGTCAGCGAATTTTCAATTTTTTTCATTATTAGCATTCGTAGACATCGACGAAAAATATTTGGATTCGAGTTCGCGAATCTGCAGTTGAAAGAATCTATAAATTGTATTTCCTTAATCCCCCCCCCCCCCCCCGTTAGAAAGCACCAGCTTGTCCCTTGTAGAAGTCATGTTAAACTTCTCTTAATAAAATGTTAAAATTGTGTTTTCTTGGACCAAATCTTAGAATTGTCTAACCCACCCATTAACTCAAACATCAACGGAAAATACTGGTATTACCGTTCGTGAACATCAAATATCAAGTAGTGATGTTAATTAGAATTAGCGTAAGCGAATTTTCAAATTTTTTCAATATTAGCATTCGTAGAAATCGACAAAAAATATTTGTATTGACGTTCGCGAATGTGAAGTTGAAAGAATCTATAAATTGTATTTCCTTAATCCCCCCCCCCCCCCCTCCGTTAGAAAGCACCAGCTTGTCCCTTGTAGAAGTCATGTTAAACTTCTCTCAATGAAATGTTAAAATTTTGTTTTCTTGGACCAAATCTTAGAATTGTCTAACTCACCCATTAACTGTGCCCCCCCCCCCCCCTACGCTGTAAGAAACTGACAGTGGAAAAACATTAGATTAGTTTTTAACATTTATTTATCGATAAGTTCAATATTTAACCCTTCCTTGTCACGTTTTTTCCGGTCCCGTTTTTTCCGTGTCCCGTTTTTTCCGGTCCCGTTTTTTCCTTGTCCCGTTTTTTCCGCTCTTCTTTTTCTGTCACGTTTTTTCCGGTCCCGTTTTTTCCTGTCACCTTTTTTCCGTTTACCCAATGAAACCTGCTAGATTACAGGACAGCAGATGAAATTTCAAAATATTTAGTCACTTCTATCATAGACGGCCCCTTAAACCACCATTTTGCCGTTTTTTAAGTATAATTTGAAAACTACTTGGAAAAAAAATGTGAAATTTTTGATTTCCGTAAAAGCAGGACTTAATAAATCTAAATCCATCAAAAAAACTGTAGGTTGCAATTCATAATTTTTTCGAATATTAATTTCATAATTCATGTCATAAAATTATAAAAATTGCAAATTCAACGTATTTATGTTTCGGTATAGTAGTATTATTGCTACACAAAAAATTAGCAAAATAGAAGTATAATTTCAGGAGATATAAAAATATGAAAATGTAATTTAACATTAGAAGCACTAAATTTTGAACGTTTATAATTCAAAAACTGATCATTCAAATGATTTGAAATTTCGTGTCTAAGCATAGTTTGAACCGAAGATTTGAAATATCTTGTTAAAATTGGGTATTGCCATTGAAAAAAAGTAAGTTTGGATTCGTTTTAATAGGTAGATGACCACCTAAGCAAATTTTATATACATCATTTAAAAGTAGACTTTATTTCCAGTCGTTCGGTACCAGTCACTTTCGTCTACGATAATTTGTTGAGGAGTTAGTAGGGGGTGTTTACTTTTTTTTTTCCCACGACTGTACAATAATCCTGAAAAAAGTATAACTTATTATAGTTAGCAGCCTTGGTGTTGGTATTGGTATAATAGAGCAGTACCAAAATAACTTTTCCACTAAAACTTATATGAAAAGTAGATTCATGAACTGAAAAAAATGAAGAACTCAAACATGAGCAAAAATGAAGTACTCAAAAATGAGCAAATCGATGGACTCATATCGAACTGAGTCTGTTTGGATAAAAAATAAACCTATCCTTTCTCAATTTTGATCCATCGCATGTAATCAAACCCAAACAAAACGATAATTGTATACCATGTAATGGTTTTTTTTTTCATTTATGCCGGCATAAAAGATGTTTATTAACATAAATATTAAATCATGAACGGCATTTTAAAAAAATTATAAAGCACTTGCAAATAATGCTATTGTCATAAAAATATTCGATTTGGATATCTTTCTAATAATTTTGCTATTTTTCTTAATAAATAATCAATTAAACATTTCTTGTTAATAACTGTGAACATAGGAAATAAATGTCAGTACTTTTTACATTAATTTGTAGATTCAGGTTGCAGTACAAACGACTTATATTTGAACACAACTATGGAATCAAAAATCAAACATGTGTTTCTCAATTTTGAGTACATTTGGATAGGAGCTATTTTGAGTATGTGACGTATTTAAAATTGAGTACTTTTTACTCAATTTTGAGTATCCATTTTTTTCAGTGTACGGAAAATCGGACAATCCTAGAAATAGCGTTTATTGTCATTGATTATTTTTTACGTAATTTTCAATCTTTGCAGTATACTACACTACTAAACAAAATTGTCATTTATTGAGTCAATCAGAATGTAGCTTGACTTTAATTTCAAGCATGAAAGTATGAAATGGGGAAAAAAAAGGTGGAATTTTTTTTCCATCTATACAATGAGGCCAAACTCGTATAATTTAGACACATTTTCACAGTTATTCATACGATAAAATTTATTATAACTGAACATATGATTGTTATTTTCTTTTTGTAACTTAGAAAGTATTAAAAGAAAAAAAAATAACAATAAATGTATTATATTCATTAAATATTCATTAAAAGAAAATTGGAAACAGTTTGGTAAAAGTATAAATCCATTCAAATGTATCTGTTAACTTATGTGAAGTACAGAGATTAATTTTTCAAAATAAATGTATTATTTTGAATGATTTGCCTGTTTAAGACTTTACTTAAAAAAAAAAAAAAATCTGTATGCTAAATATATGCACGACTAATTGATCTTTACTCCAGAAATACATTTCCAAAAATGCATCACTGAAATGACCCAGAAGTGTTTTACAAACAGAACAAAATACAGTAAAACCTCTTTTATCCGAAACTCTTTTAACCGAAACTCTCTATTAACCGAAATCCATTTTTAAAGCACTTTTTCTTTTTTTCTTTCTTTCTTTTTCTTTTCTTTCTTTTTTTTTTTTTAACTATCGCATTCCTTGTATGCAAAATCCATTTTTAAAGCTTTTTTTTTTTTTTTTTTTTTTTTTTTTTATAAACTATCATATTCCTTGTATGCAAGTACAACTACGAGTATAATATAAATATTTTCAATCCCTTTTCTTAGAGTTCCTTTGAATTTACCTTGATCTCCCGTAAGCTGCGGAGTGAAGTGAAGAAAACGAACAAATTAGCATTTTGGATGTTTTTTAAAAGGTTTGGCATGGCTGGAGTAGCAGAAAGACTGTGATACTCGTGAACTAATAAGTAATATTAAAAAACTTCGTGACAGAGCTTCAAAGCAAAGGCAATCGAAACTGCGACAAACAAATCATTTTTTCAAACAATTGTATGTAACTATATGTAAAAGGAATTTAATTTCAAAATTAAAATTCAGGTAATATATTCTTGTTTCTATTTTGCTATTGCTTTATTTTTATGAAGCACTTGTTAGCATATTAAGAAATATTGCATATACTATTTCTCCTTAATCGTAAAATTGAAGCACTCTCGATTATCCGAAAATTTCGATTTTCCGAAAGATGGTCGGTCCCAATAACTTCGGATAATCGAGGTTCTACTGTATTCTATTACAAAAGAACCTTGTGGAAACTTTCCTTCCATAGTTAAAGACAGGGCCGAAACTAAGGGGGGGAGGGGCAGAGGGGGCATGTACCCCGGGCGCCAGAACGAAGAAGTATACCTTTGGAATGGATCATTTTCTTCTGGTGGACTGATGGCTTCCATTATTATGAAACAGACATTATAAATGAAGTGTTAGGTGAAGATGAAATAGCAGTCGTAAAAAGTTTGAACTCTGATTTTCTGGTCAGAATGGGTGGGGTGGGGGGGGGGGGATGGCCATATGTTTTTAAAAAAGTATTTTTTTTTAAAGTATTATCCTAGTTTTTTTTTTTTTTTTTTTTTTAATATGGCATTCCCCCCCCCCCCCCCATTCTGACCAAAAAGTCAGAGTTCAAAGTTTTTACGACTGCTTTTTCATCTTCACCTAACACTTCATTTATGATGGCTGTTTAGTAATAATGGAAGCCACCAGAAGAAAATAACTCCGTTAAAGCAGAAACTCGGTTAAGCGGGACTCGGATAATCGAGACTCTACTGTATATATCATTTTAAAAATGATTTTTAGACTATTTTTGTTGGTGTTCAGAGGGGGGAGGGGGTCATGACCACCGTGACCTCCCCCTTGGATCCACCATTGTAAATTACGTAGCTCAGTATTACATATTTTAAATTTTAAAATAAGTCGGCTATTAGAAAATGAGTAAAATTCTCTTTTGTACATATACTTTGCGGAAAAGGAGGGGGGGCGCCAAAATCCTTGTTTGCCCCTGGTGCAAAAAAGGCTAGTTTCGGCACTGGTTAAAGAACTTGATTTACAACACTTTCAGATGCTTATAATAAAAACTCTCCTTTGATTTGATAGTAGAGCAATTCAGAATCAAACTCCAAGGATTTGAGTAGACAAAATGTCTAATTATTAAGCTTTCTAGACTCCCCCCCCCCCCACCACCACCCCTGCCAAATAGGCTTCTAATATTTTCTTTACATTTTTGGCATCCTTCCAGAGAATGTCCAAATTTGCTTTTAAAAAGGTGGAATTCCTCTTTTAGGAGGAACTCTTTCATGTCTGTTTACAATTTCATGGGAAAAGCAATGTGAACAAAATAGGCCATCTGTAAAAATAAAAAGCCAAGTGACAATAACCACGAGGACACTCCAAATGGATTGCATTGCCCAAGTGTCGAGCGGAAATGACCCTTCCCACACTAACATCACACGCACCGACGATAACATCCTGGACACGTGGGAGGTCGCCTTCAGATGGGCTGCGATAACCCTTGGTCAAGTATCCGATAACAGAAATCTGCAAGTGTTACTTATTACAAAAATTAAATGGCCCTGTCGACTTTCCCCCTTCCCCGAACGATGTGTGTAGGTATTCAAGTTTTCTGTATAGGAAGAGATATTAAGCTTGGCCTCCTAGAGAGATGTTTTCCGGATGTTATATCCCAACCCATTTATCATTGTTTCTTTTCTTTTTTTTTTGGCCAGGGGCTACTTTTTAAAGAAAAGGATACTGGATACACATCTGCATTATAATAGTTTAGTATAGAGGTATGCTGGTTATTTTACTGTGGGGATAGGACTGTTTAATTGACATGACTGATTTATGACTGACCATGAGAAGTCCCTGGGCAACTCGCCACCAAAATGCAGGGAAGGCGAGTTAAATAAATGACTTTTTAATCAATCTTTTTAATGCTGGATGAATGTTTAATTGCTTACGACTTAATAGGGCAGTGGTAACATTTTTTTAAGGACTTGTATCATTTTTTAAATTTACTCAGCATATTAAAAGTTGTAATTCGATTTAAAAAAAAAAAAAAAAAAAAAAAAAAAAAAACAGAAAAAAAAAAAGCAATTTAACAAATTACAACGATAATTTGGAAAATGATTTTTTCAAAGACTAAAATGTAAGACCAGGGGCGCGGCAGCAGTATCCAGCGCCTGTGTGCAGAATTTCAGTTGGCGCCCTATACCCTCCCCAACCCGAAAATAAATCTTTATATAAAAGAAATCTTTGAGTATCTATAATAGCATAACTGCCATCCTGTTGGAGTTTTATCTCAGATCAAATAGTTTTTTGAATGAGAAAATTATTTACTAAAATGTATCTTGTTTCTATAGGGTTCGTATTTTATTTCATTTATTAAACAAAAGTTCTAGTTCCAAACATTTAATTTACTTGACAAATAAGGAAGATTGACAGCTATGAAAATGAAATTCGAAACACAATAAAGCCTGTGAAAATAAAACCTGTCTGTATCAAAATCCTGCATTAAATGGTAAAATTTCACTATCCCAGACAAAATAATACAATACAATAATAATAGATTGCATCCATACTAATGAAATAAAGTGGTTTATCATCTCTAATTTGCATATCGATATCATGGGCGTACCCAAGGGGGGGGGGTGATGGGGCTACAGCCCCCCCCCCCCCCCGAAATTTTCGAAAGCGATATGAAAAAGTGCTGCTTTTTCGTCTTTCTTTTTTGGAATTTCATTTCTGAATTAATATTCTTTCGGAAACGCATGAAACTGGCACGTGTTCCTATTCAGAAACTATGTAATCGAATAGCGTTTTCCATTTTTTGGTAAAAACAAAATATCTTTCAAAAAATACTGTCAAAGCGGGTAATTTAAACCAAATTTCCGTACGCAACAGTGCTGGGAAGAAGGAAACGTCACGTGACAAAAATCGCTTATACAGTCCTGCCCACTTAATCGGGTCACGGATAATCGAATAACCCGCTTATTCGAATAGAATCCTCCGGAACGTAATTTATTCCTATTGGTTCTATGTTTTCCCCCCGCTTAAACCAAATACCTTTTACTAACGTCCCCGCTTAATCGAATAACAACTGTGTGACCGATGTTTGAAAATAGACGCGGAAAGCACGTTTCAACTGGTATTTCTTTCCCCCTTTTGTCATTTTCGGCTCCTTTACGCTGAAAACAAATTTCCAGTTCTTCCTGCAATGATTCTGACCTGCAGGTGTGTAATGGACATGTCAAATGATCTCCCCACCATCACTTCTTGCTATTAACCAGGCTTTAATGGCAATGCGCCGTTACTTCGAGACTCGAGATTGTAGTTGTGATATTTTGCACTCATTTGAAAAATAACCCGATATTGACTCCTTTAAAAGTCAACTTAAACAAACCACTTGGAACGATTTCTTTTAAGGCAGTATAAGTAACGTAAATTAAAAGTAGCAAAGTTTTGACCCAATTCAAACGAGCTGCATTAAGTGTGATGTAAACCATATATAAATGTATGTGCTGACATTAAATTAATACGTATTTACTTTATATTAGCATTTGTATTTATTTTAGTTTATGTTATTCTGTTAACGATTTATTATGCTGTTAATTAAATATATCGTAGATGGTTATTTTGCCTTTTTATTACTCATTAAATATTACAGTTATGATTTCCCATTTAATCAAATAACCCGCTTAATCGAATATTATTTCTGGAACAGTCACTATTCGTTTAAACGGGGACGACTGCAACTCAATAACTAATGTATTTGTGAAAACTGGAAGGCGCCATTCTGTTCCGAATCTCTTCCACGATCAGCCCTGCTCATTTTATGCCTTTACGTTTAAAAATGAGTCAGCACTGAAAAAAAAAATGAAGAACACAAAAATGAGTAAATCGATATACTCATATCCAATTGAGTATGTTTGGATCAAAAACGTTCCTATGCTTTCTCAATTTCGAAACAACGCATTTTATCAAGCACAAACAAAACAATAATTTTGTACTCTGTAATGATTTATTTCATTCATAGGGCATTAAAGATGTTTCTTAGTGTAAATATTAAATTATGCACAGTATTTTAAAATAATTTAAAGTTCTTACTGCTCTGGTCATAAAAATATTCGATTTGGGTATCTTGATAGTAATTTTGCTTTTTTTTTTTAAATAAATAGTCAATTAAACGATTCTTGTTAAGGCTGTTCTCAACTGCTCTGCTCAACAAGCGCAAAACATTTTGACACGTTTACAATTTCATTTTCTAACGGAAATATATAAAATTGGAAGGTCTGACTATGGAAGCAATTTGGAATCGAACTGTGTTTTCCATTTTTTTATCCATAAATTATCCATTGAGTTAGAAGCGACAAGGACTTTTTCACCCTTTCTTGAGTGGTTATTCTTCTTTTGCGCGGAAATTCGGTTCAAAACGTCCACTTTGACATCCTTTTCTGAAAGATCTATTGCGTTTGCAAAAAAAAAAAAAAAAAAAAAAAAAAAAAACGGAAAAAACAATTCGATGACATAGTTTCTGAACCACAACACCTGCTAGTTTTATACATTTCCGAACAAAAGTAGATTAAAACTTATGTCATAAAGTTGCCCTTTTGGATTTGAAAACTGCCTTAATAATTTTGAGCGTAAAATAAATGTCAGTACATTTTTACTTTCATTTGTAGATTCAGGGGGGGGCGGTGCATAACGATTCCTATTTGATCACAACCATGCACTCATCAGCACACATGTGTTTCTCAATTTTGAGTACATAAGGATCGGAGCTATTTTGAGTAGGTGACGTATTTAAAATTGACTTAGAGGTCTGCACGGGCCGACATTTCCAGGCCCGAGCTGGCTCGTACAAAAAAAAAAATATTGGCCCGGACCGGTAAAAAAGTTAAAAGTTCGGCCCGGCCCGAAAAAAAGTTAAAATCTCGGCCCGAGTAAATTTCTAGAAAACATTGATTTTTACGTCGATTGGGTTAAAAATTTGTCTCGTACGAGGAGTTCGGGCCAAAAATATTTATCTTAACTTTTTTTTTTTTTTTTTTTTTTCATGTTTATAACCTTCATTTTTATAGAACTGCCGCTGGGTGCGATTTTTATTTTTTCAATGAATCTCTATTTCTGGTATGTAAACGTTTCAGTTATCAATAATATTATTAATCCATATTCTACATGTATTGAAGTGTTAAAAATGTGAAAAATGCTACAGTCGTCCCCGTTTAAACGAATACCGACTGTTCCAGAAATAATATTAGATTAAACGAGGTATTTTATTAAACGGGTAATCATAATATTTAATGCGTTATAAAAAGGCAAAATAACCTCCTACGGTATATTTAATTAACAGCATAATAAATCGTTAACAGAATAACATAAACTAAAATAAATACAAATACAGTAGAACCTCGTTAACGCGAACACGCTTAACGTGATTTACTTTTAACATGAACAGTTCCTACTGTCCCCGTCAAAATGAATACGGATTCTAAATGTTTTTTCTCCTTTTAAGATGAACGTGTTTAACGTGAAATTTCGCTTAATATTAACAATTCTCGATGTCCCCATGAGAGATTTTGACGCTTAACGTGAACAAAAATTCCTAGAAAAGTGTGAAAACTTCCTTTTTCCTAGAGAGTAGGACTTTTTTTTTTATACAATTACTTCCAACAGTTTTCTATTAATGGATTAAAAAAAATAATAATAATAGAACTAATAGTTTAATTATTAAAATAGAAATATGTCTGAAACAAAGTTTTCTCCTATTAGACCCTATGTGACATGCACATTTGTCCCTGAATCCTTTACCACTGCATTTAAGCTTATTGTAAATTAACTGTTTATTTCTGGTACAAAATAATGATTAAAAATAAATAATTAAAATTAAAACATTGTATAAAAGCTTCATAATAAAGGTATTATTATTAAAAACTGATTTAATAGCTGACCAAAACAAATATTTATTAAATATAAAAAACACTCATCTTGATGCTTAAATATATCTCGCTTCTTCCTTTGTAAATAGCTAATGAAAAAAAGTGGTTGAATGCATGTTATTGTGTAACACTGGAAAAAACATTTACTGATGAATTTTGACTGTTATATTTTACGAGAAAATCCTATATTTCCGTTAGCTCCTATGTCACGTTAGCCCCCAGTCTCCCCTAATATGTATTTTTCTCAATATTTTTTATCTGGATTTTTTGTTATACTGATAGCATGAACTACGGATAACATGAACAAAAATTTAATTCCCCTTGAGGTTCATGTTAACGAGGTTTGACTGTACTAATATAAAGTAAATGCGTATTAATTTAAAGTCAGTACATCCATTTATAGGGTTTACATCACACTTAAGGGGTCTTGTACCTTTTAAACGCGTCGAAAATTAACAAAAACTTCAAAGCTTGAATTAGTCTATCTTCAAAACCTTTTTATGTATAAACATGAAATTTTGGATTTTGATTAAACAGATTGTGCTTTGTAATATACTACCAACAGAAATTTATTAACCCTTTACAGAATTTGTGTATTGTTGAAATCAAAATAGCTCTTTTTTTTACCCCATAAGTCATTGCGCGTATAATATCTTGAGAAAGTATGTATGGATTGTCATGAAATTTGGTAAATATACTAAAAAAATATGTGTGTTTAAAATGATCTACTTTTAAGTATTTACAATGGTAATATTTTTAGTTATGACTATTTTTATTCATTAAAAATACAAAATTTTTATTTTTTTTTTTACGAAAATATTTTTTTATATAGTTAATGAAATAATTTTAGCCTAAGAATAGATCATTTTAAACACACATATATGTTTAGTATCTTTACCGAATTTCATGCCAATCGATACATACTTTCTCAAGATATCATGCGCGCAACGACTTATGGGGTAAAAAAAGAGCTATTTTGATTTCAACAATACACAAAATCTGTAAAGGGTTAATAAATTTCTAATGGTAGCAAATTACAAAGCACAATCTGTTTAATCAATATCCAAAATTTCACCTTTATACATACAAAGGCTTTGAAGATACGTAGACTAATTCAAACTTTCAAGTTTTTCGTTAATTTTCGACGCGTTTAAAAGATACAAGACCCCTGCAGCTCGTTTGAATTGGGTCAAAACGTTGCTACTTCTAATTGACATTACTTAAAATGTCTTAAAAAATCGTTTAAAGTGGTTTGTTTAATAGTCCAGTCATTTGGTAGAAAATAGGGGAAAGTTTTGGTGTAGTTTTGATACTTGGTGCCTTTATGTTTTTTGAGTCGCTGAACACGAATCTGAAGTTTGCCAACAAAATTTATCGCGGGAAACACGTTTTTTTGGCAAAAAACTGGAAAAAAAAACGGGATTTTCTTTGTTTTTTCAAAATAACTTCAAAATTATGCATTTTACGCAAAAGTCCTCAATACATAAATTAAAGAGTATAAAATTTCCTACAATTTACGTATAAAAAGTTTTTTTCTCTAATCAATGGTTTAGCCGTGACAACGCCGCAAAAATGGGTGTGAAAATAAAAAAATTCTGAAAAAACGGGAATTACGGCAGTGCACGGTGGGTGATTTACCGATTCTAGTTGGCCATAATTATTTTTGGCGTCAATATAGTCGCATCGCCATGAAATTGAAAAATGTTATTGATATTCACTATTGAATGTTAGGTATAGTAAAATGTTGCGTGTAGCAGTCATAATTTCGTTACAGGGACATTCAAAAGTATTTCATTACATTACGGCTTATGGGGTAAAATCGTTTGTTTTATTTTCAGTAATGTTTCATAATTTCAAATACTTTGAAATTTATATACATATCTATGAAGTGCACTACAAGATGATTTGTTATAGAATATGGTATGGGTAGTATTTATCGATCGTTTACAGGGACACTAAAAATAATTATGTTACATTACGGTCTATGGAGAAAAAATTTTTGTGGTGTATTTTGTTCATGTTACACCTTTTCAAAAGTATTTAAATTGATATATATCTCCGAGGTGCTCTATAAGATGCTTACTATTGAATATGATGTGCCATTGATCTTTCATATACAGGGGCACACAAAATAAATCAGTTATATTTTTCTCTGTATGAACAATAATTGATGGAAGTGGATTTTCAGTTGTGGGACACTTTTTAAAATTTAAAAATTGCATACTATTTAGCGTATATAAGTTCTATAAATCATATATAGGGCTGTACAAGACATCTATATACCCGCTTATTGTCGGAAATTGCTAACGAGGAATTTTCAACTGTGCTATGCGTTCACTAACAGTTCTAAATTTTAGCATATTGTGAATTATATGATAAATCTATAGTTCATATACAGGGATGTACAAAATTTTCAGCTATTTTTTCGAATTTGGGTGAAATTGTGTTTTCAAACGTGTTATATGTTTTACAAATTATTACTTAGACATCGTTTTTCACGTTATTAAACTATGAAGTTTTATTATAGTAGCCCGAATGCGTTCAAAAATGTTCCATAATCTGATTTACGCATGATTTTACGTTCTTCTTGATAATTTTAATGATACTTTCTTAACGGTATGGAAGCTAAAGTGATAAAACTATTTTTGTATTATTATAACAAATTCTAAAATTTCTTTTTCTAAAATTTAAGGTACGGGACAAACATTCGACAGCATTAATGAAAACTGCTGTGTTGCATATTCATATTTATTTCTGCACAAACCTTACAGGAAACCTAACAGGAACTTTATGTAAAGATAGGGAATCATAAGATATCATGATTAATATATCATGAGAAAATGCCTACATTATGTTTTGCATTGTATCAAATCTGAATTTGGAGAATTTGTCTGGATCAATTTTGTAACCACTCAGAATTTGCAGCCAAGTAATATATTTTAAATGATTTTGTCCCGATATATCTACATACAACTGGCAATTTTTGTCCAAATTTGGTCATAAATTTAAACATTTCGCTCTTGCAAAACTTCATGTGCTCTTCATTGTAATTTTCCTCTATAAACAAAATATTTTGACCCAAATTCACATTTTCGTTACATTTTAAATCTTGTTGTCGTTGCATAATGGTGCAAAAGTTTATTTATGTGACTAACTTAAATTCTGCTGTCTTTGATTTAAAAAAAAAAAAAAAAAATGGTACTTGAACTAAAATGTCAAGAAAAAGTCATGCCAAAAGGTATCAAATATTTTTTATTAAAAAGACATTTATTTTATACTGTTGGTAGTAATAAAAACACCCACTAATTCTATACGTCTATTTTCTATGCTGTAGATGTCGGTGAAAAGCAGGGACCCTCAAGTGAAAGAAAACGGAAATATTTTTTTTTTTTTTTTAAATAACTGTACTTACTAATGTACATGTTTATTTATAATTAAATAATGAGTCATAATGAGTCGTCCTATTTATTGTCAGCAACTTCATTGTAAAATGTAGTAATTAATATAATCTTTAGTATAATTTATAGTCAATGCTTGTGTAAAATGGTCAGTTTTCATGTTAAATCTACGTACAGCGGCGTAATTCCCGTTTTCTCTGAATTTTTTGATTTTCACTCCCATTTTTGTGGCGTTGTCACGGCTAAACCATTGATCAGAGAAAAAAACTTTTAATACATAAAATGTAGGAAATTTTATCCTCTTTAATTTATGCATTGAGGACTTTTACGTAAAATGTATAATTTTGAAGTTATTTCGAAAAAAACAAAGAAAATCCCGTTTTTTTTTCCCAAAAAACGTGTTTCCCGGGATAAATTTTGTTGGCAAACTTCAGATTCGTGTTCAGCGACCCACAAAACATAAAGGTACCAAATATCAAAACTACACCAAAACTTTCCCCTATTTGTCTTTTTTGAGCACCTAATGCCTGGACTATAAGGGGAATGTTAAAGAAGTAGGCGCAGCGAGGAGGGGGTTTTCGGGGTTTAACCAGAGCCAAGACAAAAATAATACAGAGATTTCCGTTTTTTTTATGATCAAATAATTTAAAACAAAACTAAAGTTACAATTATATTTATTTTGTTCGAAATTCGCTGCTTTATCGAATCAAATCCTGCTTAAAAGTTTGATTCGTTTAAACGGCGGTAATATTTTATTTTAAAAATGGGGAAAACACATGGTAACAGGTATCGGCTTTTAACGAAAACAAGGTCCCAAGGTCACTCATTTCGAGTACAGCATTCCTTCGTGCTATTGGAAATCAGCCATAGGCTAAAAGGAATGGCCATTTCCTGTCCCTGTGAATGCCGCCCTGGGCGTCTATTCTGGTGTAATCGAGTAAATACCGGGAATCGGGATCGGGATCGCCGTCTCATAGCGACCACTGGGCGAAGAGCTATTCTGGTCTCCCCTCGTTATACGACAGTGGAGGATGAAACGCAGAATGTCCCCTGCGTGCGATCGGACACAGTTGTAGCCAATCAGATGAAAGCGCTCACGTGTTTTTATATGTTTGGGAGAGGGAAACAGCTGTCTTGCTTTGTCAAGTGTTATTGTTATTTACGTGAAAGGAAAAGAATGTTTGGGTTATCTATATAAAAGAAAAACGAGTTGAAGGAATGAATGCCATTGTTTTACATCAGCGTGATCGTGCCTGTAACCTGTTTAAAATTTCCTGACCTAAGAAAAAATGTCCATTTGTATTTTAATTATGCATAAAATACTATTTGTTATTATTATTGAATCAATTTTTTGAAAGAAACTTTGTTCTATTTTAATATCAGAAAATGATTAGTAAATGTTATGGTGAAATAGACAGATTTTTTTTCAGACTTCAAAATATTTTTGAAAAATAAAGGGGGGGGGGGGGGTGTTGTAGGTTCTACCAAGCTCTACATATATATTTGAAGCCTAATATATAATGGATTTTAAAAAAATAATAAACATTATATAGCTTTTTATTTATTTGCATCTTTAGACCACTTTTATTTTAAATTAATTATATTTATCACACCAGTACTGAAAACACATATATAAATTAGGCCGAATATTTAAATATACTTTAGTTTCACCTTTATTAAAAAAAAAATCTAGGTTTGCTTATAATTGTTCTTAATCTCAAATCTGCAATAAACTTAAAGAATATATGCATATATAATAAGTATATTAATTTAGCTTTGTACTTAAATGTCTCCTACCTTCCTTTTTAAATTAATTTATAAATTCACCACGATTTAATTATTTTCGTGACAGTAAAAATATTCTAAGGAAAGTCTCTCAAATTTTATTTTCCCTTAATTTTATTTATTAATATTTTAAATACTTACAGAGATCATCAATGAGTTTAATTACTTATTTAAAAAAAAAGAAAAAAAAAAACTAAATATGCTAATGAAAAATTATTGTTGTATCTTTATCAATTCACTGAAAATCTTGATTCTTTGTGAAAAATATAATTAGAATCAATTAAATCATTAAATGTAAAAACAAATAATAAAATGTTTTTTAAATTATTATTATTATTATCATTATTGTGAAACGGATCTAAAATATGTTTTCTCCGCTCAACAACGCAAAATTTTGGAACACAAACACAAGGGCTGATTAAAAAACCCTTCCAACTGGGCCGTGGCACTGAACCTCTTTGATTTTAGGGGGTGCCAAACTTGGTGAACGAATTTTACAGAGATAATATTTAAAATCTAATTCGATCTTGTACAAATTATACTGCATATTTTTTGCTATTGGAGTAGGGAAAGATTAAACACAAGTAATATATTTATCTAAATATGTATTTATATATCCATATCTCTATTTTAAGACATAGAACACGTTTAATTTTTGTGACAGCATAGGAAGGGGCATTGAATGAATACCAGGCCTTCATCCTCTCCTCTTTTGTTTCACCAGGCCCTGTACATACACAGACTAATTTTAAAACATAAAAGCATGAAATTAGCAGATATGACAATTGAAGTGATTAGGAGTTGAAAAGCGCCTTTATGTATTTTTATTTTTGAAGTATATAAACGTATTATCTTGAGTTATAAGCAAATGTTATCTTTTGACGACCTTTATCGGGAGTCACTTTCATAATTTCGGTTCAAAATGCCTACTTTGACCGCATTTTCTGAAGAATCCTTTACCTTTATCGAAAAATGGTATATGCTATTCGAGTTTGCAGTTTCTGAATAACAACATCAACCAATTTTCTGTGTTTTCGAATAAAAATTATTCCAGGAATGTGTCAGAAAATAGGGAGTTTTAATTTGAGAACAGCTTTAATATTATGCAGAAAAAAATGTGAACTGTCTTGGCTTTTTGCCGAAACTTTTGGTTTGTTTAAAAGGCCGAAATAAAAGCTTTTATTTCAGAAATTTTTCCATGTTTAAACTTTAAACCTTTCCATGTAAAATGAAAGTATTTTTTTCGGTCTGAATTAAATTTGTAAGTAAATTAGTTGACATTTTTTGCAAGAAAAAAAGAATACACAGATTTCCGAGTCAAAGAACTTTTAAAGAATCTGTAAAAGAGCTTTAAATAAGAAAATAGTATTTTGTAATTAACAGGGCTCGGTGATATATATATATATATATATATATATATATATATATATATATATATATATATATATATATATATCAGTGAGTATATATATTTATATGGGTATATTTAGAAATCGAATAGCTTATCCTTGAGATATACCATGATATATATCTGATATTTCTTTCAAAATGTCAAGACGTTTGATACTTTCGATATTTTATATTTTATTTCAAAATTTTATATTTTCAGTGAAAACAAGTGTAAATGAATTTTTCGACTGTTATTAACGGTGTCGTTCTGTAGATATAGAACTTTTGCTCTGATAGTGACTTTTGCCCCCCCACCCCACCCTTTCTCTAAAAAGAAATTTTACGTTTGAAGCTGAATTTTTAGATGACAATAATTACGTCAGACAATATTTCTTACGACACTCATTGAGAGATAAACCATCTAATTTAGATAAGTTATTTACATCTTCATTTAAAATGATCTTTTCTAATTTTGGTTTACCTTAATTTAAAATGCACAACACATTATGAGATTGAAAAAGCAACAAAATTACAATTATGTTCATTATTTTTTTTAATTAAAACAAATTATTTTGTATTTCAAATTGTGTTTTATACAACAAAATTTTCTTAATACTAAATCTTACAGCTTTTTTTTTTTTTTTTTTTTTTTTTTTTTTTTTTTTTTTTTTTAACAAATTGGGTCTGTTTTCAATTAGCTGATCTACTATTTTGTTACTTAAGAGAAGCAAAAAAGAAAAAAACACACATTTAGACTAATATTTTATTAAGTTATCATGCTAACTGCAATATATTTTAATTTCTTATTTATATTAAGTCTGAAAATATTTATAATTATCAATAAGTTGACTATTTTGAAAATATCTGATAAATATAAAAAAAACATTGGATATTCTTTATATGTTTGAAGAAATCATGATATTTACGACCCCTGGTAATTGAAAAACTATGCCCTCTTTCTATTTTTTAATATTAAACAAGCGCCCAAACCCGCCCAAACCCTCCAAACAGAGCAAAAATTCTTTCCGAACCCTACCCACTGCGATCTCGACCACCTGGTAGCAGTCGGAAAAAAAGCAACCCACTCCGACCGGCGAAATTTCGACTCTACTACACCAGAATAGCAAATAATCGCCAAGGCGGCTCTTCCCGACCGGTTTCAGCATTCCTACCACACCAGAATAGATCCCCTGGGTTCTTCAAAACTGTACCATTGGGAGTCTTAATTAATTGCATCTGTTTCTTGCTCTTTTTTTGGAAACCGGACTGGACCGTCGAATTCCAGGAAAAATACAAAATGCATGCTTTGAAGAGTAGACTCCACACATGTTCTGTTATCAGTTGCCGTTGTGCTAAGGTATTAGTTTGATATTAAATCTTCTTCAGAGAAGAAAATTATAAAAAAGATGGTAAGAAAACATTTTTTTAAGTCTTTGACTTCCTCCAAGCTTTCATTAATTCAGATATGTTCGGAAAGTATATAATTCTTTTATATTTATGTTTCTGGAAAGATATAAACGCGCATGCTTTACAAGGGCGCCCATATGGGGGAAGGGGGGGGGAGGAGGGCCTTGACCCCCCCCCCCAGGATTTTTTATAATTCAGTTGCAAGATATGAAAATTTTAACTTTATCTTGTAAAGACAAAGCAGAATAAAACCTGCATCCACAAGATCAGAAGGCACCTGAACAATTTTGCGTTTTAGATGGGTTTCCGTCTTAGCAGGTATAATTGTTGGGAATTCATTTTGTCATACCATGATTTTTTTTTTCCTTTTAAAGCTGGATTCTGTTTTAGACAGGTTCTGTTTTCATGAGTTTTAATTAGTGCTTTCGAATAGGCTGCTTCTTACAAAAAGAAAAAACACAAGATAGGAAACAAATTCCATTTTAGACAATTTTTATCTTAGCAGGTGTTACTGTGTGGTTTTTTTTCCCCCTACAAGACAATAACAGTTTTCTGCATAAGCTAGGATTTCGTTGTAGACAGGATCCATTTTCACAAGTAAAATTGATTCTGCGTAAACAAAACGCTGAGAAATTAGAGACAGATTTAACAATAATCGGTCATCAATCCGAAAATTCAAACATAAAAAATTTCACGGAACAATATCGCAAATTTTGACAAATGGTCGCCGAAAAAAATCCATTTCGTCAATAGTTTTCAGAAAAAATCACCAATTTCGTCAAAGGATCGCGGAAAAGGTAGGAATTTTGTCAAAAGATCGCGAAAAAAGCAAATTTCGTCAAAAGATTGAAGAAAAAAAAAACGAATTTCATTCAATAATTCATTCAATAATCACGGGAAAAACGCAAAATTAGTCAAAGAATCTCAAATTTCGTCAAAGGATCACAAAAGACGCGAATTTCGTTCAACAATCACGAAAAAACTAGGATTTAGTTAAAGAATAGTAGGAAAATGCAAATTTCGTCAAAGAATCATGGAAAAAAACGCAAATTTCGTCACACAATGATGGAAAAAACACAAATTTCGTCAAAGAATCGCGAAAAAACACAAATTTCGTCAAAGAATCGCGAAAAAACACAAATTTCTTCATAGGTTCGCGATAAAGAACTCAAATTTCTTCAAAAGATCTCAGGAAAACACTCAAATTTCGTTCAAAGATCACGGAAAAACGCAAATTTCGTGAAAAAAAATCGCAAATTCCGTTCAATAATCAAAAGAAAAACGCGAATTTCGTCAAAGAATCGCGAAAAAAACGCAAATTTCGTTCAAGGATCGCGGAAAAACGTGAATTTCGTCAAAGAATCGTGGAAAAAATGCAAATTTAATCAAAGGATCGCGAAAAATGCAAAATTCGTCAAAAGATCGCGAAAAACGTAAAGTACCTTAAATATTTACTAACATGTATGGTAGCTTTGGAGGAAGTTAAGATTTTTCTCACCCCCCCCCCCTCCCTAAAAATAATCATATGGGCGCTCTTGATGCTTTACAGTTCGGGTATATTGTCCTTTTGTTAATGCTGTTCTCAAATCCAAAGGGACCTTCAGACACTTTTTTTAATTAATTATTCAGAAGCGCATGAAATAGGTAGGTTTTGTCATTCAAAAACTAATGTAACTGAAAGACGTTTTCCATTCTTTCATAAACGCAAAAGATCTTTTAGAAGATATTGTCACAGTGGATGTTTTGTACCGAATTTACGACATGATTGCGACAAAAAGAAGAAAAAAACCTGTCGTAACGCGATCAAAATCGCTTATAACTCAATAACTAATTCACTGGCGCAGTGAAGGGGGGGGGGGGATTCAGGGTTGAAATCTCTGCCAGACCTACAAAAATTACTATAATTGCCGCTTATATGAATCACTAGTTAATTCATATAAGCGGCAGTCAAAATTAATATTAACATTTTTTGGCTTATTTGGAATCTGCGACTTTGCTGAATGAAATTAAATTCAACAAAGTGATCCAATTAAACGGCGAATATTGTATTTAAAACTGTGAAAGCGTATATTGCATGCATTGGTTAAGTGAGAACTAGTCTGTCATATACGCTCGAAATTCTCCAAACATCTCGGGTGTGTAATCCTTCGTTTAATTTATCACTAGTTTTCTTCACAACACTAAATTATAGTTTATTTATAAGAATACACAAAAACATGGAAGACAAAACATTTGACGATACATTATATACAAATAATTATAATTTTTCACATTGCTGCACAACACCTTCACATTTCACTCCATAACAACACTTCTCTATATTGCTAAATTATTTCACAAAAACAAATTATAATACTTCGGTTTTTAGAAATCACAAAAAACAAGCCGGCAAACATCCACGGCTACCTCTACCTTTCCTCCTTCCACACTCTGAAAAAAAAAATCTCCCCCCTTCCTCTACGGGCGCTGACGCATCACGTGACATACGTGCCAAAAGAATCGAAAGAGAAATTATTTAGACGTCTCCAGACATCACATAGTCATTTGTTTTTCGAGATGTCTTATGCTAAGAGAATGATCAATTTCCTGCCATAGAGACGCTTTGAGTTTAAGTATTGTGCAGTGTACAGTTTTTTAATTGTATTTCTGTCTTTGCTCCGTTCGAAACAATAATGGACTATCGACTTCCAGACAAAAACATAAAACATACGCTTTATAGGTCTCTTTAAGTTTCAAACTTCTTGTTAGAAGTCCGTACAGGCCGAAATTTCAGCAACCGAGCGCGAACCGATCCGTAGAAAAGAATTTCGACCCGGTATAAAAGGCGAAAATTTCGGCCCGAGCCCGGTCCGGCCCGTTTTTCCATTTTTTCCACAAAAAAATTATTGGCAAGGTATAAAATCTAAAATTTCGGCCTGGCTCATACAAAAACTTAATAAGCCCTACCCTGCCCGACTGAATTTCTACAAAATAGAGATTGTTACGCCATTACGGTTAAAAATTGTCTTGTAAGAGGAGTTCTGAGAAAAAAATACTTTTTTTAGCTTTTTTCATGTGTGTATTCTCCATTTAAAAAAAAAAAAATGACTTGGGCTATGATATTTATTTTGTTATCTTGAAATTCACAGCAAATTTTCTGAAAAATTACATCTGGGGTGAGAAACTCCCTCCCGGCATTAACTATGTGTTTTTTCCGCGGCCCTTTCACGAAATTCGTGTTTTTTCCACGTTCCTTTGACGAAATTTGCGTTTTTCTGCGATCCTTTGACGAAATTTGAGGGGTTTTTTCGCGATCATTTCATGAAATTTGCGCTTTTTTTCTGCGATCCATTGACGGAATTTGCTTTTTTTCGCAATCCTTTGACGAAATTTGCGTTTTTTCCTAGATCCATTGACGAAATTTGCGTTTTTTCTGCTATGTTTTGACGAAATTTGTGTTTTTTCGCGATCTTTAGAGGAAATTTGCGTTTTTATGCGATCTTTAGACGAAATTTGCGTTTTTACGCGATCTTTAGACGAAATTTACGTTTTCCCCTGTCCTTTGCCGCAATTTGCGTTTTCTCGATCTTTTGGTGGAATTTGTGTTTCTCGCGGTCTTTTGACGAAATTTGCGTTTTTTCACGATCTTTAGACGAAATTAGTGTTTTTTCGCGATCATTTGGCGAAATTTTTCTTTTTTTTCGCGATCCTTTGACGAAATTCGCGTTTTCTCCATGGTACTTTGGCGATCTTTTTCTGCGAACGAATGAGGAAATTGATTTTTTACGGTGACCATTTGTCGAAATACACGATATTTTTATGTCAGAGTTTTCGGAATGATGATCTTTTTTTTTTTAATTTTTCTGAAAATTCAGAACAGAATCACCCCTGGCTATGTCGTAAAAATTTCTAACAAGGAGAGGGCTAACCTTGTTAATCACAGATTTTGATTATTTTAATATATGTTGTAGGGTAGAGACCCCTTAGTGTCAGGTTCAACGGATTTTATCCAACGCTCTTTAGTTCTTGAGAAACCGGGGGGGTCTAATAATAGTACACAACTTAAGTACTTACATTGCAACCGCCATGATAAGTTGGTGGTAGCTCAGTTGGTACGGCGACCGCTGGCTGATCTGCGTGGCCCGGGTTCGGTACCCAAACGCACTACATTTGTTTTTCTCATTTTTTGTTCTATAAATATACTTGTAATTATAATTTAATAATTTCAATTACAAATTTTAATATCATACATTAATTATAATGTGAACAAACTTAAATTTATAATTTTTTATTTTTAAACTATTATTTCTCACCCTTTAAAGAGGTTTAAAAAGAAATTGGATCCATTATTGAATGATAAAAATTCCAAAATCGTGACAAAATCTGTTGTGGTGCCATCTAGTTATGATAAAATAAAAGAATATTAAAATAAAATAAAAATAAAAGCAGAAAGAAGATAAAGGTGAAAGCAAAATAATTGAAAGCTCAAGCATACGTATTACAAATTTAAAAATCTTTAATATTCAAAAAATCGGTTGTAATTTAATTCTGATGCTAATTTTTAATATAATTATGCTTGTTATTTTAAAAACAGAATAATAGTATTATCGCATTGACTTCCTTTATTAAAGAAATGCGTAAATGATGTTTCTTTAAAATCATGAATTGACACAAATGCTCAATATCATTGCATCAATAAAGAATATATGAAATCCATTTTAAAAGTGATTTTTAAAAAATTAACAGTTTATGATTTTTTATACAACTATTTAGTTAAAAGTCAATAATTAAATAGGTTAAAATTATAATTGATATACAATATTATAAATTTTAATTGACAATGAGATTATTAATTATGCTTACAAGTATATTTATAAAACAAAAAAATGAGAAAAACAAATGTAGCGCTTTCAGGTATTGAACCCAGGCCCGTGGATCAGCCGGCAGACGCCATACCAACTGAGCTACGACCAACCTATCATTGCGGCTGCAAAGTAAGTATTTAAGTTGTGTACTATTATTAGACCCCCTGGTTTCTCATGAACTATGGAGCGTTGGATAAAATCCGTTGAACCTCACACTAAGGGCAGGGCCTGTTTACGGAATAGGCCCGTGAAGCCCGTGCTTACCCAATGAAATACAAAAGGGCCCCAATTTTACTTTTTAAAACTAACTTTTAGAAAAAAGAAACTCAATCACTGTAAAAAATACATTTTTTTTCCCTTACTATATGGCAATTTGTAAATCACAAAAAAATATTTTGAAGTTCACATACTCTCAACTATAGTTTCATATTTGTCATTTACAAAATAAATTGGTTATTTACAACTAAAAATATAATAAAATACGTTTATATAGGTAGTTTTAGTTTAATATTAAAAATGTTATTTACTCTAAACTTTGATGGTAAAATTTCAAATTATATAAGCATACGAAAAAGAGATTTAGTAAATAAAAAAGCAAATTGCAGAGTAATAGGGGGCCCCCTGTGTGACGTTGGGCTTCCCCTATTCCTAAGTGTTAAGCGGGCCCTGACTAAGGGGTCTCTATCCTACAACATATATTAAAATAATCAAAATCTGTGATTAACAAGGTTGCCCCTCTCCTTGTAAGACGGAATCGCATAGGAGAGCAGAAATGTTCATTATAGACAAGTTCCCTTCTTAGCAGGTACACCGTCTGTTGTAAATGTATTATATTTTTTTCACACGTATTATTATATTCATTTTGTATGGATCAACACATTTTTTCTGTTTAAGACAGGATTTCGTCACATGCTGGTTCTTTTTCAAATTCTTTTCAATATTTATTTTTATTGCTTCTTTATTGGTTCTTTTTCAATATTTATTTTTATTGCCAAGAAATTGTTATCGTCTATAATATTTATTGCCTAGAAAATGACAATTCTTTAAAAATAATAAATTGAAAATTTTAATTGTAGAACAACAGAAATTTAAAAAACAATTACAAGACTTACCCTATACTACGTATCATGGGTAAGTAAAATATATGCAAGTTTTGAAAAAGTTGTTGGGCCGGGCGAAATTTTACTAATTTTTGCACACATATATAATAATGTCAGCTATATTCTAAAATTCAGCACTGTTTGGACACGGATGATGATAAACTTCACCAATTCTCGTGATATTGTTACATCTGACACAATGCAAGGTATGTCTATTGAAAATTTTGCTAAAATTGTTTAATTAATTTTTAAGTTAGGAACAAGAATTCGGGATTGTCTTGGAGTGAAATCCCGTGTGTATTTTTGACTGAACAATGGGTTCCTGATTTTCCGTACAAAAATTGTTTGCGCTTCCATTTCTTAAAGTTTTCCTCATCATTTTTTAAACACTTTATATAAATCTAACATAGTAGTAGTATAGTTATTTCATTGGTGTATTTTATGTTTTGCAACTGTCATATTGTAAACGCTGTTTAAATGAATCACAACCAACGTAACAAGTGATTCTACTAACCGAGAAAAAAAGCATCATGATTTCATTCATTAACTAGGCTGATTCAATTAACCGGTGATTCAAGTAACCGGCGATCACCATTATCAACATCTCAAAACCCCCCTAGAGCGGATTTCTGGCTGCGCCACCAGTACACTGTATTCCATTCCCATTGCAATTTTTTTGCATTATTAAGCATATTGCTTCTTTTGTCCCTTGGTATCTTCGGAAAAGGGAACCCCTCCCAGCTCGCATTTGTTCGTACAGTGTGTGCATATACACACGCAATAATTTCTATGTGTACTTCTATGTATAACTTTGTACCAATTTTGTGGAAAATAAAATTTTAAAAAAGTTAAAAAAATAATTTTTAAACGGGTCATTTGTAATATGCTAAAATGTGCTCCACTACAATTGCCAGTCCTAAGCCTGGAAAAAGTGTGAAGGGAAGTTGCCTGAAAAACACCGCCATAGCTGTTTTTTAAAGTTGTCCAATTATCCGGATTTTTCATTAGCCGGATCGGCATCGGCCCCGATTGGTCCGGATTATCAGCGGTCTACTCTATTGAACATTGATTATATATATGCATGTTTGAACCGCTGATTAATCACGATTTTACGATGTGTTTGCAAGACAGAAAATACACAATAGCAACATTAATGACTTACTTAGAGTCTTAGACGTTTCAACATTCAAATAAGGATTCATTAAAAAAATCATATTGTTTAGAATAAAAGAAAAACGGGAAGGTTAAAAACATGATGATAACTTTTGAGGGTATATTATAAAAAGTAGATTTGCGAAAATATTTCTGTTATTCCTTAAGTCTTTTCTCAAATCCAAAGAAGCTACTTTCTGACACATTTCTAAATTCATTTCTTTTCGAAAACGTCAATATATTTTTGAGAAAATACTGTTCAAGTTAGCGTTTTGAATCGAATATCCGGAGACGATAGCACGGAAAAGGAGAAAAACCTGCAGTCACGTGACAAGAATCTCTTATATCTATATCTATCTATCTATCTATATATATATATCTATATGTATATTCTATAAGTAATTTATTTATTAAAAATGGGAAACGCTATTCAATTCCAAATCCCGTCAATAGACAGGCTTGTCAATTTTATGCCTTTACAGTTAAAAATGTGTCAGAAAGTTTTTCGTTTTAGAGCAGTGAATTTGAGAACCCACCTTCAAGTATATTTCCAAAAATTCCGTTAATAGAAGTTCATTATCGCTATTAATATTTTTACAAAACAATTGCCTGCCCTAAACATCCTGAGAACAATTAAATCTATTTCTGGCTGTGTTGAAAAAAAAAAAAAAAAAAAAAAAATGCAAGCCTGATCTCGGTCCAGCACGAGTCTGCTGGAAGAATTAAACCCGGGCTCAAACGCCATGTAACTGTCCAATGCCGATATCTACGCTGGAAAATGTTATATTTCGATATTGATGCTGGCAAACTAGTATCGGCTCGTAACGCACATTTATACTTATTCTCGTGAAACTCATATTCATTGAAAATGATTCATATTTTCTCGTCTGCGTTTAAATATTTATATCGGGCCGACAGACCCGCTTAATTTCTTTTATTGGCCTGGTCCAGCCCGGCAGGAACGTTCAAATTTTGACGGCCCGGCCCGTTTGAAACTTCGCCTTCATTTCGCCGTCCCGGCCTAGTACAGGCTTCTAGCCAAGACCGGGATCGTGCAGACCTCTACTGTAGGATACAGTTCTTTTCACATATTTTTACTTAAATTGAAGACATTACATAGATTTAAATATCATATTCTGTTCAATTTTTTAATATATAGAAAAAATAACGAAAATTTGAGATTTTGCAAATGTTTTTGCGTTATGCATAGATGCCAACAACACTTATCCGGAGTCTGTTACAAGACGAAAATATTTTCAACAAGAAATTTGATTTAATAAAAAATTTCAAACTGAAATCTAAAATGTACCTTATCGAAAAAAGACACAATTCCTTATATATTTTTTCCAGTTTAAAACATGCTTGTTTTGGATCAGACTCCGGAATAATTAAGAGATGTTGGCATCTATGGTATGTGTTCTATATTTATTAATTTGAATAATTCATAAACTTACTATTATCATTTAAAAAATATTTTAATATTTTAATTCCACACGTTTAATATTTATAATTAATAGCTATTTGTAATTTATTTAATTTTATTAATATTTTAGTTTCTGCTGAATTATTAGGTCATTTTAAAATCACGGTTGTTTGTATACGATTTAATTTAGTGATGACATTGTTTTTCTTTAAAACGAGCGTTACCTAACCTTATTTTATTAATAATAGGATTTAAAAAATTAACCATTTAACAATTCGCAATAATAATTAAATTTAAAATCCTGCATATGATTATATCATTTTAAATATGAATCAATTATTACAAATATATATTAAATACATATTTTTTAAACATACCTGGACTTAATAATAAAAAAAGAGATTGTAATTTTAATATTATATACAATACTTTTTTTTTTTCAAAGAAAACAACTTAGATTTAATTCATTTAAATAGCGATAACATGGATTTTTTTTTTTTTTTTTTTTTTTTTTTTTTTTGCATACGTTTTACATATGTTTCATGAAATTTGTTCAATCTCATTTAGAAGAAAAAAAAAAAAAAAAAAAGCACAAGAGCATGAACGCCCTTTTCGAACAGTTTTCATTAAATGTAGGCGACTATTTATTATTATACGTTTCCCTCATTTCTAAAGATCTTAAAAAATATTCTTCTTTCACTCAATAACGAAAATTTTTTTGATGCAGTTAAGAAGTAATTTTCTTTCCCTTTGCCTAAAATTTTCAGCTTCTCACATTCATGCGCCAAAGAATTGAATACTGTTTCCCATTTTCTTATAAATGCCATGATAATAAATAACATGATTTATAGTCATTGGCTACTCGATAACTAGCATTTCGTCGTTAAATGCCAAGAAAATCAGCCTACAAAGTCAAATTTGCCGTCATTTTTTGACAGATTTTTTTAAATTTTCTGTATAGTTTGAATACTTGCAAATATCTTTATAAATAAAAGATATTCGCGAACATGTCAGAAAGTAGCTGATTTAGATTGGAAAACAGCCTTATAAAACACAGAACACAGTTTAATTCTTTGAGCTTAAATAATCATATCTGCAAATTTTATGCCTATCATTAAAATTATTTCGAAAATGGGTCAGAAAGTAGCGCATTTAAATAGATTTAAATGAAGCAGATTCAGCCAGGTGGGGAGGCCTACCAATTAGTTTGAGCTCAACTAGCTCCACCCATTTAAATGAAGCATACGCCAAATAGTTGAAGACATTTTTGTCATAATCTTATAATAAACTTAACCTTAATCTTGCTTTTTCACTTAAGGCACTCACGAACTAATTAATGCTAATCCTATGGGGAGGGATTTTTCTAATGTCTCGTTTGCATTACGACATTTTTTAATAATTTTTTTTTGCATTGGATAGCCGAGGTCCGTCTCTACATCGCACCTTTTTTACTTTCTCGAATTTGGTTGGAGATATTTTTTAGAATGACACTTTCATTTTCAGAACCGGTTTTGAAAGTGAAAGTAATTTTATAAAAAATACCTGCGACCGAAATCGAAAAAGTAAGAAAGGTGCGCTGTAGAGACGGATCTCGGCTATCCAATGCAAAAAGAAAAAATAAATTACTTAAAAATGTCAAAATGGGAGCGAGATATTAGAAAAATCCCTTCCCATTGGATTAGCATTAGGGACAAAAGCCTTAATGTTTTTTATTCTTATATGACAAATAGGGGGAAAAAAATGTTTAGCAAATTCATGGAACACAAGAAAAAAAAAAAAAAAATTAGACGAAAGTTCAAAAAGCAAACATTTTACTCGTTTTCTGATGGGTCTATACAGTAATCAGTATTTCCTTTACTTTCAACAGAGATGGATTCTTCTGATGCCACTATGACAAAGAAGTAATAGGAACTACAAAAAATAAAAATTAATAACTCAGAAACAAATTGAGATACAGCTTTCAAACAAATTGCATTTAAAAGTACATTTTTTTCTCTATAGGACGATGTAAAAAGTAATATTATGGGATGTTTAGAAGCTTAAAAATGAAATTTCATTTAAAATGGGTCGTCAGATTTCCAAGAAATCTGACGATGGAAAAGCCTTTTCCCCAACAGCCAATGAAATGCTTGGATAATACATAAGTTTTAGGTGGATAATACGTAATTTTCTGGAAATCTGACAAGTCGCCGGCGATTTTTGTCGCTTACAATTTTTGTGTGTAATAACACTATTAATGTTTAATTCATGGCGTACGTAATGTATGATCAACTCCGTGCGATTTTTTATGTCTTAAATTTTAGTCTTTGAAAAAATAATTTTCCAAATGGTCGTTGTAATTTGTTAAATTGCTTTGTGTGTGTGTGTGTGTGTTTTTAATTCAGTTTTTAGCATTTGTTTTGTTCGCGCTCCTTGATGATTTTTTGACATAAGGGAAAGGAATTATGTTTTAAACTTTCAGCCTAATATAAAATATTATTCTCTGTGATTTTTAATGCTGCTTTCAATGCATTTTTTAGCTACTTTTAGCATTTGTTCGCATTTCACGCGATTTTTTGACATTCTGAAAAAGAATTCGGTTTCGAATTTTTAGCCTTATAAAGTCTGTTTTGTCCTCCACGATTTTTGAATTTTTACTAATTTATTTAGAATTACTAAATTTCAGTGCTATTTTCAATGCGGTATTTAGAAGTTTATCGCGCTCCACAGTGATTTTTAAAAAGATTTCTTAATGGAATTTTTGTTTTAAAGTTTTAGCCTAATATAGTAAATTTTGTCCTGTGTGATTTTTGATTTTTTAGCATTTTTTTTGCGTTCCGTAGTGATATTTGACATTCTTAAGAAGAATTTGATTTCAAGCTTTTAGCCTAATATACTAATTATTCTTCGCGCTTTTTGAATATTTAGCGATTTTTAATAAAATTTATTGCATCTTTTTTTTCTTTTCTTGTGTATTTTTTTTTTCTTTTGACATTTGAAAACGAATTTGGTTTCAAACATTTGGCCTTATATAGTAAATTTTGTCCTCCACGATTTTTAATACGTTTTTTATAGCTTTTTTGCATTTCTCGACGATATTTTGACATTCGTGCACGAATTTCGATTTACAATGTTTTAGCTTACTGCAGAAAATTTTGCTATTTGCGATTTTTGAATTCTTACCGATTTTTAAAACGATTATTTTCTGGTTTTACTGACAATTTGCGGCTATTTTTTCACATTAGTAAAAGCAATCCGAATTTAATCTTCCAGCCCAATATAATAAATTCTTTCTTGTTTTGAATAATATTTGTTCGTAATTCTGACAGACATTTTTGAAAATTTTTATGCTATTTCACAGATATTTCGCGTTCTACTGCATTTTTTTTTTCACATTCATAAAAGAAATTCTGTTTTAATATTTTAGCCCAATGGTATTTTTTTTCCTCTGCGATTTTTTTAAATGTTAGCATTTTTTCATAATTTGCTGCGTTTTATCACATCAGTGAGATTAATCAGGTTTCAATCTTCTAATGCAATATAGTGCATTTTGTTATCTTTTCAATAAATGTTATATGAAATGGTATGAAATTCGTGCCGCTATTTTTTACGAGTTTTAGAGTCTTCTCGCGTTCATGCTATTTTTTACGGACCCGGCAAGACTCCCCGGGTTAGTTAGGATAAAATAAAACTGAATATTATTATTTAGGTCTTTAAGGGAAGTTCATTTTAAAACGGTGTAAAATTAAAAACATTTTATGCTTTAAATAAATAAAATGTTTAATTTCTGATCTTACTCTACGTTTTCGTTGAACATTTGAATTTTATTGTTTAAATATTAAAGATTTTAAGTATTTAATTTAGGTGTGTGTAATGGGTAAGCATGGATCTGTTTAAGAAAAATTGGGTCCTTTAAAGTAGGGATGCACAACCTGTGGCCCGTGGGCCAAAAGTGGCCCGCGACGGGTTAACAAGTGGCCCGCGAATTTCGTCAATTTATAATTGGCAAAAATTGAGATTTTTTACCATAGATTGCAGGAAAAAATCGTGACTTTCGTCAATTTGCCCCGGAAAACAATTGCAAATTTCGTCAGTCAGTTAAAAATCGCGAATTTCATTAATCGCTTGGTCGATAACATTTGTATCAATATAGGAAATTCCCAAGTTTCTAATTTCGTCAGTCGCTAGTTGAAAAATACCTCGAATTTCATCGATTGGGCGCGGAAAAATCGCGTGTTTCATCGATCGCGCGCGTAAAAGTCGCGAATTTTGTTGATCGTGCACGGGAAAATCGCGAGTTTCGTCAGTTTATCTGGAGAAAAAGTCGTGAATTTCGCCAATTTAATGCGGGAAAATTGCGAATTTCATCAGTCAATTAGGAATTACGAATTTCGCTGACTGAGCGTGAAAAATCGGGTTTCGTCGATTTTGCGCGAAAAAATCGCGAGTTTCTTCGATCGGGTGCGGTAAAATTAAGAGTTTCGTTGATTAGGCATGAAAAAAATCATGAGTATCTTCGATCGGCCGCTGAAAAATCGCGCGTTTTGTTGTTCGTGCGCAGAAAAGTCGAGCGTTTCGTCGACCGGGCGCGGAAATGTCACTGGTTTCGTCAGTTTATCGTTGGAAAAAACAGCGAATTTCGCCAATTTGCCGCGGGAAAATTGCAATTTTCGTCAGTCATTTAAGATATGATAATTTCACCGATTGGGTTCGGAAAAATTGCATTTTTCGTTGATCGGGTGCGGAAAAATCGTGAGTTTTGTGGATTGGGCATGGAAAAATAACAAATTTAGTTTACTGGGTGCGGAAAAATCCCGAGTTTCGTCAATCGGGCGCGGAAAAATCGCGAGTTCTGTTGATAGGGCATGGAATAAGTGCAAATTTTATTGATCGGCTGCGGAAAAATCGCGAGTTTCGTTAGTTTATTACGAGAAAAAGTTGTGAATTTCGGCAATTTGTCGAGGGAAAAATTTCAATTTTCATCAATCAGTTAAGAATCGGGAATTTCGTCGATCGGGCACGAAAAAATCGCGAGTTCTGTCGATCGGGCGCAGAAAATTTTCGCATTTTGTCGATAGGGCGCGGAAAAATTGCGAATTTTGTCTATAAAAAGCGCGGAAAAATTGCGAAATTTGTCGATCGGGTGCGGAAAAATCGCAAATATCGTTGATCGAGCAGAGAAAAAATCGTGAATTTCTTCGATTAAGTGCGAAAAAATTGCAAATTTCCTCGATTAGCTAAGGTAAAATCGCGAGAAAAAGTTGTGGATTTCGACAATTCGTACGGGAAATTTTGTTTAATTTCGTCAGTCAGTTAACAATTGCGAATTTCGTTAACTGGGCGCGGAAAATTCGCAAATTCCGTTGATAAGGTGTGGAAAAATCGCGAATTTCGTCGATCAGGCGCGGGAAAATGTAAAATTTTGTTGATCGGCTGCAGAAAAATTAAGAGTTTCGTCAATTTAACTTCGATCGTAAAGTTCACTTTTTTTTTGGCACTGTCATGCATATGTTTATTTTTTACCACTTTTAATAAAGCAAAATTTAATCCCCCCGAATAAAGACAAGGAATATTTTCACTCTTTGAAAATAATTTTCGCTATATCTCTGTTATATATACAAACATAAGCTGTTGATATATCCTTGTCTGCTGAATTGGGTATGGTATGTAGTGGGTAGGCAAACCTAAAGGGGTAAAACTGCCACTTCTCTAAAATCTTGTTTTTTATAGGCCACAGATCTCCCCACCTCCCCGAAATAGAATGATCGCTGTATTACTGATGTGGCCCTCGACAACCCAAACATTTTTGTAAGTGACCCTTCTTTTAAAAAGGTTGTGCACCCCTACTTTAAAGGATCCTTCACAAAATTTTTCATTTCAAAACAGGACCCTTCATAAATTTTTTCATCTCAAAACAGGACCCTTCACAAAACTTTTCATCTTAAAAAAGGACCTTTCACAAAATTCTTTGGTCTTAAAAATAGTCTTTTTACAAAAAATTTTCCCGTTCTAAACTGAATCTTTCACAAATTTAATCATTTAAAAGTAAAATCTGACCTGTCACTTTTACATATATAAAGAAAAAATATGTATTTGACATACTTATATCTTCTTAAAAATATATAAAAAAGAACCTTGAGTATAACGTTCGTTTCAAATTCTCAGAATTAGGACTAGAATTTTCACAAATGTAAAAAAGCTTTTCACAAAAACAGGACCTTGAGAGAAAAGTCTGGACAGATCCCTGGTAAGGTGGTGGTGGTGGTGGGAGGGGGGTTATAGATTTCTAGAAAAGGGCCTCAAAACTCACCCCCCCCCCCCCTAGCCATAGATCCCAAGTTACGCCTACGTATCAAATGTTTGTTTCGTATCTCAAATTTTAATAGAAATTTAGAAAAAAAAATAATTTTTATGATTTGCTATTATAATTAATACAAAAATAGTTTTATCACTTCAGGCTAATTCCATGAAAACTTGTCATGTCTGTCACATATTACGATTTTTGGCTACCAGTATTTTAGAAAGGAGAAATGTGACTTATTTTATCGGATATATCTCATCAATTGAATAACGCGACGCAAACTTTTCGAAAATAACGGTGGACAACAAGCATAGCGATTTTCAGCTGTGTGACAGACATGACAAGTTTTCATAGAATTAGCCTTTAGCTTCTATATCGTTAAGAAAGTATCATTAAAATTATCAACAAGAACGTAAAATCATGCGTTAAGCAGATTATGTAACATTTTTCAGCGCATTCAGACTACTATAATAAAACTTTATAGTTTAATAACGTGAAAAACGATGCATATTAGTAATTATTAAAACGCATAACACGTTTGAAAACAAAATTTTCGCTTAAGGCGAAAAATAACTGAAAGTTTTGTACATCCCTGTATATGAATTTTTCCCTGTATAGATGTATCATATAATGCATAATATGCTAAAACTTAGAGCGGTTAGGGAACGCATAGCACAGTTGAAAATTCTTTTTCAGCAATTTCCGTCAATAAACGGAAATGTACTTGAAATTTTTTGTGGATCCCTGTATATCTATTGAATATATACACAATAGTATGCAATTTAAAAAAAAAAATTAAAAACACGTTCCACAACTGAAAACACACTTCTAGCAATTATTGTTCTTAGAGAGAAATCTAACTGATTAATATTTTGACCTCTGTATATGAAAGATGAATTCAATGCATGTCAAATTCAATAGTAAACATTTTACAGAACACCTTGGAGATATATATCAATTTAAATATGCATGGAATAGTGTAACATAAACAAAATACACTACAAACGATTTTTCTCCATAGACCATAATGTAACCGTAATTCTTTTTAGTGTCCCTGTAAATTGTAAATGATCGATAAATGCTATCCATACCATATTCTATAGCAAGCATTTTGTAGTTGCACTTCATAAATATGTATATAAATTTTAGTGTGTTTGAAATTATGAAACATCATTAAAAACCACCGCAAACGATTTCCTCTTATAGGCCGTAATGTAATGAAATTCTTATGAATGTTCCTGTAACGAACATGACTGCTACTCGTTCATTTTGCAATACCAAACATACCGTTAGGAATATCATACCATTTTTCAATTTCATGGAGATGCATGACGCCAAAAATAATTTTGGCCAGCTAGAATCGGTAAATCATCTGCAGCGGTAGATTTTTTTACTTTCTTCTACTGTCGCGTCCGAATCAAATAGCCAACTTTGACAAAATTTACTGAAAGTCGTCTACCTTTATGAAAAAGGAAAAAAAAAAACTGTTTGATTACATAGTTCCTGAATAAGAATAACGCCTGCATAATATTCATGCATTTCAAAGCAAAAACGAAATAAAAAATGTGTCAGAAAGTAGGTAGTTTGCATTTGGGAATCTCAATAAAATGTAATGCATTCTAAGGTAAAAGTTGTTTTAGACAGAAGTTCTGATTTCCTTTGCCGAGTGGTTTCAGAGTTATAAATATTTCAAATTTTTTCAGTCTTTTATAATAAATACCCTTTACATAGTTTCGTTATCAATCTTTCCACGGATTATTACAAAGAAATCAAACACAAATACTGTGATTTGTAATTTTTTGAATTTAAATACCAATAATTTATAAAATTAATATAAGTTTCACATACGTGTATGCTAAAAGTATAGCATTTTCATCCGAGTGGAGTGTAACTCGCTAACACAAAATCACAAGGGATAAGAAAAGATGCTTTTCAAAGTGTAGTATTTCTCTAATAATTAAATTTCTCTAATACATTTATTTTCATGCGCGTGCATCTTACAATCTCATCGCTCCATGGATGAAGGAAACGATATTTTTAAAAGTTGAGAATTTATACCAGTTGCATGGCAACAAACGATATCCGATGCTGATATTTATTATTATTCATGTTCTATTTGTTCGTCTTGTGAGTGTTTTATTAAATGTTGTGGTGTGACTCAAACTGGCTTATTTATTTAATATAAATGCGCAGACAAGCGCCAAACTGGTGACCCGTACTGGAGCACGTTAAAAGAACTCTGTAATAAGTGAGTAATATTTCATTTTATTTTGGAAAATGACAGAAATTAGCGCTGTTCGTATTCCACCGTATAACTTTAATGATGTCGGTCTTTGGTTCGCAATGTGTGAACATTCATTTGAATTAGCTCATCCAAAGGCCATAACAGAAAGTCGAACTAAATTTAATTATATTTCGGCTAACTTACCTCCAAATGCCGCATCTGTTGTACGGGATTTAATTATCAAACCGTCCGATAATACACCATACGAGGATTTAAAAATGGAATTAATAAAACGGACAAGCGACTCGTCAAAATCTGAAATAAGGAAATTGTTAGCTGGTGAACAGCTCGGTGATAGTAAACCCAGTGATCTTTTAAGAGTAATGCAAAGAAGAGCTGAGTCCCACAATGTATCCGATGAATTGATGTTGGAATTATTTATTTCGCATTTACCGTCATATGTACAGAGCATTTTAGCATCTATCTCACCGTTATCACTTGATAAAGCAGCCGAAGTTGCTGACCGAATTTTGGAATATAATCCCACCGCAATAAATGCTGTTTCAGTACCATCAAATGCTAATTCAGAAATGAATGATCGAATTAAACAACTGGAATTACGTAGGCCACGAAGCCCTTTTCGTCGGCGTTCCTTTGGGAGGAATCGTAGCATTTCAAAAGATTCCAGACAGCAATGTTGGTATCACGAAAAATTTGGCGAAAGGGCCAAGAAATGCTCCGAACCTTGTTCATTTTCAAAAAACACAGACGGCGAGGTGTAGCGGCGACAGCCACCTTGCATAAAATATCTCGTCGCCTCTTTTTAAAGGATCGAAAGACCAATATAAATTATTTATGCGACACAGGCTCCGACATTAGTATTATTCCAGCGTCATTTTCCCACAAGAAAAATACCCCTTTTATGACCCTAACTGCTGCGAATACCTCAAGAATCAATGTTTATGGAGAAAAACTTTTGACACTTGATTTCAATCTCAGAAAAACTTTTCGCTTTCCCTTTTTAATAGGTGATGTAAGCACTCCAATTATCGGCGCAGATTTCCTATATCATTTTAATCTAATTCCAGATCTTCGTAATAAAAAGTTAGTGGATAATGTTACAAATTTAGCTACTCCCGGCCATATACATACAGCATCTGTTCATTCTATCAAAACTGTTTCGGGAAATAGTATTTATCATAAATTACTACTTAAATTTCCAGATATAACTAAACCTCCTCGTGCTGATCAACAAATAAAGCATTCAATATTTCACCATATAGAAACTACCGGATCTCCTGTCCACGCCAAACCAAGAAGATTAGCTCCAGACAGATTAAAAACAGCCAAAGCCGAATTTCAGCAAATGCTTGATCTTGGTCACATTCGGCCATCCAAAAGCAATTACGCTTCACCACTTCATATGGTTCCTAAAAAACATTCTACAGATTGGAGACCTGTCGGAGATTACCGAGCACTTAATGCACAAACAGTAAAAGATAATTATAGCATTCCAAATATTTTAGACTTTACTTCGAACCTTCATGGTACAAAAATATACTCCCACCTTGATCTCATAAAAGCTTACCACCAAATACCAATTCATCCAGATGATGTACATAAAAGTGCCATTATTACACCGTTTGGCTTATTTGAGAGTACAAGAATGCAATTCGGCCTTTGCAACGCATCTGCTACATTTCAACGGTTCATGGATCAAATTACACGAGATCTTCCATTTTTGTATGTTTTCATTGATGACATCCTGGTAGCATCTCGCACACCAGAAGAACATCTCGAGCATCTGAAAATCATATTTCAGCGTTTGCAAGAATACGGATTAAGCTTAAAACCATCAAAATGCATTTTCGGCGTATCATCCATAGATTTTCTAGGTTATAAGGTATCTGAATTTGGCATTGAGCCCCTACCAGATCGTGTTGATTGCATTTTAAAATTCCCTCAACCTACTACTCTTACACAGTTAAGACGATTTCTTGGGTTATTTAATTATTACCGTCGATGTATATCAAAAGCTGCTCACATATTGGCTCCATTAAATAAATTCTTGGAAGGAATAAAGAATTCAAAAAAGTCTAGAAGACGCTCTGAAAAAAATTCACACGACTCAATTCAATGGACTGTGGAGGCTGAGCAGGCTTTTAATGACGCCAAACAAGCTTTAGCCAATGCAACTCTCCTGCGACATCCCATTCCCGGCGCAAAGTTAAGCCTTTGGATTGACGCAAGCGACAAAGCCGTTGGCGGTTCTCTTATGCAGCTTAATAAAAAGTATTGGGAACCCATTGCTTTTTTATCAATCAAGCTTTCAAAAAGTCAGCAGAAATGGTCTACATACGACAGAGAACTCTTGGCAATGTATACATCAGTAAAGCGTTTTCGACACATGCTCGAAGGAAGAAACTTTATCATATATACAGACCAAAAGCCTCTCATATATGCCTTCAAACAAAATCCAGACAAATGCAACCCGCGCCAATGGCGGCATCTAGATTACATATCTCAGTTTAGTACAGATGTACGTCACGTAAGCGGCGCCAACAACACAGTTGCTGATGCTTTATCTCGAGTTGAAGTAGATCAAATCTCCAGCTCATTTTTAGACTTTGAGGAGTTTGCAAAAGCTCAAGAAGATGATGTAGATCTACGCAAATTGCAAAATGATAACAAATCTTCTCTTGTGTTTAAAAGCATGCCATCTCCAATGTCTGCCACAGAACTGATTTGTGATGTATCAACAGGTTCTCCGAGACCATTCGTACCAGCGAATTTTCGTAGAACAGTATTTGAACATTTCCATAATTTAGCTCATCCTGGTGTTGCAGCATCCTTAAATCTTATTGCATCGCGATATGTATGGCCCAATATGCAGAAAAATGTGAAAGAATGGGTCAATAGTTGTAGTGCTTGCCAACTTTCTAAAGTACACAGACACACGAAAACAAGCCTAGGTACTTTCGCATTACCCGATGCAAGATTTTCACACATTCACATAGATTTGATAGGTCCATTACCTCCATCAGATGGAAATGTATACTGTTTAACAATAATAGATCGATTTACAAGATGGCCAGAGGTGATACCTTTAAAAGATATAACTGCAGAATCAGTTTGCCGTGCCATTTTTGACGGATGGATATCTAGATTCGGTTGCCCCATCATAATAACAACCGACCAAGGTAGACAATTTGAGTCAAATCTTTTCAAAGAACTGACAAGATTTCTGGGCACAAACCGCATACGAACGACAGCATTTCATCCTCAAGCAAATGGTTTAGTTGAACGCTTCCACAGAGTCTTAAAGAGCGCATTAAAGGCTCATGAGCATAGTAAGTGGACCGAGAGTTTGCCTGCAGTTCTACTTGGTATACGAGCCGCTGTGAAACCTGATATAAAAGCTTCAAGTGCTGAGTTAGTTTATGGCATTTCACTCACACTACCAGCTGAAATGTGTTCAGAAATCCCATCTTTGGTATCTTGCGACAATAATTTCATCCAACAATTGAAAGAGAGAATGAATAGTTTAAAACCTTCATATACATCTGCTCACGGACACTCAAAATTTTTTGTTCACCCTAAATTGAAGGATTGCACGCATGTGTTTCTCCGATTAGATAAAGTCCTTCCATCCTTATCTCAACCTTATTCTGGCCCTCATGAAGTTCTATCGAGAAATGACAAGCACATAACCATAATTCTAAATGGAAAGAAAAGTTGTGTTTCACTTGATAGAGTTAAACCTGCATTTGTGTTCAGTGATTTACCAAGTAATACAGATAATCCTGAAACTAAAAGTTTTCCAGTAGATAGCCAGCCAGTAAAATCAGAAGAACCAACTACCAAATCAGGTAGACGAGTAAGATTTCCTAAAAGACTGATAACTGAAATAAACTATACTTCATACAATTGATTTTTTTTATAAATATATTGTGTTATTTACATGCATCTTGTATTTTCACATTGTTTCTTTTGTTGTATCGTTCCTTCGTCACTGGGGGGATACTCATGTAGTATTTCTCTAATAATTAAATTTCTCTAATACATTTATTTTCATGCGCGTGCATCTTACAATCTCATCGCTCCATGGATGAAGGAAACGATATTTTTAAAAGTTGAGAATTTATACCAGTTGCATGGCAACAAACGATATCCGATGCTGATATTTATTATTATTCATGTTCTATTTGTTCGTCTTGTGAGTGTTTTATTAAATGTTGTGGTGTGACTCAAACTGGCTTATTTATTTAATATAAATGCGCAGACAAGCGCCAAAAAAGTCTTTTACGTCTTAGCAGGGACACCGTTCGTTATACAGTGAATTATACAGTGAAAACGGCCTTAAATAGAAATATTTCATGATAAAGGCGAAATAATACCTAATATAATGAAGGAATTTTTCATGTCCAACAAATAAGAGTGAAAAATATCAACCAGGTATCGTCCGGATACCTCAATAGGTTGAGCAATAGCACAATAAGCTAAGGTATCCAGGTTTGTGTACTGGTCCGGACATTTTTCGCTCTGTTAGAGTAAACCTCAATTGTGCTATTTCCAACCTTGAACATAATATGTAACAATTATATCTGGTAAAATGGAAAATTATTTGAATACCTATAGTGATTCCGCCATAACAATTTTTATTCCATAAAAGATGGAATACGTTTATCTGCTAAGACGGAAGTCCTTCTAAAAGGAATCCTTTTTATTCATTCCCGATTTAATTTTAGCAAGCTTTGTTTTTTATATACAAATATAGCTGAATCTTGTTAACATGAATCTGACGGGCGGATTAAAATTTTGTTTATGATGTAAGTAATTCACATTATCAGTAATTAAATCCTTGTGTAATTTTGACAGGGGATATGGACACAGTTTATGTTAAAAGTATTTTGCGTTAAGCTTAATACTTATATGAATATATTCTATGTTCATCTAAACGAGTTTCGATGGTATATTGCAAATGTATATAGTATATGTAAGTTCATAACAATTGATAAAAAAGAGTGTTTCTTTATACATGCTCCACACAAAGTTTTCCTTTATATACTAGTCATTTTTCTCGAAGGCGAAAGAATGGGCTAAGAAAACTGCAAATTAAAAAAAAAGGCCCAGATATAAATGAAGTATAAAAGACCAACACAATTATGTATAATGAAGGGAGCATATGTTTTTATGTAATAGTTTGAAAAACTGGAAAAAAATTTTGATCCATTTAATTTGATCATTACAAGTAATATCGCTACCCCTAAAATTAAAAAATAATGAAAAATAGAGCCATAAACCTCCAAAACTGACATTTTTGACAGAGTGATTCTACGAATATTTGACCCTTTTGACTAATATTTGGTTTGCTGGATACTTTGGATGTTTAACCGAATGGATTTGTGATTAAAGATTTTTGGATCTTGGATTTACAGCTTTTTCTTTCGTTTTTTTTTTTTTTTTTTTTTTTTTTTTTTTTTTTTTTTTTTAAATCTCAGATCAAAACTTGATATTTTTTGATGCATTCAAATGATGATTAAATGCAAAGCATTTGCAGGTATATTTGTTTATGTAATAAGAAGTCGAATAGCCTTTATCTGTTTTCGTTAAAGGCTAAGAAAGTTTTAGAAAATGGTGCCAAAGTTGTAGATTCTGAATGATGTTAAAAACAAAAGTATTGGTAAACAACTGATTACAGATGAAATACATTTACAATAAAATAAAAAATACCGTGCAATTCTAAAGAATTTTAATACGATTACGAACAGTGTGTGCAAATTTCATGAACTTATAAAAAATACTTTGTTAATGTGCCAAGAAGATTCACACTGTTCAGCTGTATTATTATTAGTTAAAAAAAAAAAAAAGAACAGCCTTAAATATATATTTAATTCAAAATGTTGCAGAATAATAATTTAGTATATTAAGTAATTTCTTAATACTACTTCAATTTTAAATCGTATATAAGTCGCATTGTTAGTTTGATTAAGTATGAAATAAGTGCAAATAATGATGTTACATAAGTTTTTTTTTTTTTGCTTCAGTTTTGCATTACGTATTTAAAGAGGCATTGTAACTTTAATTGATAAAACGCATAATACGAGTATACATACCGCATTTCTTGTTTTAAAGTGAGAGTGATTTTTTAACACACTAACTCCCTGCAACAAATTTTATTTGACGATGCGTATTTTAGGAGACATCTCATTGATCATGTGGAAAAGAAAATTTTATTGTAAGGAAGGATTAAAATATGAATGGATAGTAGAAATGAAGAATATTCTTTACATTTTAATGGAAATAACATACTATCTTGATGTGAAAGGGAAAAAAAAAAAACTAAATTTATAAAGTACGTATAATGGGCTCCTATTTTAGCTAAAATGTATATGAATTATATTATTACATATCTATACAGATAAATTATTCTATAAGTAATTTTAATTTAGTAGAAGACCTGTTTTATTAATTAGCATCAAAGTTTTTCAAATATTACAAAAATTACATAAAGTTGTTACTTTTTTTTAACTAAAAAAAAAAAAAAATTACATCATTGAGCGGGGAAAAAATATACAAAAGTATATTTTTTCCCCGCTCAATGATGTAATTTTTTTTTTTTTGGGGGGGGGGGGGGGAACCGCTTTAAAAATATGCTTATTATTCATAACTAAAATTATGCTTCTGAAAATTGTGAAAAAAACTATTCGATGACAAATAACTTCAATAATTCAAATTGCTTTTAAATCGCTTTTACACTTAAAAATGAAACAAAAAAAGTTCCAAAAAGTTTCGAGTTGTTGAACGGGGAAAAGTATTTTTTTCAGAATCACCATAAACTGAACGTAAAACCTTTGTCAACATATGGTTTCCAGATGTTGACAAGTTGTCTTGAGGGGCCGTCCCTTTAATGAAAAAAGTAAACGACCTAGAGAAATCGCGTGCTTTTCAAAGGAGTAATCAATCATTCTGTAAATGAGCTATTTCCGTTGACAAAACCTAAGTTGTAGAAAAAGTATATAAAGCAACAAAATGGCGTTGCTTTTGCTTTTTCCAAATTCTGAAGAAGAGGCGTGTCGTCTACCTGCCACCTGCCAAGCCTAATGATCTTTTTGGCTCTAAAGCCACTGAATCCATGGGTCTACGTAGGAGAGAGAGAGATAAAAGTGGACAATGGTCATTCCCCTGTGACTGGCTTAACAATAATGTAATTGTTCTAAAATTTTGTAATTGTTCTGCGCTATTTTCTCTTGGGAAAGAATTCCCTTCAATACAGGGCCATTCCTTTCAACATTTTAATCCCCCTTTTTAAAAAGAGTTCAATTTGAGAATGCTTCTAATTTTAGATATCTCTTAGCACAAAGAAGTACAGTCGAACTCGCTTATAACGAGAACCCGTATTTAACGAGGAAATCAGAAATACTTGGTTGGTACAATGCAAAGTCTATGGGATCATAACTCGCATTTAACGAGCAAACCCCGGTTATAGCGAGTAATATTTTTGTGATTATTTAAAATGTCTATTGACTTCCACTTCTCCAGCTCAGCTAATCGTTCCTTGGAAAAATTTCTTTAACATTCCGAAGTCAACTGAAAGTGAGTGATGAGTCATAAATCGTGAGAGCGACGATGATAACGTCGAATGTGAAGAATTTCAAGCTGAACCGACCCCAACATACTCAACGGCCTTTGAGTGCGCAGAAAAACTTTAAACTTTTTTCGAATGCAAATGACGATGTGTTTCGACCCCAAGAGTCTTCTCCGAAGAACAATAACGCAAGAAAGATACAATAAGACAGTTCAAAGCAAATTAACCAACTTCTTTTGTACTGTACAGAAATAAAAAATAAATGAAGTATGTATAATAAAGTAAGTATGCAAGGATTTTTTTAATTTCTTACGAACGAGTTTTTTAAGAGCACCCGGTTATAACGAGCAAATATCACGCTCGCTATAAGCGAGTCCGACTGTAGTACTAAATTTCAGTACTCTAAGAAGTTGTTTACCCTTATAAATAAGGCTTGAATAGATTTTTGAAAGATTTTTTCTTTTTAAGTAAAATTAAATGGATGTGAATGGGTTTCAAAGTAGTTTAAGTTTCTTAGGTTTTACATAACTATACAGTTTCAAAATGATGAATTAAAAAAAAAAAAAGTCTGATTAGAAACGTAAAAAGAGTTTACTAATTTATTGAACATTTATTAATTTTTTTTTTTTATCCTTGATTACAAATCATTTTTCAACAACACACTACCAGAAATGTGGTTCGACTTATACACGAAAGTTCAATTCGTTTCAAAATTTTACTTAAGAATTGGGGAAGGGGGGGGGGGTCGACTTATACACGAGATACAGGGTGTATCTAAACTCTTGGACAAAACTTTAAGGGGGGATAGTATACATCAGGACAAACAATATTAAATGGAAACTAAAGGTCCCAACCGTCTTCCGAAGGAGATAGGCACCATTAAAGTTTAGGGTCCAAAATTTCAAATGATTACAAAAAACGGGAAAATTGGTCGATTCGTTTGCGGTTTTCACTAAAACTATTTTTTATGTCAGTATTTTCTTAAAAATAAATTTCATAAAATGCCGATAGAGGCCGCTTTAGACTTTGGAGTAACGAACAGCTATTTTTTACCGTTACTTTTTGTATCTCATTAAATGCTTTCAAAAGCTTAGACTTAAACTTAAATTTTGAGCTCAAAATGGAGGTTCAAATTTCAACTCCTGAAAACAGTTCAGTTTGCGCTACTTAACCACTCCCAACGATTCAGATTTTGAGCTCAAAATTTAAGTTTAAAGGCGCATCCCACACTAAGGCGACACATACGACATGTCGCTTGAATTCGCTGGAAAAACTGGTTTAAAACAGGTTTGAAATAACTTCGTTCTTTGTTTCGACCAGTTTATGCGCTACATGTTTCGGCTTCATGTCGCTTGTCGTCTCAATGTGGGATGCCCCTAAGTCTAAGCTTTTGAAGGCATTTAATGAGATACAGAAAATAACGGTAAAAAATAGTTGTTTGTTACTCCAAAGTCTAAAGCGCTCACCATCGGCATTTTTTGAACGTTATCTTTAAAATTTATTTTCAAGAAAATACTGATACAGTCGGACCTCTATTTAACGAAGTCGCAAAATCCCGAAAAAAAATTCGTTATGTGGAAAATTCGTTAAATAGAGATGAACCTTTTTAAATACTTTAAACTACACAAAACAGATATTTAATTCATAAACACTAAACATTATTAAAAAACTTAACTAATCACACTTTTTTTGTAAATCATATTTATTTTTTTATTATTATTATTCATTTTATCCATCAAAAAGAAATCTGTAAGGACAACAAGAATGAATAAAAATATTGTCCGGAAATACACTATATTTTCATTTTTAAGAAAATATTTACATTAAAATTAATGAATTTTAATGACATTATCGTATTTTCTATAACAAGCAATTTTAAGCATAGTATTACTACATGCGTCCTTAAATTTAATTACGGAAACTTATTTACTACGGAACTGCCCTTTTGAGTGTGAAATGGGGGATATTGAAAGTTTGCATTTCCTAGATGAAATGCGAAGAATGACAGGGATTTTACTGCTCTCGTTGAGTTAGTCACCTGGTAAAAGTAATTCAAGATTATTGAGCATTATAAAATGCCTAAAAGAAAGAATAAGTTTGAAGTGTCCGGAAATATTTTGAGAAAGAAGGAGTAAAAAAATTATATCAGAAGAAAAAATTCGTTAAATAGAGAATACACTTCGCTATTTGGAGGTTATTTTATGAAGAAATTCGCAAAATGTTGTTCGTTCCGAGGAAAAGTTCGCAAAATAGAGGTTCGTTAAATAGAGGTCCGACTGTATAAGGAATAGTTTTAGTGGAAACCGCAAACAAATCAACGGATTTTTCCGATTTTTTATAATCGTTTGAAATTTTGGATCCTAAACTTTAATTGCCCCACCAGTGGCTGAGAGGTTCTGCTCTCGAAGCTGGTAAACGGGAGGGGCTGGGTTCGAACCCAATCGCGCCCGTCGGCCTAACCGTTTCGGAGTTTTCGTGGTTTTCTTCGAAACCGTGGTTTCCCATGCGTAAATACGGGTTAGGTTCCCTTAGAAAGACCCCCCCGAAGGGCACTCTTCCCCCAGGGCCTATATCCCACGTGTTGATAATTGGCCGTCATAAACACAAACCAAACCAAACCTAAACTTTAATGGCGCCTATCTCCTTCGGAAGACGTTTGGGACCCTTAGTTTCCTATTTAATATTGTTTGTCTTGATGTGTACTATCACCCCGTAAAGTTTTGACCAAGAATTTTTATACACCCTGTATATACGGTAGTTTGAAGATAGCCACAAGCAGTTGTAAATTTTTTTCGGTTTCTTTTGGTGACAAAGCAATTTAGGAGTGGTAAGTTTTCGAGTAGGGAAACATATGTTGTTTCACGTAAGATTTTGGTTAAATTATTTTTCTCTAAAATTATTTGCATTAAAGATAATGCAATCCTTAAGTATGTTGAAAATGTTACTATAAAAATATATACATAATTCAAGAAAAAAAAGAGTTAGATTTAAATATGTATAGAAAAATTAAATTTTTTTTTCAATTTAGAAACTCAAATTTCTGCTTTAAGTCTTAAAATTGAAATATGTTTTGTACTATTTTGTACTATACATACCGTATTTTATGGAAGACACGCCGCAGCTTGGCCTGAATAAGCTTAAAAATATCGTAATCGCCGCACCCGTTGTAAACGCCACATCCATCGGAACGCTACTTTTGTCGACAGTGTCACATTGACCTAACTTTAATCAAAGTTTTCTGAGCAGTGTAGGATGCCCCTTTTTTAATACCTTAAGATGTCTGAAGTTTTATTTAAAATATTTAAATCCGATTTTAAATATTTTTATGAATTTTTAAATTAAGGAAACTCAGTTGGTATTAAAAAAAAATCGTAAACGCCGCATTTAGAAAAAAAGTAATTTTTAAACTCGTAAACGCCGCGGCGTTTCTTCCATAAAATATGATATATATTTTTTTTCATCGTGGACTACACTAAATTCTGAAAAAGCAGAATTCCTGTTGTCTAGTTTATTCTTTCTCTCTCTCTCTATACTTTTTTTTTACACCGTCAGTTCCTTTTACCTGAAGTTTTGAAACAATTTTATGCATTTTTTTCTACTTGATTTCCTTGTTTAAGTGCGTTTGTAATTCCTGGTAGTGGAAAACCAACGTATAAACCCTCCAGAAAAACCATAACTTACGGCAAATGCTGATTCCGATGCACCAAAGAAGCCTATTAGTGTTTTTTATTTCAAACCACTGCCTAAAGCAACACAATGTGAGAAAAAAAGAAAAAGAAAAACACTGAGCTCAAGCATTCTTACAAGCACACCTATCAAAGAAATGTTAGGGAAAAGCAGAAGGAAGAACATGAACGTTTAAAAAAACCGAGAAAAGAAGCTCGTGAAGCTAAAAGGGAATAAAAAAACTCAAACTAAGTTCCTGTAGGCTTAAGTCTATTAAATTCAGGCCAAACAGTCCAGTTGCATCAACTTCAAAGGATGGTGTTTTCAGATGTCCTGCTTGTGACGAGCAATATTGTGACCCACCAACAGAAGAATGGATCGAGTGTTGTAAATGTCAAGAGTGGTGGCATGAGGAATGTTCCAATTATGAAAATGGCATTTTTATTTGTGATTATTATTAGCTGCACAACTAAACACTTCAACATTATACGTTACAATGCATTATGCTCAGGGATGTAGTGGAGGGTATACGGGGGTACACGCCGTATACCTTCTGGATTTTTTTAAGAAACACCGTATACCCTCTGTCTCTGAAGAAAGCTATAGTATATACACTCTAGGGTATACGCTCTGCCTTGAGCGTATACTCTCTGCTTAGAGCGTATACCCTCTGTTTTTTTTACGACTACACCACTGAATGCTTAGTTTGATACTTTGTAAGATGTAAAAACACATCATTTGTTAAACCATGTAACATATTCAAAAGATAAAATATGCTCAAAACCTGTCAATGTTATGAAAAAATAAAATTATACAGTCAAACCTCGTTAACATGAACACGCTTAACGTGAATTATTTTTAACATGAATTGTTTTCACAGTCCCCTATAAAAATGAATACAAAGATTTGATACTGATAACATGAATTACTGTTAACATGAACAAAATTTTGATTCCCCTTGAGGTTCATGTTAACGAGGTTCGACTGTATATATATATATATTTTATTTGAAAAATTAAATGGTATTACATTTAATACTACAAAGGAATACGCTAACAGTTCATGTAAAATTAATTTTATTATACTTAAAAATAAATTCATAAAGAACAAAAATTGTTAACATAGTCATCTTGCCCCGGTTTCCCCTACCTTTTATCAGAACGAATATTTCGATAGTCCGAAAAAAATAGTTCCGTATCATCGATGTTACTGGCATTCAATAGGCTTCTTCCCATTATTACGTACTGAGTACACACCCAATTTCAAGCCTCTGTGGCAATTTGTTCGGGAGATAGAATTGACGGGAGCGTTTACAGACACATACACACAGACAGACGGGCGGCAATTTTTTTTTTCTAAAAATATGTTTTTCGTAATCTCCAATGCCTGGAACGTGTAAATCCCTCGAAAAAAAAATTGATTTTTGAAACGATTGCAAGACTTACCCTATACTACGTATGATGTCTGATGTGTAAGTAAAAGAAGTAATTAATCTGAATCTAATGACATCTTTGTTGTGGTGTAAATGATTGGCGAATAGAAATGCGTGTCATTATTTCTTTCACACATTTTTAATTTTAAATGGTAGCACAAAACCAAAAACAACCCCCAATAATCAGCAAAACTCTCATCCAATTTAAACCGGAATAGAGGTGGCGGAGCAAACATATGCTTCCATTTTTGTAGACAAACCTTGTTTCATTGGTGAGGTACCCTTTTCGCAACTGAAAGGGAAGAAAATATGGGGAATCTTAGGGAAAATCTTTAAGATACTGATAACAAACTTTGAGAGGCACCCATTTTGATGCTATAGAGTAGAACTCTTTTCTGCTCCTTGAGATCGGTTATCGGTTTATCTGTAGTAGAGCGTGGAGCATTTTACAACACAACTAATTGGTATCTGAGATCAGTTTACGATAAGGATCTGAGGGGAGAGAAGGGGAAGGGATAGGCAGGGGAACAATAGGGAGTGAAGTGGGGTTGAAATATAGCGATTAATGCTTATTATGATTTTTTTTTTTTTTTTTTTTTTAAATCTTTTACAAATTTAGGGTTTTTCTAACAGTTTTTCTATTCAGACGCTTTGAATTAAACTTGTCGGGTGAGAGAAAGGTTTGTTTCTTTTGTTTAATAAAGTGTCAGAAAGTTTCGTGTTCTTGAGCGGCGAAAAATACATTTCTCAGGACAGCCTTAAAGGACTGTTCACAAAACTTTTCACCTTAGAACCTTATTTAGCTGTGAATAAATATATTTAATATAAAGGACTTTGCTAAAATTGTGTAAACAAGACAACTGGATATAACAATATAAGCTCAATTCCTTTTAAAAATTGAAATAAATAAATGAAAAAAGTAATAACATATCTTGCAATGCATGTTAAAAATGTACCAATCTAAACGTTAAATTGTATTATTTTACAGGGGGGGGGGGGGCGCCAATCCAGTGTTATAATGTGTGCAGCGAACACAGGCGTCAGGATAGAGGTCTGAAGAGGGCGGAAATACCGCGCCCGGGCCGGTCTCGACTCATTGAAAAAAGTTCAGCCCGGCCCAGTATAAAAGTTAAAAGTCGGGACGAACTTTTAACTGTTATAAGCCTAGTCCGGTTTAAAAAGTTTTTTTAAAGCCCGGCCCAGTATAAAAGTTAAAGACTTGACCACAGCCGAACCCGACAAATACAAAAAAATATTAATGGCACGGACTGATAAAAAAAAGCTAAAAGTTCGGTAAGCCAATTAATTACTTTGTGCGAGTTTTAAATATATAAGCTTTTATTTTCCTCTTTTTACAATGTTCAAACCCACAAATACGTTTGAGCGTTTCAACGTTGTAAAAAAAAATGTAGCTTATATCTAAAACTTTGGCCCGAATCCTGTCCGGCAGGAAAAACGTTAAAATCTCGGCCCGAACCTGGCCCGACTGAATTTCTACAATAAATCTGGATTTTCCCGTCGATATGGTTAAAAATTGTTTCGTACGAGACTTTCACAACAAAAATATTTATTTTAGCTCGTTTAGTGTGGTTTAAAAAAATTAATTGATTTTTGCAAATTTTCCTTCAAAAATAGCATTTTTCCTTGAATAGATCATTTTTTCTTTCTAAAACCATTTAATAATATGTCAGTGAGATTTTATAAAATAAATTTTAAAAATGTTCAAAGAATATACAGTCCTTAAACGTTAATACTTGAAAAATTATACAATATTATGTCCAAATGAAACGGTGCTGGTCATTTAAAAGATGACAAAAATTAGCCAAGATAAGAAATTAATTGTTTTTTATAGATTTGGAATAAATGGTGGATTTCCCTTATGATTTATTAATCTAAATTTTGTCAGTATGATTTCTGTATGGGAAATAAACCAATATTAATTCATTTTCATAACCACCACTACATTTTGCTTCTTATTTTTTTTATACTCTTCAATTATATTTCTTAATTCTAAGATATATTGATGTATCTATAAAGATTTAGATTTTGGCTTTAAAGGTGTTCCCAAATCCAAAAGGGCGACTTTCTGACATAAGTTTTAATTTATTTTTGCTCAGAAATCCATGAAATTAGCTGGTGTTGTTGTTCAGAAACTAGGTCATCCAGCTGTTTTTCCGTTTTTTTTTGCAAAAGCTCTAGATTTTTAAGAAAAGAGTCAAAGTGAACGTTTTGAACAGAGTTTCCGCGCGAACGGAGAAGAAGCAGTGAAGAGAGGGCGGAAAACGGGTTTGTCACGTGATCAAAATTGCTTATAACTCAATAGGTAATTGATTGATGAAAAAAAAAAAAAAAAAAAAAAACCAGTTCCATTCCAAATCGCTTCCATGGGCAGGCTTTCTAATTTTATACCTTTCCGTTCAAAAATGAGTTTGTAAACGTGTCAAAACGTTTTGCGCTTGTTGAGCAGAGCAGTTAAGAACAGCCTTAAGGAAAAATTTTGAAGCAAAAGAATGATTTGTGTTCTATGGTAAATAAGCGTGTTATTTGTTAAAACATAATGTATGAAAAATGAGATATCGTATTATTTTGAAAAAAAAAAAAAAACTTAATTTATTTAAATTTTACAAAAAAATAATAATCTGATTGATTTTATGCTATCTCTAGCGTTTAAGACAAATCCATCCTAGGTGATGCAATTGTCTTGGTGCCACTGTATGTTCAAATTCGCATTTGCTGAGACCTATTCATGAAATTCTGAAGAGCTTGCAACTCTAGTCTATGTTTACATTCAACTTTTATTAAAGTGTATGGAATACTCAGAGATAAAAAAATATATATATAAATTTTTTGTAACTAGGTATAAAACAGCCAAGTTCAACGCATTATTAATAGACTCATAATGATACCAATGTAAATAAATGCATTTTAACTAAACTTTAAGATGTTCATTCTTTATATATACATTTGACATTATACATCATTAGGCCTTCCTTAATGCGAACTTTCATAATTCGAAATCTTAGTTCATTTGAACTTGAGTTTATTCTTTTGAAAATTTAAAACAATATTAAAAACTCATGTAATTAAAGTTTTCGAAAATATTGAGTTCCTATATCTCTCATGCATTTATTATACGGCTTTACGATATGAAGCGAAATTTTGTAGAGACAGACGTCAGAAGTGTGTAGTTTCATGATATTTATTTTCAGTCGTTTTCGAGAAAATTACGTCTATACATAGAATTTTATTAGGTTCGTGTAACTAGTAAATAACAGCAAAGGGGAGGAATGGATGGAAGAAGAAGCACAGGAAAATTTAAGAATGAAATAAATTAATTATTTTCTTAAGTATGTAAAAGCACACAAAATATATTTTTTAACCGTATAAAAGACTCTACTCTTTAACCCTTTCAGGGCAAAGTACGGCTGTTTCTAAAATGTTGAAATGATTGAATGACAACAAGAATTTACGAAGAAATTTATTTGAAAATAAGTAAAAGCTTTCCTTCCCGTACATTATAAATGAAAAATTTTTATTTAAAAATGCTGGTGCTATTTTGGCATTTGGGAATAGGCATAAAAATGTACCACCGCCCTTCAAGACAGACGTATATAGACTTATCATTGTTGAGATGGCTGAGATATAGAAAATGTTTCTAAGGTGGAATCGCAAAAAAAAAGGGAAAAATTTCGTTTTAAACGGGTTTTTAGCATAACAGGTAAAGCATCTATCATACAATGAAACCTGCTAAGATGGAATCGCATGAGACCGGGAACTGTCGTTTTAGGCAGGTTTCTATCTTAACAAGTATAATTCCATGATTACACCGCATTTTTTAAAACGAAATTTTGAAAATTATATTCTAAAATGTATCTCAATAAATAGTAAATGAAATCGACGTAAACAGCAAATTTAAAATTATTTAAGGCTGTTCTCAAATCCATGTGGTCAACTTTCTGACATAAGTTTTAATTCATTTTTGTTCGGAAACGCATGAAACTAGAAGGTGATGTTATTCAGAAACTATGTCATCGAACTGTTTTTCCGTTTTCTTGTAAACGCAATAGATCTTTCAAAAATACTGTCAAAATTGGCATTTTGAACCGAACTTCCGAACGAAAGAAGAAAATCTAGTCAGTAAGGGGAGCAAAATGCCGTGTCACGTGATTAAAATCGCTTCTAACTTAATAGGTAATTGATTGATCAAAAAATGGAAAATACAGTTCGATTCCAAATCGCTTCCATGGTCAGGTTTTCCAATTTTATATCTTTCCGTCAAAAAATGAATATGTAAATATGTCAAAACGTTTTCACTATAAGCCTCCCTCCCTACACCTCATTCAACACATTCGCGGGCTTATTTTGGAGCATACGTGCATGGCATTTACAATACTTAGAGTATTGAACAGCGTTTTACATTTTCTTATAAATGGGATACATTTGGAATTGCAGTTCCCTATTGATGACTTTTCTGAGACTGCCACGTGCCAAAAATTTGGTTAAACTGCCCAATATGACAGATTTTTTTTTTTTTTTTTAAATCGGAAATTGTGGTTGATAAGAAACTTTTTGTATATTGGGGATTCGGAATCACTCAATTAGATTTATGTTGTATTTTAAATGTAAATAAATCTTATTTCTGATGAAAAAGTTACACAACCTTTTTAATATTTTGTAATGCTATCGAAATAAAATACACATCACACTGCTGTAACGATCTAAGTAAGAAATCGATAACGTACCAAGTATTTAAATAAATTTTAAAAAAAGGTTCAATGCTTTGCAGTTCATATACTGACAAGATATCTCAATCAATACATTACCTTAAATCACAGAGTTTCAAGTGATAAATTAATGTTTTTTAAAATAATTAAAATTAATAATGCCTTTTTAGTCACTACATATCATATTTTACACAATAAAACGCGGTACAAAGAGAGTCTGTGTATAACGGAAACTTGACTTAAATGGTAAATTTCGTGGCCTCTGCAAAATAACATAAATTACGTATAAAACGGAATATTTTCCCGCTTCCTTTTGAATTTAAACTTAGCCGGTTTCCTTATATTTCGCTAAACTTTTGTAATTAAAAATTTTAATGCTATTATTGCATAACAAATTTCGGAGGTGGCTGCAGCCCCATCAATCCACTCACTGGATACGCCACTGTATCAAGACAAATACATTGTTTTCTTTTGTCTCAATATTATTAGTTTGAAATATGCGTTATATTTTCACGATTTTCTTTACAATGCAAGTTATCAATAATTCTGATTTTGGATAACTATAACATTTTACGCGACTCCATGGAATTCAAATTAAAATTTATTTTCTAAAGTTGTATGAAAAAATTAAATTTCACTTCAAAATATCTAGACAAATTAATTTATATTTTTCTTAATATTTCTTCATTTTCTTGTAATATCTTAAATTCAATCATAAATTTTATCTAAGACAGTAAATTGTATAAAAAAATTTCATTGTAATTTGTTTTTACTTTAAATTCTGCTAAAACAATTATATAATTTCAGTTATGTCTCTATCTGTCAAGCTTTCCCGCACGTTCTCATTGATATGCTTCGACTGCAATGAATTTTGTATATTTTTTAAAGATTTAGTATAATATAGTTTCTATTGAAAATAACTGAAATACACAAAAGAATTCGTATACATTACAATCTACGTTTGGTAATTGTTTGAAGCACATCTTTATTTTCCGTTTATTACTTTTTTTAGAGTACTACTGAAAATGACATGCAACACATTTACAATCCATTTGCAGGGACACAAGAAATGCAAAATGTTTGGATTATAAGCCATACAATTTTTGAAATTTTTTTAATTATTTTTTTTCCACTATCAAGCAGGACGGTCGTTCTGCAAAACCAAGCTGAAAAAAAATGCTAACCCCGCCAAACAAACAAAAGCCAAGAATAAAACGGCAAGACACCGTAACTGCTTATTCTACTGAAGACAACTTATCCATGTTAAATCGACCAAACATGCCAGCGTAAAATTCCCCATATCAATAGAACCAATCATTGCAGAAAAATAAAACCAAAACCAGAAGGACCTAATGAAAAAGATCTTCAATTTGAGACCAAATGCATCATCATAAGTTAATTATAAACAGGTATATAGATTTTTTAATATATCGTCGAGATACTGAAATTGACCGATTTTTTTTCTTCGTCACACCTTATGTTTAAATCGAGGTAGAGACTTAAATAATGGACAGAAAAAAGTAAGGATTGCATTTTTGGACAGATATTTACTTAATCTACGTGCTTTTATAAAATTCAGCTTTAAAAATACAAATTTTCTATTCTTAATTAGCGAAAAACTGTTAATTAATTCTAAAGTTTACAAATTATGCCAAACAGTGATAAACCCGCCAAAACATTTTAGAAGTCTTATACTATTCTTTTATATTATCCTTTGCATTGATTTCATCGAAGAAAACTATGGCCGAGATCCAGATAGACTTTTCGCTGTTAGCGAAATGAGTTTGACCAATCAGAAGCCAGCATGTTTGAGAATTTTTGCTGTTTCTGGATCCCAGCCTATGTCATAAAAGTTTTGAGTCATTTTCTTAGTGCCATGGATGAAGTGCAATGTTTGTAGAAATATTGGCTGGGATCCAGATAGATTTTTCGCTGTTAGCGAAACGAGATTCACCAATCAATAGCCTGCATTTTTGCAAACAGCGAAAAGTTCGCAAAAATGCAGGCTTCTGATTGATGAATCTCGTTTCGATAACAGCGAAAAATCTATCTAGATTGCGGCTATAGCGAATAGAATTCATAGTGTGGAAATCAGCTATCTCTGTAATACTTAAAAAGCGCTAAAATATTGTATCCCTTAAATATGCAGCGATGCTGCTGCAATATACAGATCGCAGCTACATCTGCAGGATATTTTCTACAACTGCAAGGTATTGCTAGTCTATGCAATGTAATACTAGTAATACGAAAATCCCGCAGATGTCGCTGCGATCGAAACTTGGAATTTTAGCAGTATCGTCGCACATTTAAGGGATAAAATTTTTTAGCACTGTTTGGATAGCATAATTCCACACTAGGTATTCTAGACGCTGTACCTTTGCTACAGCGCCTAGAAGGTACAGTGTGGAAAACGGCTACAAAATAGTGCTAAAAAATTGAATCCCATAAATGTACAACGATGCTGAATAACAAGATGTTGATCGTAGCGCCATCGTAGTGATTTAAAAACGATAGTCATTCTAAAAGAGACTCTTTAACCTATTTCACGTCATTCCTTAACTAAATTAGCTTATAACAGACTAAAATATCTTATATTTATAGTTTCCGATATTTAACATTCTATAATTTTTGAAAACACAGGGTTTATATTGAAAAGAGTTACGAGATGGCGCTCGTATCATCATATTGCCGCTGAGCATTGTTGGAGATTTATGGGATACAAGTTTTTAGCACTTTTTAAAGCATTATAAGAATAGCCGTTTTCCACACTGTATCTTCTAGGCGCTGTAGCTATATCTGTAATACTTAAAGCGCTAAAATATTGTATCCCTTAAATGTGCAACGATGCTGCTGCAATATACAGATCGCAGTGACATCTGCAGGATATTTTCTACAACTGCAAGGTACTGCTAGTCTATACAATGTAATACTAGTAATACGAAAATCCCGCAGATGTCGCTGCGATCGAAACTTGGAATTTTTTGCAGTATCGTCACACATTTAAGGGATAAAATTTTTTAGCACTGGTTTGGATAGAATTTTTCCACACTAGGTATTCTAGACGCTGTAACCGCAATAGCCTGTCTTTTTCGTTTGCTTCGGAGTAGATGCGAGGCTAACGAGAAAGACAGGTTACCGCGGTGGGTCCGATTCTTCGTTTTTTAAAGACCGCTGGAGTCACGTGATGCTCTTTTCGCACACTTTTATTGGTGCATTCGAGAATCACGTCAGTCCAGCGGTCTGTAAAAAAAGAAGAATCGGACCCACTGCAGTAGCCTGTCTTTTTCGTTAGCCTCGGATTAGATATAGATGACGTCTTTTGAAGCTGTTCCTGAACTGTGGCCAGCTCATCACGTCACACGGAGTTGATTATCTGTACACGGCAATGAACACAAAAAAAATCGGCGCGCCGCTTTGTACTAATCATCGTGTAAAGATGATCCAACTCCGTGTGACTTTTAAACGTCATGAACTGGCCTATAATGTCATTGGTCACTCTAACACCCTCCCTCCTGCGTCCGCCATATGTAGCGGCATCTTGCACTGGAGACTGCTAAATGGGCTGCTATCGGTCAAAATCAAGAGAGAAAAGGGCAGAAGAGCGGGAAAGAACTCTTTTTTTGGTATCTAGTTTTTCACACGGGAAGATTGACATGTCTGTTCCTCTCCTTTCATAGCTTCATGGTGGTGAAATAAGCCAACGCCCCCTAGATATTTGAGAATGTCTTGACGCGCGTCACAAAAACATCATAAAAAGTAGGCAAAGCAAAGAAACAAAATCATTCATTGGCTCGTGGATATGAACGAGCCAATGAATGATTTTCTTCTTTGTTTTGCCTGCTTTGTGTGACGTTTCCTGACGCGTGTCAAGGCTTTCTCGAATATTTAAAGGGCGTTGCATAGGTCGGGATCAAGATAGATTTTTCGCTATTAGCGAGATGAGATTGATCAACCAGAAGACTGCATTTTTGCGAACTTTTTGATGTTTGCAGTAAACACCGAAAAGCCTGCAAGGATGGAGACTACTGATTAGTCAATCTAATTTTACAAACAGAGAAAACTTTATCTGCATCCCGGACATTAACTTTGGTTGGTTAAGACGATTTTGAATAAAATAGCCAATGTTTGTTAACTTTTCTGTTTAGCTTAATCGAAATTTTCCACGTCTATTACTGAAAACTGAGTTACTGTACTTTGTACAAAAACTTGAATATGAGTACTCGATTTGTACATATGTCACCACTCGTACATATAAATGTTCTCTGTTATGAGCATGATTCTAAGCGCAGCTGGTTAAATTTGAGTATCTGATTATTAGAGAAAGCAATAGTGGCCCACCGTGGCTGAGTGGATAAGACACCATGCCGCTAATCGATTGAGAGCGTAGGTGGGGGCGGGTTCGAATCCCGCCGTGATCCCCACGTGATCTGATATATGTGTTCAATAAAACAAACAAACAAACAAACAAGAAATAGTGAAAGGTACAGTTGCCATGGAAACAACGACTTCTTTAATTCGTATAGAAAATTAATGAATAGTTGTAAATGACTTAAGTTTAAATAGTTAATAAGTTTAAGTATGGATAAACAGATTTGAGTAAAATTACATATTTATTGTTTCTTCTCTATAACACGATCTAAATGAAGATGAAGTTATATGTACAGTTTATATCTTTAAATTTTTTTAATCAAAAATGTTTCATAATCATGTCTAGAATTGCTAGATTTACAGATCTTGAAATAGATCTTCGATTCTTTAGATGTCTGCGGAGCTTCATTCGCGGATTATCCGTAGGTATTTGTAAAGGTAAATTTATTTTACAAAACCGTCAGCAAGAAAAAGTTAGAACAAACAATTAACTGACAGACTAACTGTATATATATATATATATATATTATTTCGACTCTATCTGTTTTTACTAAATTTTCATCCTTCATAGAAAATTTTAAGGAGATATAAATTGAGAAAGACTGATACTTTGAAAGAAGAAATTGACTTTCCTTACTTTTAAATTATTAATTACTCTAAAAAATGAATGATAAGTAAACAAAATGTATACTGTGGTGTTTGTTCCCTGCTTATAAAGGCTATACAAGGACTAATTTTAGCGAGTAGAATTATTGTAATTATATATAATCTGTTTTTTTTTTAAAAAAAGCACTGATATCTACTAAAAAACAACTTTTCAAAAGTAAAAAAAAAAAAAAGAAAGAAAGAAAAGAAAAAAGGTGAGAGTTGTGGCTAAAAAATAGTGTGATATCGAATTTCCTAGCTTATATTATGGTACTTATTTAACATTTTTTATTTAAAATTTACCATATGTAAGTCGAGTACCTAAGTATGAGTTGATAGAGAGCCTTTTCTTCTTTACTAAATACATCATAACGTGTTTCTGAAAATTAAATTTTTTAAAATTATGCATGATGGGCTTGGCGGC